>CM076582.1:436049102-436459268 GCA_034641835.2 Pinus albicaulis | reverse complement strand
TGGTTTCTGGGTTCTCTGGATAACTATTGTCCAAGCCTCTCCACCAAATTTGAGACTTGGAACACTTCCCAATGCTATAAAATCAACACACATCTCTTCTTAGAGATAAGCGACCAACGCCCTAGCTAGTTTATTTCCATTCTGTCTGTAAAATTTTTTTAGTTCTTTGATATTAATGAAATGAAGTGTTACTTCCACTGCATCTTTGTATTTATGGTTATATGTGTATTCTGTTGTGTTTATGCATAAATCTAGATTATAAATAATCATTAAAAATATATTATCCCTAACCACTAACTCTTAAAGACTGTATTGGATAACCCCTAACCTTTATAACTGTAACTAACCCCCCATAATGCATGACCCTTATAACTCCTAACAACCCTAACTCAAACAACTATAACACCTATAACCCTTAACACCTTTTACAATAAACATGTATAACCCTTATTCTTACAACCCATGATGCAATCTATATGTTTAATAAAATTCATTTTTTCAAAATTATAAGCTATAACCCTAACATACACCCTAATTCTTATCAAATTTCTATGGATGATCAAATACATGAATATATGTCTTTGATATGTAGTAATAAAATCTTGTATTTTTCATATTTTGCAGAGAGGTTCCTTGTATTCAGGTCCTACATCGAAATCTGGTGGAAATAATTATGCCCATGACAACTCACCTTAATGCATTAAAGGTCAAATAATGGTGGCGATCCACATCTATCTTTTCTTCAGGCTCAATTCAACGTAACAAATAAGGTGGCAGAATATTGAGAACCTTGCATTCATTTTTTATTTGGGAAGTAGATTCAACTCTATTCCCAAGGTGCTTGAACATTCCCACATTTTTAGAGTTCCGCAGGAGGCCAAAAATTCCAACATTTGTAAAGACGAGAAGGATGCTAAGCTCAGAGGTAACAATAGTGGCATCTCTCACCTCACAGGGATGGTGCGTGAACAAAAACATGTTAGGAGATGAGGGAGAGGAAGAGACTATCAACCTCCTCCAGCATGGCATGACCAAGGAGTTGACCAGTTCAATAAGGACCTCCCTTAGTGCATCAGGCAAATTGCTGTGGCAATGGAGGTAGATGAGAGAAGAAATAGTGGAAATGGACACTGGGTAATCAAGAACTTTCTTGGTAGGCACTTGAGGGACCATGAAGAGGTTTGGTGTGTTATGGAGGGAAAAATCATTGAATTAGATTTCCATCTAGTTCAGGCTAAATTAGCTCTGCAATTTTTAGCTGACACAATGAGAATTCAATTCTCTCCTCTAGCCCCACCTTCGGCTTCCTCCAACTCCCCAGCATTTCATACCCCTCCTCTTTGAGTCCCCCGTACTCAATCTTTCAAGGAGCAAGGCCTCATAGCCTTGAGAAGTTGGGGTCTCCGCAAAGGAGGGAGAAACAAACAAGTAAACCAGACACATCAATCAATGAGGCAATGGAGCGAGGCATTGCTGACAAGGTAGTCACGATAGACAATCTGATGGGAGAGAAAAAGCAACAAGATGCCAACATCAACAGTCGAGGGACAATCGTTGAATGGAAAGACCACCATGGTTGTCAGAAATTCAAGATGACCCATTCAAGTAATCCTCAACATGACCTAGATCACCATCACTCTTTAGGAAATTCCTTCTCAGTTCTTGTTATTATGTTGTTTTTTTTGCATACTCGTTTAGGCTTTTGTTGATAAAAACTGGTCTCATGACATTCAAGGAGACCATATATTTTCCCACCTAAGGGAAAATTGTCACTCCCAAGCCTACTCTTGGTTAGACAAGTCTTTTTTCTTCTTGAATATACTCAATTCGAACATGTTCCGTCAATGTTTTCATAAGACTATACTCTATGTAAATTTATGTTAATCTAAATAAAATTTTCTTGCTTACAAATTTTTTTTTGCGGAGAGTCGCATTCTATGTGTCAGTTTGAGGGCGATGTGTGATTATGTTCATGCTCAACCTCGAGTTGACACCTGTCCCTTTTAAAATAAAAATAAAATATTATCTAAATATAAAATAATGACATCTATAATAAAAAACAAAAACAAATATACAAGTTTGGTTAAATTTAATTAAAAGCATTATAAAACTTCAATAATACCAATCTCATTGATGATAAGGAGATTCATTATTGATATTACAATATTATTTCACTCTTCTTCTGTGTCATGAATAAAATATTTTGATATTTTTATGACATACCATATTTTATATCAATTTTAAAAAGGTAAAATAATTACATGTAAAAATAAATATTATATTTTCATTTTGAATGATAAGAAGATATAAGAAAATAAAATATTTCAACAAAGAAATAATTGAAAGTAAAACACTTCAATTACTTTGAATGATATGTTATTCATTTATTTTTTAATATAAAATTAATGTGGCATTTAAAAAATAATAATTATAATAATAATAAAATTTGATGTAGGTAATAAATAAAATATTTCAATATAAAATTAGATATTGATGTGTATTTTCACTATTCTACATTTAGGTTATTTTTCAGTCATTTTTATAGAACTGTGACAAAGATTTGTTAGATTTGAAAGATTTGTTAGATTTGCAAGGTATACATGTATACTCTACACAGTCCAAGTGTCCAAATGGGTTTTCAAGATATTTATAGAGTGATCAAATTTATAGAGGCACAATTTTTTTTTCAAATATTTTACTCTAAAAAACGTTTGTACCTCATAAAATTTGATAGAGTCAATCCCTCTTACTTACTAGATTTGTGGTTAACATAGGTCTATAATGATAGTAAATATTAACATAAAAATAATAAAAATATCTATTAAAATTAAAATGGGAAAATAAAATCAAACAATTTCTTTTTTATAAAAATTAAAATTAAGAATATGAGTTTATATTGAAATGGTGTAATTTTGTTTTCTCCAAATTAAATTTGTGTTTTGCTTAGCTATAAACATTGATATTTCATTGTAAAAGGTCAATTAACACATCTATCGAAATAGAATTCTATGCTCTAATTTTTATTATGTGAATATTGAGTAAAAAGTTGAAATCATTTTTTTTTAAATAATAATTTATTTTAAATAAAAGAGATTTCTAATATATTAGTTTAAGTATATTTATGAAATATAAATTAGTTAATTTATATGTATTTAGTTTTCATTAAATTAAAATGTAAAAAAAATATTATAAAATAAAAATGAATGATAAATTTTATTGCCTCAAAACATTTTATAACCAAGTTTTTTATCTTCTTGGAAAAAAAAAACTAAGATTTTTTTGATATAAATTGCCAAAAACAAGTATTAACATAATTTTTATTTTAATAATTATTTTTAATAAAATTATATTAAATTAATTTTAATAAAATTACACATTCAATAAGTTATATATATATAATTTTTATTTTAATAATCATTTTTAATAAAATCTAATGGTAAATTATAAAGCTTATCAAAATTATATTAATTGATTTTAGTTAAAATTACATATTATATATATATATATATATATATATATATATATATATATATATTTTGAATATGTAATTTTAACTAAAATTGAATTAATATAATTTTGATAAACTTATAATTAAAATAAAAATTATATTTATATATATATATATATATATATATATATATATATATATA
The DNA here is from genome assembly GCA_034641835.2 of Pinus albicaulis. Classification (NCBI taxonomy): domain Eukaryota; kingdom Viridiplantae; phylum Streptophyta; class Pinopsida; order Pinales; family Pinaceae; genus Pinus; species Pinus albicaulis. Next base: position 436,455,618 of record CM076582.1, on the reverse strand, counting down.
TCTGGCTTGAGTTATTGGATATTATTAGATACTTGGCCTCAATGCCGACTTTCGGATTACAACAAGTGAGTCTAAAATCATTTGTGCCACACAGCTCTGAAATGCCATGGCATTTATGCTTAGCTCACATCTCTTTTTGGTTGCTACAATGTGGTCAATTTCAGTGATTTTCCCAAGTTTATGAATACATACATACTGATTTAATAATAGGCAGTAAAACATAACAACTTGCTAGATTAAGGTATTGGATACCATATTTCCTCTCCGTCTCTAATCAAGGATTCGGCCGTAAGCATGGCTGCTTTGTTGGCTTCTATATCCGCCTCCTTGTTATTAGCTCCCAACACATGATAGTAATTCAATTTCTGAAATGAATCTCCAAGATCTGCTAATCTGCACATTAGCCTTGCAAGCCTTAAATCCGAAGATGACGAATGGGTCACCATAGCATTAATGATAACCTGAGAGTCCCCGAATATATTTGCCTCCCTGATGTTCAGCCTTTTCAGATACTTGAGGCCTTGGAAAAGGGCCAAAGCTTCAGCTTGAATGCTGGAAGCAATGCCTAATCCCCAGGCGAAATTGTGAATTATTGTGCCATCTGGGTTCAATATGACACCTCCAGTGCCAGCTCTTCCAGGATTGCCCTTTGTAGCCCCATCAAAAAATAAAGAATTTCTAGATTGATTTGCAATCCAGCTTTGAAATTCTTGTCTTGTAGCCCTTATATGCCAGTTTTTGGGAGCTGGGGTACTCTTGATGGCTTTCTGGAACTGAAGATTTAGAGAAGAGCCCCATTGAATGTCTTGTTGGTTTAGACTTGTATCATCTTTATGCTCTCTTAGACACTCATTTAACTGACATTTTATCTTAACTACAACTAGCTTGGCATCCTGTTCAAAGTTCTTGAAGATCCTTTTGTTGCGTTCCAGCCAAACCTGCCAGCAGATTATTCTTGAGAAATATATATATATATTATATAAGCTTATCAAAATTATATTAATTCAATTTTAATTAAAATTACACATTTAATAAAAAAAAATAAAAAAAATCTAATATATAATTAAAAATTTCATTAAAAAAACACATCAACATTTACACTGTCCCAAAATTTCAAATAATTTACAAACCCTTTATAGTATCACAATAAATTAAGCACAAAACTGATCAAGGGTCTTTTTAGTTTATATTTAATACAATTGCAAATCAATAAAATTTTGAGTAATATTGATAATAAATGGCAATCACTCAACAAAATATGATTTTATTGATACACATATTAGAAAGATTAGGATAGAACATTTGATTTTAATTAAATGAAATTATCACAAGAGTTATTAAAAGAAAACACCTGAACGTTTACACTTTCTAGATCATTTACATACTCTTCATAATATCACTATAATGGCTCACATAAAATTGATGAAGGGTTTTTAGTTTATATTAATGTTTAGATAGTGGAATTCAGTGAGAATTTTTTCAAAAATCTGATTATAAGAACGTTTAAATCATTTTTAATGGTAGAAATAGATTCAGTACTATCAAGAACTTATAACTCATGGGACGATTAAAATAAGCTTGACAACTGTAATTGACATTTTCAAAAATTTCCACCAATTTTTTTCAAAATCATACCAAAATTTATATTACTAGCAATTGCTCCTAAAGGTGCAAAAGTACACAGAAGGAATAGAAGATTTGGGAAGATCGTCTTGCCAAGAATAAAACCCATAGATAAATGCTTTTAACAAAATTTTAGAATTAAAAATCAGCCACATTATTTCAAAATATCTCTTAATAACCCAAATACTCATAAATTTTTATTTATAAAATACAAATAACTCAATAAATTTAATTACATGCAACATAATGATAATGATTACAATATTCATTTTTAACACAAAAATTGTAATAAATAAAATTGCCATGTTTAATTCTAAATATAAAATTAAAAAAAAAAATTCAAGTTTTTCACAATTTTACATACCAACATTTCCCCAAAAAACCATTTGCAATCCTTTGCAAATTTTCACTTCTATCATAAGATTAAACCAAAAATTATTCATGCTAACTTAATATGGAAAACAAATAAAGGTTGAACATTATCTCTAATTTGATTCTACAACTCAACAACATAGATACACTAGAGTCGATTGTTTTCAACAAAAAAACAAAATTAAATTAATTATTCAGAAAGCAATGATGTCCCTTGTATACAATAAATCAATTTCAAACGTCATATTAAAAACATTTTGATAAAAAAAAATTCCATACTCATAAAAAAAAATACATAGCAAATGGATTGGATTGGATGGGGTGTTTTTTTTCTGGTGTTGTTTTTCCATAAACCACCCATTTTTACAACTGAGAGGAATTTCCTCAGAGTAAGAGAGCATATTAAAACCATTATTGAGTACATGAGAATCTAGCCCAATTAGATATAAAATATGTGGCTAATTTGGGCAATTACATTTTACTTAAAAAATTTATGAAGTCACATTTATGAATTAATTTGTGACTTCTGCGACATTGATAATATATAAGAGTGAATTTATTGCATCAAGGTTGTTACTCGGTTGGTTGATATGTTATAGGGATTTTAAAAAATAATATTATATATATAAAAGATAATATATTAAAATTTAATTTATGCATCAAAGTTGTTGGTTAGTTGGTTAATATTTTATATGGATTTTAAAAAATTATTTTTATATAAATAAATAAATAAATTTCAAATTTTATTTATTTAATTATTAAATTTATTAACAATTCTATAAAAATATAACACATATCTTTTATATAATTAAATTGCATTCATATAGAAATCCATTTCTGGTCATTTTTACTAGACATAAGAATTTCATTCATATAGAAATCCATCTCTGGTCATTTTCATTTTTCCTAAACTGAGATTATAATTAATGTGTAACTTCACAAACTCAAGTTTTTTGAGTTATAAACTCCCACTCAACCAATTAGATCGAAGTCTTAACATAGTAACCTAGCACACCCTATCTAATAACTTGCTCTTAACTACCATAGATAAATACATATATCTGCCCAACACACCCTATATAATAACCCTGCTCTTGACTATCAGTTTATAGATAAATACATATATTTATGTAATTACATTATAATTTCTTTCTAATTTAGCACATCCCAACTTAATGAGATAACGTAGCTAGTATTAGAAGCTGATATAAACCTATAAACCATTGATGACATATTTCCTTAAATCACATTCTCATTTAGTGCACTTTAAGTTTGCATGTTAATAGTACAAATCACTCTATTATTATAATGAATCTAACCTGGTTTCACTGACCAGATTTGGAACAGTAAGTACAAAACACCTGATAATCATTTTTGCTAGTTGATCACATGCCAGGGCCAGTTCTCAAAACTTTCTAGAAGATTTTTCAAAAAAAATAGCTTTAGTTTAAAAATCTATAGAATAACTTAGAAATTCCAATAAGATGATGAACAAAAATATTTTTGAAAATCTGAATTACAATTGTTAAAGTTCAGTATTTTGGATACACTATTTCCATTATGAAAAATGTAATTTTTAAAAATATTTTTTTACACCTTAAAAATCCGTCCTGGCTATTCTGTCATGTGGATAGACAACTCCAAAAACAAATCTTGCAATGCATCCTTCAGCTTTCGCGAGAAATCAAATCTTGCAGTGCATCCTTCAGCTTTCGCGAGAAATGCGTTAGTTAGGACGACTTAGAGTATTGATTGTTCTTAATGGAAATACTCAGCACTGGAATATTATACAATATTATACTGCAAGTGCACAACGATTTTAAGCCATAAACCAATTTTGAATTGTAAAACAAATACGAGTATTGAATATCACACTGCGAGGAAAGCAGAACATTCAAACCAAAAAAAACACCCTGCACGGGATCGTTATATTATTTTCAAGAGTGCCAATGATGGTTTAATTCTCGATGCAGCTAGTAGCGGCAGGGGAAATGAAAGAGGATCACGGGGTCAGGGTTCATCGGCCCCGTTTTTTTGTTTTTCCTGCAGCCACCGTTGATGGGGACGCTTCGGAGGATTCCCCTTGCTCCAGTAGCAGCGGCAGGCCTTGCAGAAATGGCTGGGCAATGCATCGTGGGCAATTCATGAGTTAGGCCTAGTTAGATTCTTGATTGTTCTTGATGGAAATAATCATCACTGGAATATTATACTGTAAGTGCACAACGGTTCTGAACTATAAAACAAATACAGAGTTTTTGAATATCAAACTGCGAGGAAAGCAGAACCCAAAAAAAACACAAAAAATAACCTGCACTGGATCTTTATATTATTTTCAAGAGTGCCAATGATGGTTGAATTCTCGATGCTGCTAGTAGCCACGGGGATACACGGGGATATAGAAGAAGATTTCACTTAGACAGGGTTCGACGACCTCATTTTTTTGTTTTTCCTGCGGCCACCACTGATGGGACGCTTCTGAGGATTCCCCTTGGTCCAGTAGCAGCGGCAGGCCTTGCAGAAATGGGGGGGCTGGGAGAGATCAAATTCATTGACGGATTATGGCCAGCAGGGAGCGTGAGCGTGCCTCCTTACTGTTGGGTCAAATCAACCATGGAAAACATGGACAGTTGTTTACTTGAACTAAAGGTGGAAAACAAGTCTGGTGGTGAGGTGTTTCAAAATAGAACACTTGTGGTGAGTTGTTTCGGTGTAATTATTATTTTATGAAAAAAAAGGGTGAAAGATAACTATTTTGTTAAGTGAAATAGGGGTTCTTTCTAATTTGTTATAAGGTATTTAAAAACTTTTTTGAGCAAATCGAAGATGCTTTAAAGTTGTGTTTAATGACATATTGTGCACAAGAAAGAAAAGTTTAGCAAATGGGGCATTTGATTAGCATGTATCCACCAAACAGTGAAGAGATAAAAGATTTTGTTATGGATAAGTTTCACAAATGTACTTGAGAGATTTTGTTATGGATAAGTTTCACAAATATATTTGGGAGAAAGAGTTAGGAAGAAAAAAAAAGTATTATATTGAAGAGTTTAATTCCTCTCATAATCATCAACAAAAAGCTTACATAGGGACCAATATTCTTGGAAATCCAAAATTCTTATCGCACAATTAAGGACTAATTCGCATTAAAAAAAGGTAAAAGGCCAAAAAAAGTGTGGGAAGAAAGAGCAGGTATTTTTTGCTATTCCGAAAAAGTAGAAACAGAAAAGCATTTCATTTTAAAATGTGAGGCCTTCAAAAACACCATAGAAAAGTATGCAGATATTTTGGCACTTCTAAGATATTTTATTCAACAAGGGTTTTGTCAAAAAGCTAAGTAAGCTTATTGTGAAACTACAAAGAAAAAGAAAAAATACAAAAACCAAATAAAAAAACAATCTATTCCATAAGTTATTATTAGCCTCGTGAAATTAAAATAACTTCTTCTTCTATAAATAAATAAATTTTTGAGCAATATCGTTTGATGGCAATCCCATACCAAAATATACAAATATTTCCTCACGTTCTAGCCCGGAAGGCCAGAAAAATGATTTTTATAGACTATATTAAAGTAAATAAAATCTACATGATAATGGGGCGAATCGTTCAATGGGCATAGTCAGCCACTGCCCAGCTAGCCGGGAAGGTCAGAAAATTTATTTTTACAGACTACATTAAAAGTAAACAAAATCACAAAATCTACATGATAATGGAGATAATCGTTCAATGGAAATAGTCAGCCACTGCCCAGCTCGCCCAGAATCGTTTCAACACCACTCATTCATCATGTGCCGTCAATAAGCTCCCCTGGTCTAGCACATTCTCATTGAAGCGCTTCTTGTGGTCTATTCAACACCTATAAAAACATGACAACCATTTAAGACCAATTCAAGAATTGAGCTAAGAATTGAGACTCACTGAGGATCATGATCCACTGAATCTCTGCAACAGCACCATAGACGGTCCGCTGAAGGTGACCATGGCGATTTCATTGCAGATGACCAGCACCTGAGCTCTTCTATTGTGTTCAACAAGGCTTTGAACACCAACACCAAGAAAGATTTCGAACGCCAGCACTAATTTTCTTGAATGCCTAACACTAAATCAAGGTTCCCGACTTTCTCATCTGCCGGGTGAATGACCCATATATCTGTTCCCTCCATTCGAATTTTAAAATTTGAATTCACCAACTATTAAATTCTATCAACCTGGACGGAAGCCAGCTTACCTGAGAATTAGGAAATGATAACGGCGTTTGGTACGGAGAATGTTGGGAAGATGGAGTAGGACACCTTGTAGCGTACCTGCATTAATTATACTGAACGGTGGAGACTCCGGGAGTTGGAGAGCTGCAGGAAAATGTAGGGATGTGCATGAGTATATACTTTGATATGTGATGGGGCAATGCGCTAAGCTACTAATGATGGGCTTAGTGCATAGCCTTTAATCTTTGCCTTCAAAAATCCCCAACAATCATAGCAGAGTCAAAAGCCCCCAGGTCTAGAATCAAATTCTCACATCATCCACCCGTGCCAGCGTCCGATGAATTTCGGTATATACGAATTCTTTTCAGTGCTTAAACAACAAAACCCTTAACTGTTTCACATAGATCTATATTTGGACTAGCATTTTCTGCGGCGTTCTTGTTCCTTAATTAGTGATTTGATCCATGGCTACTCGAATGAATGAGATCTGGATCGTAAGTCTATTGGCAGTTCTCGGAGTAAATGTTGCAGTTAATGCCGCACGGGTTTTGGATGAAGTACCGAATGAATCTTTGAATTATTCCATCTTGGATCTCAAGCAGCAGCATCAGTCTAACAACAATAATCCCATTGTGTATCCGACCAGAGTGGAGCAAATTTCATGGAAGCCCAGGTAAATATCTCCATTAAATTATGTCTCTGTTTTTAAAGCCCTGGTTGTTTGTCAACGTGGCATTCCCTCCAAATTTGCATTTTCACTGTATGGTAATTGATAAAGTTTACGGAGAACGAAGATTGTGGTTTGGATGTTTTTGAATTTGGACACACAGACATCTACTTCTAGTACTGAGCAATGTATTTTGAACGCATTGCAGAGCTTTTGTATACAGAGGGTTCCTTTCCGAGGAAGAGTGCGATCATTTGATTTCTCTAGTGAGAATCTCAGACTCTTTCTTCTATTTTCAATTAGGAAATACATCATAACACACGGATATATAAATAGATAGTTATATAGATAAATATCTGAGCAAGAAACCCAGTTCGGTTCCTCTTCTCCTTTCTATACTCGTCACCACATTTCTTTTGTACGCTACCAATCTAATTTTAATGTACAAGAGACACTCTGAATTGGGAGAAGGGAGATCACGTTTCTTATCGCCAGAAACCCTTTAAGCCCATATCTCGGTCCGTTTCTGTTTCCTGTTTCCATTGCCATTGCCCGAATTCCCATTTTGGTCATAGTTGTGTGTGTGTTAAAGCTTTTTGTTAAACCAAGCTCATAACAAGGAAGATGTTGGCCTCCAAGCATGTGGTACAAGTACTCTGGTATTTTTCGGGGTCGTTGTTGTCACTCCAAGAGAATTGAACTGGCGCTCTTGAATGTACAATTTAGGTTTGTACTTTGCCATCAGGCCAAACTTACTTTGTTCAAAGTTAAACATATCGTGCAGTAACTCCATCATAAATTGTACTTTTCCATCAGGCCAAACTTACTTTGTTCAAAGTTAAACATATCGTGCAGTAACTCCATCATAAATTCATAATAACCAGAAAAAATGGCAGACATGGAATTTGAAGTTCAAAAAGTGGTTAGTATTGAAAAAATACGTAGTCAGAAAGGCTAGAACTGGTGAAAAAACTGAAGGACATCTCGCACCAGCATATATGTTGTATTTTTCTTCAAACTTTGGTGATTTTTCATAATACGAAAGATTCAATTGAGTTTCTTCCTGTTTTGTTTGTGGCTTATTAGAACCATGATCTTCTGTCGTGAAAGGATACAGATACCTTAACCGTTAATTAAGCAAATTTCGGGGAGCCTCATCAGTGGAAGAACTATAATGAGGATTTCTGAATTTTATAGCAAGTGCTACTCATTTGGTACAGATTAGCCTTCCACTCCCAATATGGGTATATGAGAAGTTGAACATGAGGAACATGGGTTGGCATCATTGATGAAAGAATTAGAAATTTAAGAAATATAAAACTAAAGAGTATTTTAGTGACTAGTCCAGTTGCCCATTTTGAAAAGGTAGTTTGGGCGTTGGCTTTAGTTGTTAAAATTGGCCTCATTGAGGACAATTTTGCCCTTGTAGAAAGAGACGTTATATCCCAGATTTAAATGAAAAAGAAGAGATTAATTAAGCAATTTTACACTTAAGATTATACATATTGCACTATGGATAATAAATGGAGTGAGTTTCTCCACATCTGAAACACAAGCGAAAAAAACGAAGAGTGATAGTTAAAGCATTTCATGAGTGCAAGCCTACTGAAGCCACTATGAGAACTATGATGATTAATCCATTCATTGTTTATACTGTGGGCAAACCCTGAACTATTGAGAAAGTTATACTGGTAGCTCGAACCACATGATCATATTCCATCCCACATAACGTGACTGCTTGCATGTAACTGAGACTTTTCACCATATAGCTATAGGGATATCACTGCCATTCTTAGTTTCTTGGCGCTTCTTATTACTGAAGGATAAGAAAGTAAGGTTGGCACATAAGGTACACCCCTAGCTTAGCCGGAATTTCTCGTTACCACAACACATGGTAAATAGGTAATGCATTATCTATTATATGCAAAAGAAAAATACTAAGTTGCATGAAACGAGGAAACAGGTTCGACGAAATGGGTACGTGTACTAAACGTGACCCCCCCCAAATTTTGGAAATCGGGAAAGCTATATATATATATATATATTAGGATATTTAAGAAATATGTGCAATCATAAAGCATACATGATACATTATAATTTATTACATTATGATTAAGTTGTCCAATGTCAATGCATAAACTCTAAGTCTCTAAATTTACATCACATTTACTCATGAATGTTCACATAATGAAAATAGCAATATCCAAAATCAACCACTAGAAATTTCTATTTTTTGTCTCGTGCTTGATTGGGAGTCTCCTCCTGCATAGTCGAACGACCTTAGTGCTCTTGATTAAATACAAGTTCCATACCCTAGTACCCTAGGTGCTCTTGATTATTGGGAGTCTCTCCTGCATAGAGGGCTTGGTTCTCTTGATTAAATACAAGTTCCATACCCTAGTACTTGAAAAAATCCAATGGAAACATTGCAATCCCCCCAATCCTGAAATCTTGAAAAAATGATAAATCTGTTGGATTTTGAGTGAGATCTAAAATTCTACTTTCTCCATATGAAATCCCATGAGGACGAAACCACTCTCAAACATCCAGAGTCATTTCATGGTAATGTTAAAAATTTAAGTAAAGGTGACATTATCCTTTATCTTTATGAAAATGAAAGATAAAGGAGAATGTCACTTTTACTTTAAGAATTTAACATTACCATGAACTGCATATCAGCACTAAGGCCATAGGCTTGAACATTTCACTTCCCTACTCAAAAAATTGTGTTTCCAATCTTCAATAGCTCCCTCTAACACGCTTTAATTGGCAGGGAGCAAAAACATAAAAAAAAAAGAAAAAAAAGAAAAAAAAGAAAAAGAAAAAAAAAAGTCACTTTACTGTGGAAACATGGTTGTACGACTTGGAAACACGTTTCAAGTCGTACTGGGCCACGTTTCCCCCACGTGAAACGTGGCAGTACGGCCTGAAACATGTGACATACAGTATGTGTTTCCACATTTCCATTTCATTTCCGAGGGGAAACGATCCTCTGGGCAACGTTTCCTGCAACATAGGAAAAATACTAGTCAAAGTACTGGAAAATATATGCATGTAAGTAGGTAGCTAGCAATTTTTACCAATCAGATGTCTGTGCAGTTGGCATAGAATTGTGACCCCATCATGATCATCCATGTTTACGATGCTTTCCAATTCATTACATCACTTTAGGACATTACAAATAAGATTCTTGATGATAAAAACATGTGTGCAATAATCAAAAGTTATTAAAAATCTAAATCTACATGTAAATGCTGTATTCAATTAAAAGAAAAGCCACGTGTACTGTCATGATAAAAAAAAGGTAAGCAAGGCCATGGAAATTAACTAGAATATACCAAGCTATTCATGTAATAGGTCTTTGGGCAAAAATATATGGATTGGTCCAAAAATTTGGCAAAGACAATATGGGAATACAATTGAACTTAAGAATAGTGCTTCTAGTCCATTCGTTGCCTCATTCCAGTGTTGCAGGTTCAAACTTGTCTCAAATAACTATATCGTAGTCCAATCCTGGTAGGTTCACAAGTTCCACTTCTAGTTTAAAATTTAAATACGCTCTGCCAACTTCGTGGAAGGTTCGTAGCTTGGTTATACAATCTAAGAACCTGCACAATAAATTCCAGTCCTATTCCTAATCTGCAATAAATATAGGCTGCTACCTTCTCATGCCATTCACTACTCAATAAATTTAAACCACTGTCATAAATAGTTCAAAAAAAAAAAATGAAGGACGCAAGCTGTTCAAATATAGTCAGCATACTTGGACTCAACTTGTACTTGGCAAGGTAGGTGATTCAACATACTTGGCATATGCGACATTATTGGACTCTCTCTCTCTTTCTCTATTGAACATTTAATATTTGATAATAAGAAGGATTGATTAAGGGTTTTCCCCATCTTGGAGTTTTTCTCTGGCTCGAGCCAATTTTTTTGTTCTCTTGTCTTGCTTTGTCTTTTGCAGTTTATTGTTTATGTTCTATCTATAGTTACTGTCAATATGAATTGATGGTTTATGTGATTGCTATTGGAAATTAAAGTGAAATTGATATTGGGCTAATGAAAAGACATCGATGTAATTGTTGCAAGCATAGAACATACCATTGTTATCTAAAATTAACAAAAATAGTCACATCATCCTCATCAATGTTATCATAACTGGACCAAAAGATTGGTCGACCAAAAAATACATAAAATATTCAAATTTTGAAAAAAACATATAATTCATGTGCATCTACTTGAATCCAAATTATCATACACAAATATGCAAAATTTCTAATGTATATAGCAAGGGTGAATATAACCAAAGTAACAATGAGTGCAATGAGTGCAATCCATGTTTGAATCAAAATAAATCAATAGAGAGGCTCTAAATGACTTGTAAAGTCCAAAAAATGTTAAAATTTGGCAGCTCAAAGATGAATTTCTCTTAGAAGAAATCATATCTTTTAGTTTTGTTTGAACCACTTATAATAAAATTTAATTTTTGACAATTCTAATATGACTTTCCAAAAATAGTAAGTCACATCTTAATTTGGAAGTGACTTTTCAAAAATAGAAAGTCATGTCTAAATGATCAAGGTTGATCTCGACATATGGAATCCAATTTAAAATCAATTCAATCATGATTATACAAGTCAAGAATTAATATTTAATTGTTACTAGTATTATTATTATTATGATACTATTATTTATAAAATAAAAATAGTCAAACGTCATTCACCTTTAATGGATTAATAAAAAACGAATTCTCAATAGTCTCATGGAATAATTTCATTAAATTGAGAATCTCTTACTTGGCAAATCAAACCTCTCTATTGGAATAAAATAGTAACTCCACACTTAAAAGAATGTAACTCTCCCTCACTAATTCGATGTATGACAAAAGTGTAACTCATCCTCATTAAATGCACTTGTAGCTCCCTCACTCAATTTGATTTTGTTAAACTTAGATAACCATGGTGTTCTATACTTGATGCACTTTTACTTCAATCTTTCTTAGGCCCAATACAAAATAGCAATCACATAAACTTCAAAGTGAAATGCTGATAGAACACAATAATAGATCAATAGAAAACAAGCCAAATATAGATCAGATTTATAATTTCTTTTGTGCAACAAAGATATGAGATATTTTGGCGTTACGGCGGTCAGAAGGATGCTTCAACCAGCAAAGTCTTTCTCGGTCAGCCAACACTTTCATGTGTCACACCCACAACCCTCAAAGACAGCTCATCACAAGTCAACGCAAGTCAAACCAGGGATAGCGCAGAAAAGTCAACGCAGCAAACTAAGGCTTCGGTCAAACATCTCAGAATTCCTCGATTTTAGTTCCTAGCTATATGGCCTCCTAAAATCGGAATTTCTACAGAAGATTGAGGTCAAACGACCAAGGGTTGACCACGATCAATGCTGGTAAACACTACAGCAGAAAAGCCCTAAACAGATTAGCGCAGAAAACAGGAGCTTCGCTCCACACGTGTGAGGAAAAAAAGGCCTCCAAAGGCTATCGAACCAATCAGATCACAATGAGAGAATGTGTGATGAGATGATGAGAAAATGACCTCCAAGTCTCTCCAATTTATATTCATCAATGAGGGTGTGTGACACATCTATTAGGCATGTGGGATAAATTTGGCCGACCTTGCACATGTGGAAATAAATTCAAAATCAATGTTGTGCTCATTCGATCAAGATGATCTTTAGATCAATCTTGCACCTCTCCGAAAGAGGAATCCAACAAAAATATGATCATCATCATATGAGTAGTGCAACATGGAGTTTGGACCTAGTTGCCCAGAATTAACACTCCCTCTCAACTAGGGAGAACTTCATCTGTCCACAAGTGCCATCCATCATGTACCAAACCAAACATCGTGCGTCATCCCGCCGTAACTAGCTTTGCTGGCTCTTTATTTCAGAACAAAAGGTGAGTCACCAAGACATCACACACAACTGACTCGAAGTCAACTTAGAGGTAAAAACCTCTCTCGGACTCAAAAGAGTCTCATACTAACCCGAAGTCAGTTTATAGGATAAAACCTCATCATACTTGATCCAAGATCAAGGTGTTGGACACGTGCCATCCTAGACATAGAGAGTACAACAATCTCTGATGCGTCCATCGGTCTTGCTATGGTCTCTATCCACATTTCCCACCTCATTGGCCAAATGAGAGGTACTTCCCATGATTCCGAAACTCCATGGGTAGGATGCGTGCAGGGCACAGATCAGAGAGAGGCGAACCAACTCAATATCATAACGGTGGGGCAAAAGCACCACAAGGTTCGTCAAGCCTAGCCCCGTGAGTGCTTATAGCTCCAAGAAGCTATCCCCAAGCCCCCTGGAGCTCCCAAAGCTCATAATCCAACTCAAGCAGGACCCTCAGAATAGTGTCTTTCCACGATTCCAAGCTTCTCACGAAAGGTTCGAAACTTGACCTTCCCCAAGGGCTTCATGAGAATATCCGCGACCTGCTCATCAGTTCCTATATGATGGAGCCTTACGACGCCTCACTGTACCATATCTCGGATATAGTGGTACCTGATATCAATATGCTTGGATCGATCGTGGACCATAGGATTCTCAGAAAGACGAATGCCACTCTGGTTATCACAAAGGATAACGGTGGTATCTAGCACATGCCCAAACAATTGAGTGAAGAGCTTTCGCAACCAAACAACTTCACAACAGGCCATACTCGCTGCAATGTATTCGGCGTCAGCAGTGCTCAAAGCCACCGAATTCTGCTTCCTGCTCATCCAAGATATCGAAGCAGAACCCAAGGTGAAGCAACATCTAGATGTGCTCTTGCGATCCACCACACAGCCATCCCAATCGACATTAGTATATCCATGGAGTCTCAAACTCCCGACAATGTATCTCAGCCCATGGTTGATTGTGCCCCTAAGATATCTCAATAGATTCATGGCACCAATCCAGTGAATCTGATGAGGTTCAACCATATGTTGACTCAAAGTGTTCACTGCAAAACATACGTCCGGACGGGAGTTCACTAAGAACATCAGGGTCCCTACGAGTTGTCGATACTCGGTAGGATTTGCTAGCACGGGCCCAACAACGTTTCCACTCAACTTCTTAAAGTTGAGTTCCATCGGTGTCGAAACAGACTTGCAGTCCACCATACCAAATCTCTCCAGTAGCTTCATGACATATTTTCCTTGAGAAAGGAAAATCTCGCCTGGTCTCTGCCAGACCTCCAAGCCTAGGAACTAATGCATCAGTCCTAGGTATTTCATCTCAAACTCGGAAGCTAGCTCCCTCTTACACTGATGAATGAGAGCGTGTCAATTTTGGACAACTAGGTCCAAACTCCATGTTGTGATGCTCAGATGAAGATACCAATATTTTTATTGGGTTCCTCTTTCGGAGAGGTGCAAGATCGATCTAAAAATCATCTTGATCCGATGAGCAGAACATTTATTTTGAATTTATTCAAGATATGTGCAGGTTGGCCTTACGGTTTTGTGCCCCAACAGTTGTGTCACATACCCTTACTGATGGATATATATTGGTCAATGTTGGAGGACATTTTCACTCATCTCATCATCACACATTTCTCTCTCCTCATCTGATTGGTTCGATGACCTTGGTGGCTCTTCTCTCCACACGTTGGAAATTTCCAGCAGCAGCGCATTTCTGATTTCGGTCTAGGGTTTCTACAGAAAACTTTGACCAACGTTGACTTTGGTCAACGCAAGGTCATATCGACTCGAAACTCTCCCAAAATTTTGATTTTCCTAATCCACATTTTCTAGCACTATTCCCAAGGCAAAACATTGACTTTGACTTTTCAGCGTTGACCTAGCTGCTGCTGCTATTTGTGTTGACCGTTGACTTTTTGGGTTGACTTTTGAGTTGACCGTTTGGCTGTCCTAGAGGGTTGTGTGGCATTGCTGGTTGGCTGACCATATTGAGACTTTGATGGTTGAAGCATCCTGTTGACCGCCATAACGCACCAACACACTTATATATTTCTGGCTTGTCTTTTGTCAATCTACTGGTATGTTCTATCAGCATTTTACTTTATTGTTTATGTGATTGCTGTCTGATATTGGAGAAAAAGTAAAGTTGCATCAAGCATAGAACATCTATATAATTTTACATGGTATCAGAGCTGAGGTGAAGACAAAGCCCTAATTTGTAGAAATCACCGAAGAAGAGGATGGGTTCCTCAAACTACAATGGCTTTTAGGCTGATGACAAATTGACTGGGAAGGATGACTTCCATGACATTAGATCTTAACTTGGAAGACCAAGATGTCATAGACTATGTGCAGGGTAAAATCCAAGAGCCTCCATCCACTGCTACTGCTACTGCCAAAACAAAGTATAAGAAGGGGGAGATCAAATCAAAGTTGATGATCATGGACTGAATTCATAAGAGTCTGGTTGCCTACATCTCTGAGCTGGGCACATCCAAGGAGATGTATGATAAGTTGGTCCACATGTTCAAGGCCAACAATGCGAATCAAGTCCTATTATTCAATAATCAATTAAAGAATCTGAAGAAAGGTAGGGATGAGTGTGTTCAATCATATTTTCTGAAGCTGACCGAGATCAGGAACAATCTGTTGGCTATTGGGGAGACAATAGTTGATCGAGAGATGGTACTCACCGCACTTGGAGGGCTTTCATCCGAATGGCATGTGTTCAACACTACCATTCTCAATAATAATGTGATACCTGACTTTGACGAAGTACTATCGAGATGCGTACAAGAAGAGACAAGAATGAAGGAGTATGAAAATGAAGGAAATGCTGCCTACGCTGCTCATTCTAGAAAGAAGAACTTTGGTGGTCCAAAGAATAAAGGAAGAGCAAGGGCCCAAGGAAAGAAGGGCAAGTGTTACACTTGTCATAGGCCAGGTCACTATCCTAGAGAATGCCCTTTCAAGAAGGATTCTTCCGATGATGATGACAACAACAACAATCGGAGGCATGGAAATCAAAGGAACAACAGGTTCAAAGGGAAGAGGAAGGCTCCCTCCGGCGGAAATGGTCAACCTTTCAAAAGGTCGAGAAACTCCAGATATGAGGAATCAAATGTTGTTGATAAAAGAAATGAATTATTCTTGTATCTGCCCTCTCTACTGCATGTCCACCCGAAACTATGGATGTCTGGTTGATAGATAGTGGTGCTTCAAGGCACATCACTGGGTTCAAGGAAGCACTTTCTGATATGGTTGAGAAGGATACTAATCTGGAAATTATCCTTGGAGGTAATGCCACATATCCCGTGAAAGGGACAGGGACTGTGACCCTCCACTTGTCTCAAGGTCAAGTCCTCCGCTTGCAAGATGTACTCTATGTACCTAATTTGAAGAAGAACCTTGTGTCTATATCGGCCATGGAAGACAAAGGTCTCAATGTGGCATTCATTGATGGGAAGGTGCGCATCTGGAAGAAGAGCTTCACGGAAGCTATCACGATTGGGTTTAGAGTTGATACAATCTACCAGGTTGGAGGAAGTCCACTGGGAGCGATAATGTGTGATACTATCCGACAGACTGAACTATGGCATCGAAGGTTTGGACACCTTCACTACAAGGCCCTTCCCGAAGCAATGAAGGTGGTAACGGGGATGCCCGAGTTTTCAAATAATCATGAAGGTGTATGTCAGGGTTGTGTCGAAGGAAAGCATACAAGGGGACCTTTTCCCTCAAGTGTCACAAAGACATCTGATGTCTTGCAATTGATACATTTTGATCTATCTAGGATGCTGCCTGTGACATCCTTGGGAGGATGTTCTTATTATATGACATTCATAGATGACTTTTCTCGCAAAACCTGGATATACTTCTTGAAGAAGAAGGATGAGGCTTTCATGTGGTTCCGTACCTTCAAAGCCTTGGTGTAAAATTTGACAGGGAAGAAGATCAAGATATTGAGGATCGATAATGGCATTGAATATGAGATGAACGAGTTCAAGAACTTTTGCAGAGAAGTTGGCATCAAGAGGGAGACCACAACTGTCTATACTCCTGAGAAAAATGGCGTTGCTGAATGAAAGAACAAGACCATTGTGGAAGCTGCCCGTGCCATGCTATGTGACCAGGGTCTACCGAAGTTTTTGTTTGGATAAGCTGCAAACACTGCTGTGTACATACAAAACCGATGCTCGCATTCCGCTCTGGACTCCAAAACTCTCAAAAAGGTTTTCACTGGTAAGAAACTTGATGTCTCACATTTTAGAGTTTTTGGATGCCCTGTTTATTTTCATGTGTCGAAAGAGAAGAGGAGCAAGCTGGATGCCTTTGAGAAGAAGGGAATGTTTGTGGGCTACAGCGAAACTTCGAAGGCCTATAGAGTCTATGTGCCTGGTCAAAGTAAAGTGGAGATATGCCATGATGTCACCTTTGACGAAGATGCTTCCCTGAGGAAAGTAGTCAATCTTCTGAGATTTGAGGAAGATCATGAAGCAAGGCCTGGAAATCAAGAAGAATCGAAGGATGAGACGAAGACCGATGCTGAAGAACCGATGGACCCGATTGATCCACCTCCCTTCACTGGGGAAGAGACCATCATGGCTCAGGGACACTCTCGAAGATGCCGAGGGACATATGGCCCCAAGGGGGACATTCCGTGAAAGCAAGAAGCCGAATAGATACCAAGGGTATCTAGTAGCCATGAGTACTATTGTACAATCTGAGCCTGGATCTTTTGAGGAAGCCATAAAGCATCAAGTCTGGAAGGATGCTATGCACGAAGAATATGAATCCATATTGAAGAATGATGTCTGAGATGTGGTTCCAAGACCGGAGGACAAAGCAGTTGTCACCTCGAAATGGCTCTACAAGATCAAGCATGGATCTGATGGAAGTGTTGAAAAGTTCAAGGCAAGATTCGTTGCTCGTGGCTTCTCTCAAAAGGAAGGCATAGACTATGATGACATATTTGCACCTGTGGCTCAATATACCACCATCCAATCTATCATAGCCCTTGCTGCTATGCAAGGATGGAGTCTTCATCAGATGGATGTGAAGACCGCATTTATGCATGGTGCAATAAAGGAAGAGGTGTATGTGGAGCAGCTTTTGGGGTTTGAAGTCCAGAATCGGGACACCCATGTCTGCAGGTTGAAGAAAGCCCTCTATGGGTTTAAGCAAGCACCCAGAGCTTGGTACGAGAGGATAGATAGCTACCTGATGAAGCTAGGCTTCACTTGTAGTAATGTTGATCCGATCCTTTACTTCAAGGTTGATAGAGAGAAGCCTCTCATTCTGGTGCTGTATGTGGACGACCTCTTTCGGACAGGTGCTGACCCTCTCATTCATCAGTGCAAGAGGGAGCTTGTTGCTGAGTTTGAGATGAAGGACCTAGGACTGATGCATTACTTCCTAGACCTAGAGGTCTGGCAGAGACTTGGCGAGATTTTTCTTTCTCAAGGAAAATACATTGTGAAGCTTCTGGAAAGATTTGGTATGGTGGAATGTAAGTCCGTGTCGACACCGATGGAGCTCAACTTTAAGAAGTTGAGTGGCAGCGCTGTTGGGCCCGTGTTAGCAAATCCTACTGAGTATCGTCAACTCGTAGGGGCCCTGATGTTCTTAGTGAACATTCGTCTGGACATATGTTTTGCAGTAAACACTTTGAGTCAACAGATGGTTGAGCCTCATCACACTCACTGGGTTGGTGCCAAGAATATTCTAAGATATCTTAGGGGCACGATAAACCATGGGCTGAGATATAGTGTTGGGAGCGTGACACTCCTTGGATATACTGATGCCGATTGGGCTGGTAGTGTGGTGGATCGTAAAAGCACATTGGGATGCTGCTTCACACTTGGATCTGCTTCGATATCATTGATGAGCAGGAAGCAGAAGTTGGTGGCTTTAAGCACCACGGAGGCCGAATACATTGCAGCGAGTATGGCCTGTTGTGAAGCAGTTTGGTTGCAAAAGCTCTTCAGAGTTGTTTGGGCATGTGCTAGATACCACTGTGATACTTTGTGATAACCAGAGTGGGATTCGGTTGTCCGAGAATCCCGTGTTCCACGATTGATCCAAGCATATTGATATCAGGTACCACTTTATCCGGGATATGGTACAGCGAGGCGCCGTAAGGCTCGTTCATATAGGAGCTGATGAGCAGGTCGCGGATATTCTCACAAAGCCCCTGGGGAAGGTCAAGTTCCTAACCTTTCGTGAGAGTCTTGGTATCGTGGAACGACCCTATGCTGAGGGTCCTGTTGGACGATGAGCTTTGGGAGCTCTGGGGGGCTTTGGGGATAGCTTCTCGGAGCTATAAGCAACCACAGGGCTAGGCTTGCCGAACCTTGTTGGTGTGCTTCTTCCCCACCATTGTGATGATTGAGTTGGTTCACCTCTCATTATCTATGCCCTGTATGCATCCTACCCATTGAGTTCAGGGCTCATGGGAAGTACCTCTCATTTAGTCAGTGAGGTGGGAAAATTTAGAGACTAGTAGCAAAGACTGATGGATGCATCAGAGATTTCCGTACTCTCTATCTAGTGAGGTTTCGGACCTCCTACTGACTTCGGGTCAGATAAACCAACTTCGGGTTGGTATGTGACTCTTTGTGAGTCCTATAGAGGTTTCGGACCTCTGGGCTGAATCTGCCAGTCGGGAATGATGTCTTTGTGACTGACCCACTTCTGTTCTGAAATAAAGAAGCCAGCAAAGCAAGTTACGGCGAGATGACGCACGATGTTTGGATTGCACAGGTGGATGGAGTTCTCCCTAGTTGAGAGGGAGTGTTAATTTTGGACAACTAGGTGCAAACTCCATGTTGTGATGCTCAGATGAAGATACCAATATTTTTATTGGGTTCCTCTTTCGGAGAGGTACAAGATCGATTTAAAGATCATCTTGATCCGATGAGCAGAACATTTATTTTGAATTTATTCAAGATATGTGCAGGTTGACCTTAAGGTTTTGTGCCCCAGCAGTTGTGTCACACACCCTCACTGATGGATATATATTGGTCAACGTTGGAGGACATTTTCACTCATCTCATCCTCACACATTTCTCTCTCCTCATTTGATTGGTTTGATGTCCTTGGTGGCTCTTCTCTCCACACGTGGGAAATTTCCAGCAGTAGCACCTTTCTGATTTCGGTCGAGGGTTTCTGCAACAAACTTTGACCGGCGTTGACTTTGGTCATCGCAAGTTCAAATCGACCTGAAACTCTCCCAAAATTTCGATTTTCCTAATCCGCATTTTTTGGCACTATTCTCGAGGCAAAATGTTGACTTTGAATTTTCAACGTTGACCTAGCTGTTGCTGCTGTTTGTGTTGACCGTTGACTTTTTGGGTTGACTTTTGTGTTGACCGTTTTGCTATCCTAGAGGGTTGTGTGACATTGCTGGTTGGCTGACCATATTAAGACTTTGCTGGTTGAAGCATCCTGTTGATCGCCGTAATGCACCAACACACTTATATATTTCTGGCTTGTCTTCTATCGATCTACTCGTATGTTCTATCAGCATTTTACTTTATTATTTATGTGATTGTTGTCTGATATTGGAGAACAAGTAAAGTTGCATCAAGCATAGAACATCTACATAATTTTACAGAGCGTCAGCACCTGTCAGGAAGAGATCGTCCACATAGAGAACCAAAATGAGAGGCCTTTCTCTATCAACCTTAAAATAAAGGTTCGGATCAGCATTACTTCGAGTGAAGCCCAGCTTCATCAAGTAGCTATCTATCCTCTTATACCAAGCCCTGGGGACTTGCTTCAACCCATAGAGGGCTTTCTTTAACCTGCATACATGGGTGTCTCTATCTCAGACTTCGAACCTAGAGGTTGCTCCACATACACCTTTTCCTTTATAGATCCATGCAGAAAAATGGTCTTCACATCCATCTGATGTAGACTCCATCCTTGCGTAGCAGCAAAGGAAATAATAGATCGGATGGTGGTATGCAGGCCACAAGTGCAAATATATCATCATAATCTATGCCTTATTTTTGAGAGAAGCCTCAAGCAACGAATCTTGCCTTGTACTTTTTCTGTACTTCCATTAGATCCATGCTTGATCTTATAGAGCCATTTCGAGGTGACAACATATTTGTCCTTTGGTCTTGGGACCACTTCCCAGACATCATTCTTCATAATGGACTCATATTCTTCGTGCATAGCATCCTTCCAAACGTGATGCTTTACGACTTCTTCAAATGTTCTAAGCTTAGATTGTACTATTGTACTCATGGTTGCTAGATACCTTTGGTATCTCTTCGGCTTCTTGCTTTCACGGAATGCCCCCCTTGGGGCAATATGTCTCTCGGCATCTTCGAGAGTATCGCTAAGCCATGAGGATCTTTTCTTATTTGAAGGAGGTGGATCAATGGGATCCATAGGTCCTTCAACATCGGGCATCAGGTCATCCTTCGACTCTTCCAACTTCCTTGCTTCTTCATCTTCTTTGTCTTCCTTGGAGCTAGGAAGATTTCTTACTTTCTTGAGAGCAACATCTTCATCAAAGGTGACATCATGGCATATCTTCACTTCTCTTTGAGCAGGCACATAGATTCTATATGCCTTCGAAGTTTCATTGTAGCCCACAAACATTCCCTTCTTTCCAGAAGCATCCAACTTGCTTCTCTTTTCTTTCGGCACATGAAAGTAAACAGGACAACCAAAAACTCTAAAATGAGAAACATCAGGTTTCTTACCAGAGAAAACTTCTTCGGGAGTTTTGGAGTCCAGAGCAGAATGCAGGCATTTGTTTTGAACATACACAGCAGTGTTCGTAGCTTCTCCCCATAGAAACTTCGGAAGACCTTGGTCACATAGCATGGCAGGGGCAACTTCCACAATGATCCCGTTCTTTCTTTCAACAACACCATTTTGCTCAGGAGTGTACGCAGTTGTGGTCTCCCTCTTAATGCCAACTTCTTTACAAAAGTCATTAAACTCATTTGAATCATACTCGGTCCCATTGTCGGTCCTCAAAACTTTGATTTTCTTCTCGGTTTGATTTTCCACTAAGGCCTTGAAGGTACGGAACCATTTGAATACTTTATCCTTCTTCAAAAAATATATCTAGGTCTTGTGGGAGAAGTCATCTGTAAAAGTCATGTAATATGAACATCCTCCCGAGGATGTCACAGGCATCATACCAGATAAGTCAGAATGTATCAATTGCAAGATATCGGTTGTCTTTGTGACACTTGAGGGGAATGGTTCCCTTGTATGCTTCCTTTCGGCACAAGCTTGACATATACCTTCATGATCATCTCTCAATTCGGGCGTCCCTGTCACCACCTTCCTTGCTTCGAGAAGGGATTTGTAATGAAAGTGTGCAAACCTCCGGTGCCATAACTCTGTTTGAAGAGTTGTATCACATGTCATAGCCCCCAATGGACTTCCTCCAACATGGTAGAGTGTATCAACTCTAAAACCAATAGAAAGAGCTTCCTTGAAGTTCTTCTTCCAGATAAGTGCCTTTCCATCAACGAATGCCACCTTGAACCCTTTGTCTTCCATTGCCGAAATGGACACAAGGTTCTTCTTCAAATTAGGTACATACAACACATCTTTTAATCGGATGACTTGACCTTGAGATAAATGGAGTGTCACAGTCCTTGTCCCTTTCACGAGATAGGTGGCATTATCTCCAAGGATAATTTCTAGATTAGTATCCTTCTCAACCAAATCAGAAAGGGCTTCTTTATAACCAGTGAGGTGTCTTGAAGCACCACTATCAATTAACCAGACAACCAGTCTGTTGGGTGGAGATGCAACAGAGAGGGCAGATACAAGAATAAAATCATTTGTCTTATTATCAACAACATTAGACTCATTGTACCTGTAATTTCTTGACCTCTTGAAAGGTTGCCCATTTCCATTACGATCAGAGGGAACCTTCCTTTTTCCTTGGAACCTGTTGTTCCTGCCATTCCTTCTCGAGTTTTTGTTGTCATCATCCATGGGAGAGTCCCTTCTATTAGGGCACTCTCTTGCATAGTGACCAGTCTTGTTACAAGTGTAACATCTTCCCTTCCTTTGGGCCCCACTCTACCATGGTTTTGATTTCTCGGGCCACCATGGTTCTTCTTCTTTGCATGAGCGGTGAAGGCAGTAGGGTCACTTCCATTACCATTAGAGGCATACTTCATCATTCTTGTTTCCTCTTGAGTGAATCTCATCAATATTTTATCAAAATCAGGAATCACATTATTATTGAGAATAGTGGTATTAAATACATGCCAATCATGGGGGAGACCTCCAAGTGCAATAAGAACCATTTCTTGATTAGATATGCTTCCTCAATAGCTAGGAGGCTATTCCCGATTTCAGTGAGCCTCATAAAATAGGATTGAATAGATTCATCCTTACCCTTCTTGATATTCTTCAATTGATTCTTGAAGAAGAGGATTTGATTAGCATTACTAGCCTTGAACATGCTCACCAGCTTATCATTCATCTCCTTAGATGTCTTCAGCTCAAAAATTTAAGAAACGAAGTGCCTATGGATAGAATCCCGGATAATCATCTTTGCTTTGCTTTCCCCTTTTCTATACTTTGCCTTTGTGGCAACAACTGCATTTGATGGAGGCTCTTGAATATTCCCCTGTACATAGTCCATGACATCTTGATCTTCTAGCACCAAATCCAAGGACATCTTCCATGCATGATAATCAGACTTATCAGTCAATTTATCATCAGCCTTGAAACCCTTGTAGGTTGAGGAGGCCATTTGTCCTTTTCAGGATTTCTTCCTTCAGAGATAGCTTCTAACACCAGCGTGGACTCTTGGAATTTGTCTTCACCTCAGCTCTGAAACCATGTTAAATTTAGATAACCATGATGTTCTATGCTTGATGCACTTTTACTTCAACCTTTCTTAGGCCCAATACAAAATAGCAATCACATAAACTTCAAAGTAAAATGTTGATAGAACACTATAATAGATCAATAGAAGACGAGCCAAATATACATAAGATTTACAATTCCTTTTGTCCAGCAAAGATATGAGATATTGTGGCGTTACGGAGGTTAGTAGGATGCTTCAACTAGCAAAGTCTTTCTCGGTCAGCCAACACTTCCATGTGTCACACCCACAGCCCTCAAAGACAACTCATCACAAGCCAATGCAAGTCAAACTAGGGACAACGCAGGAAAGTCAATGCAGGTAGCTTCAGAAAAGTCAATGGATCAAACTAGGGCTTCGGTCAAACATCCCGAAATTCCTCGATTTTAGTGCCCAGCTATACGGCCTCCTAAAATCAAAATTTTTGTAGAAGGTTGAGGTCAAACGACCAAGGGTTGACCACAGTCAACGCCGCAATAGAAAAGCCCTAAACAAATCAACGCAAAAAACAACAGCTTCGCTCCACACGTGTGAGGGAAAAAAGGCCTCCAAAGGCTATTGAACCAATCAGATCACAATGAGAGAATGTGTAATGAGATGATGAGAAAATGACCTCCAAGTCTCTCCAATTTATATTCATCAATGAGGGTGTGTGACACATCTCTTAGGCATGTGGGATAAATCTGACCGACCTTGCACATGTGGAAAATAAATTCAAAATCAATGTTCTGCTCATCCGATCAAGATGATCTTTAGATCAATCTTGCACTTCTCCGAAAGAGGAATCCAAAAAAAATATGACCATCGTCATATGAGCAATGCAACATGGAGTTTGGACCTAGTTGCCCAAAATTAACAAATTTGTAACTCTCACTAAATATTTTCTCATTTCTAAGTGTAACTCTCTCTCCCCTAATTTGAATTGTAACTCCTCAAGACAAGTGTACCTCTCTCTCTATTCTTGGGATGAGTTACACTTCTTCTCAAGTAACTCCTCCCTCATGGAATTCGATTGTCCTATTGTTGGCTCAAGACATGAATTCACATTGTAACTCCTCTCCTTTCTCATTTATTTAAGAGCGAGTAAGTGAGAGTTGAGAGTAACGTGTTCATTGTGAAGAAGAAGAACAAATGTTGAGTGTGTGCAAGAGAAGCGTGAGAGCAAGTGAAGAGCAAGAGAAAGGGAAAAGCTGGAACAAGTGTGAAGGACAAGATCTGATCAAGAGAAGGTGGTGATCTTCAAGCAAAGAGCAAGAGCACTTTAGCTGCAAGTTGATTAGACATTGGTGGCTTTATCCATTCTCATTCTCTATCTCTCTCTTTGTACTCTGTTAGAAAATTGGAGAAATCTAATAGAAGAAGAATCATTTGGGTTTTCCCCCTTTAGGGGTTTTGCCTTGGTCATTGGACCTAAATCTCAGTGTCTCATATTTGTGCTTGGATGTATTCATATGATCTTTATGTTTATGTCCTATCTACAATTGTTGGTTTGAAAAGTTTTGAAGAAGAAATTTACATTCTAAGTAATTGTAACAACATAGAACAATCCATTTTCTGCAAAGTACATTTAACTTTCTGCAAAGTACATTCAGTTTTTTGCATAGAACTTTCAAGATTTTGCAAACAAATTTTAAGTTTCTGCATGGAACTTCCATAATTTTAACAAAAAAATCATGCTACAATGAATAGTTACATAACATCAAAATCATTACCTATATTGGGATCCTCATCAAGATCACCCTCGAAGCATTAAAATAAAATTGAAAAAACTTAGCATGCCCAAGCAATGATTTTTCTTGTGTGAAGTGTACATTTTTACTAGGGTCATGATGGAGGAGTTCAACAGTCAATGCCACCAATATTGAGGTACATAAATAGCTTGGTGCTCTTAATTATATGTCAATTCCATACCTCACACATCACAACACAAAAGCAAAGGATAGTTGCCAAGAAAATACTTGAATGTCTTTATATCAAGTGTTGTAAGATGAACGAAGTCCTTGACATTTCAGAGACATCACTAACCCTCCAAGGTCTTGGGGAAGCTAAGATGTACAATTTCTCCTCCATAGATGGAATAAATATGATCACAATGTTGCAATGAAGGAATCGAACTATCACAAGCACTTTTCTAGCCCTCAAATATCGTCTCTCAAGAAAAGAATGATGGAAGCAAATGGAAGGTACAAGGCACTAATCAATCACACTAGTAGCTTTCAACCACTCAGTAATTGTTTTCTCTTCCATGGCTTGTACAATGTTATATAGAAGAAGAGATTGTAAGATATAGGATAGATAAAATATGTAGGGAATGTTGTGCAAGAATAATAGAAGTCCTCCTAATGTAGCACTTCACCTATATGAGAAAATAGTAAATGCATGCGCTAACTACTCCAAAAACTCACCCTCCATCAAGTATGCCACTTGCAAGAGAAAATACACTAATTTGCCAAGAATATCATCTTTTGAGAGCTCGCAATCATTTCATGGTTGCTTTCTTCTTTTAATTCATTATCTGTATGCTAAAATAGGCTCCAATAAATTCTCCCTAAAAGGTAAGTTGCATTTATGACTAAG
The DNA here is from genome assembly GCA_034641835.2 of Pinus albicaulis. Taxonomy (NCBI): domain Eukaryota; kingdom Viridiplantae; phylum Streptophyta; class Pinopsida; order Pinales; family Pinaceae; genus Pinus; species Pinus albicaulis. The sequence goes on along the minus strand of CM076582.1, from coordinate 436,429,377 downwards.
AATAGGACTAGGGCACACATCCTTAAGGTGAGAATGTGAAAATTTCACTACTAAAATTCTATTTCAGCAACTGGAATTAATTCTTCTAATTGTTAAATAATTTAGCAGTATATTGCTACGACAACAACGAATTAATCACACTGCAATATTCACAAATAAAAATACTGCGGAAGATACCCCTGATCGAGGTGAGAGGACGAGGCGATCCACCTAGGGATCGAGTTAATGAAGGCTAGCATGGGAGATAGGGCAAGTAGGTAGGCTTCTCGGTGCCATTGCACATTCGGTGTTTTGAGGAATAGGAGGTTACGGCGTTGGGTGTCAGACGGATCTTGATGCGAAGTTAACCTTGCTCTCCAGGTGTTGTGTGGTTCATTTTGCATGCAGGTACCCCTTTGGTGGTGTGCGGTTCATTGCGCTCTGTGGGAGGTAGCAGCCATACTGTGCTGGTCTGGAGAGATGAGGCGTCGGAGGAACCAAGCGGGAGATGATCACGCCTTCTAGTATGTTTCTTTGGCCTACTGGGTAAAGGGAATGGAGGGTTCGCCTAAGTTAATGCTGCAAAAATGGAAGGGTTGGAGGAGAATTCTGCTCTGGATGTGTAGATTGTCGGTTTACTTGTTTTTACCTGTTTTCACCATGATGCTCTTTGTCTTCTATGGAACCTTATTATTAAAAATGGGCATGTATAGGTGTCACTGGTCGGTAATTGAAGTTGGTTTGGTTGGCGACCTGCTCCATCTCTAGTTGCCACCTTGGCAGAATAGAGAGAGAAAAAGGCAATTGGGGCTACAGAGATACCGAGAATTCTATCCTACAGAGGGAATGTCGGTTGGGCTCGCTGTCATTCCCATGCCGCAGCTCAGAAACATAGGAAATTGGGGTTCTCTACAACGAAAAAAACTAGGGTTTGATAATAGAGAGGAAGGGAAAACAGTTCCCAGAACTGTTCAGAACTTCATACAGCGAAGAGTTACTAAACATTGGCTTTGTTGGCTCAATACAGGTCTGACTAACCCGACAAGTGTACCGACTCCTACACGGAGGGTCTCATCTCTTGTGTGGGTGCGCACGGTCTTGAAGGTGAAGGGTGGCCCATCGAAAGAGAGTATGGGGAAGGCTCTAGGCAATGGAAAGAGAGGGCAAGGAGGACGCGTCGATAACCAACAAGGAGAAAATGAGAAAGGGAAGGGGGCTTCAACCAGCAGGCCCTGAAAGCGAGGTAGAAAGTCAGATGCGAAGAACATGCAGACCATATTGCATGCGTTCAGTGTCAGGACCCCGACACAAGTCAAAACAATGATATTAGCGTGGAAGTCGAAATTTAAAACAGAAGCAGTAGTAGAGCCATCTGTTGAGGAATGGGAGACTCTGATTACTGATCGAGGGAACACCCGAGGGCAGCTCACCTTGTTCAAACAAACAGTCCACTTATACTGGCTGATGAAATGCATCATGGTGAAAGCCATCACTGAAATTCAGGAAGGAGAGAGGCATCCGCAGGACGAGATGAACCCCAAGGAAATTCAGAAGGGGCTGCAATCTATTCAGCTCTAGCTACAACATCAGTATGTCCGTCTGGGTAGAATCGAGAGACAGTTGCAGGGTATGCACTATTTTGAAATGATAGGTTCGAGCACTAAAGATCCAACGTCAGTAGAGTCGTCTGAAGACTAGCTACCAACAAGATGTGTTAATCTTTCTTTTTGCTATGATGCTGTTGACGGATAGCTTTTATTTTAGTAATCTTAAGTATAGTAGTGTAACTGACTTAAAGGCCTACTTGGCCTGGGTAGACAGACTCAAAATATTCATGTTTTGGATGGCCTGCTAAGCAGTTTAGTGGCCAATAGACTTGGTTTCCTTCGAGCAGGTTGAGGCCATTGAACATCATATATCTGTAACCTGCTTTTATGATTAATAGAAAAGAAAAGGAACTGCCAAGCTTACATAAAAAAAAAAAAATACTGCGGAAGATTAATTGGAAATTGAGAAAATGCTAGCACACACATATGAAAATATAACACCGTTATTTTTGGATAAAAGTCCCTGGAAAAACCCAATGTGGGAAAACTGGTGCATTAGTTGAGGGTTTTTATTATTAAGCAACAATGAGAAATTTTGAGTACAATCTATGGATGCCCAACTGGCAATCCAATCAACAAAATAATCTGGCCGAAATATTTGTGAGGCAAATACCTTAACACCACGCCTGATCGAGCTCTGGAAACTGGCAAAAATAGCTAGTTGTACAACCTCTGTGTGAGCCTCTGCACAGTGCTTGCACAGGCCCAACTCTCTAAGCCCCAGAACTGCTGGAAAAATGACGTCCTGGATGACTCTGCCTCTGAAAGGAATTTGCTTGGCCACCTGGAGAATTTCCGGACCAACTGCAACTAAATTACCCTTCCCTTCAGCAAAATCGATCTCCCTTTGAAGCTAACTGCGCAACTTCTCTAGGAAATACAACCCTTCTGCTGCTGACTCTTTGAAACTGGAAGACTTCCTCTAGACTCACTGTCCCTGCCCCTCTTTGTCTCTCGTCCCCTCTCTGGCTCAAGCTCTTTCAACAAACTGTTGTTGCTCTCCAGAAAATCGAACTACCAAAGGAAATTGATCTCAAGTGTGTTCCTCCATCTACCCATCCATTTCTTCTTATAATATCACTGTGGGACTTCAACGACCAAGATTAAAACTTAATCAATGTCTTAGATTATTTCCTAGTCGATCCGTGTGAGTTTCTAGAGAAAATTTCACCTTCCTCAATTAATCACTGTTAATTAATCATTTTCCCTAAGTTAGACTTAGGAAAAATTTAATTAATGATTAATTAACTTAATTAAGGAATTTCCAGGTGGATTTTCATGAGACCTTTTCTAGGTTATGGAGTCCTAGATTTTCTTAGCCTCTCTGACAACTGTCAAGACTAGAACACCATTCGATGCTACAAAAACTAACACTCCCTCTTAGTGAGGAAGGTATTCTAGTGTTGAACTGCTCCAACACCCTGTGTTTGCAGCATCCTCTAACCACACTGCTGATGTTTGGCCACTGTGACTATCTGCGTCTACCCACCAACCACTGCGCAACTTTGTTGCTGCATTTGTGCTGTTGCTGACCTTGCTATACTGCTGCCAAATTTGCATCTGCACTACAACTCCCTCTCAACTATTGCTGCTGCTACTGCAATTGATGCAACTGAGAAGCATCCAGAATACTGAATCAACTGTGTCTCTGTGCTGCATCTGTCTCCTGAGCATCTGACTGCTACTAGCCTCTGCACTATCTCTTGGGGAATCTGCATTGCCACTGAGCCTCCTGCTCTGCTGTCAACATTGCCCTGTGCTCCTTAGCACCTCATTGTAACTAGTCTGCAATTGTCACTCTGGAATCTGATTGCATCAACTGACACTGATTCATCCTGCCACTGAATGCTGTGGGCCCCTGTAGCAAGGTAATGATCCATGAGGAAGACACCTCAATGGACCCTGCCCAAACCTCTGCACAACTTTGGGACTACAACTCCATATCACCCCACCTCACTCTTGGAGGTATAGCTACAAGCAAAACAAAGTCTTCCTCCAACCTTGAGGACAATTTGTCTATCTCTATGGATGCTGCCGCCTGGTCTTGCTTCTCCTGCTTGTGCTTCTTCCTTTGAGGACACTGAGTATTGTAGTGGCCAAACTCGCCATATATGAAGCACTTGACCTTAGATAGGTCATTCATTTTCTTCTTCTCCCCTTGTCACTGACTGAGATCCTTTGATGCAAGGGCCATATTTTCTTCCTCCTTCTCACCTTTCAAACCCTTACTGCTGCTTTCGCTGATGGTGGTCTTCAGACGTGCTTGCCCCATCTCCTCCTGCTGTAGGTTTGACCACATCCTGCCCCACCCTAGTAATGTGTCTCGTCCCAAAATGACTTGGACGAATATTTTCCATTCCTCGGAGACACTGTTTAGAGCCAAACACACAAGCTATGTGGTTTGAGGCGCCTCCCCAACTACTACAAGTTGATCCCAAATTTCCTGAATTCTGGTGAGAAAGGGATCAATGCCTTCACCCTTATGCATCACGAGGTTTCTTAGCTTCTCCTTCAGGAACATCTTTCCTGGCTCGGAAGGATTTTGATATAGCTAATCGAGAGCATCTCACATCTCCTTGGCAGTGTTATTGTGAGATATATTTGAGACTATATGGTCCTGGACTTCATCTAGGATCATCTGCTTTGCCTTGGCCATCTCTTTCCTGAATTCCTTGTTGAAATTTGGTACCGGAGGACAGGTGGTTCCCTAAGGCTTTGATCTTTGGCCTAAGGAAAAGTGTCCAAAAGAATTTAATTTTTCTCCTAAAGTGACTTTATAAAGTTATAAATTCAAATCTAATTTAAAAGTGACTTTAAGTGATAAAGTTACTAAAGTCTAATTTTAAAGTGACTTTAATAAAGTCAATATAAAATTAGAAAGGAAAAAGTGACTTTGGAAATAAAAGACTAAGTGGGTCTTTATCAAAGTGGGGTGAATTAAAAAATAGAAAGTGAGATTTAAATGAGCATTTAATCTCAGCCTTAGATCTCAATCTATCTCAGCCATTGGATTTAGGGATTCCCCAAAAGTCACTTAGGGTTAGGTTAAAGGAGGAAAAGGAGGAAAAGGTCATTCATTCTTTCATGAGTAGATTGAGAGAGGAGGAGAGGGAGCTGAAGAGTAATTTCTGAGCAGAGGGAGAGCAGCAAAGGCAGCACAGCAAGTCCGTACAGCAAGAGAGCACACTTCCCAAGGCTGAAAAATCCGTACAGCAGAGTTCATTGGCACATTGACCAAGGCAGAAAGTTCGTACAGCATTTGCACAGTTTTCGAGAGAGGGGCAGCACTGTTTTCGAAAGCTGGAACAGCAGCAAGGAGCACGGTTTTCAAGGCAGATTTTTTTGGGCACGAAAATCGAGAAAGGGGGCTGTTGTCCCATCTGTACGGAATCCGTACAGTCCGTACGGTCATTCTTGGCACGCTTTTCGAGGCAGCTAAGACAACATTTAATGTTGTAATTTCTCTTAAAATTTCTGTTTGGCACGTTTTTCAAGGTGGAGGGTGGCACGAAAGTCAAGATAAGTGATTTTTGTGTTTGCTGTAATTTTCTGTGTATTACTGCTCACTGTAAAAGCATTTTTCAGAAATAAAAGAGAAGCTTCCAGACTGGTTTTCCCCAAGAGTTGTGGGGGCTTTTTCTAGGGTCACCTTGACCAAAAATTACTGTGTTATGATGTGTTGAATGGCTATTTGTTACTGCTGATATTTATTTCTGCATTTTCTAGCATTTTGAAAAATTTCTAGAATTTGTGTTTTCAGCAAAATTTATTTTCCAGTTTGTTAAATGTATGGATATGGGAAAGGGCATTTAACTATTTTGGAGTAATAAGGTGAAAACTGAAAACCCGGGTGGGAAACTATAAATTTTTACATGGTATCAGAGCTTGAGTGCTAAAGGGTAGTTTGGGACAGCAAGGAGGAAAATTACAGCCTGCTGATTTTTCACTCAGAAAATTCCAGCAAGCTGATTTTTCACAAACAACAGTTTTACCTTTACTACAGCAGTGCTATTTTTCAGTTTTAGGACAGCAGGATGTCTTTGGGACTGAGGGTGGAGGATAGGTTGGATGGGCATTCCAATTACAGCATTTGGAAGGAGAGAATGTAGAGTATCTTTGAGGAGGCAGAAGTCTGGGACATTATGGTGCATACCACACAGAACCCTGTGAATGTGCCCACTGATGCTACTCAGTTGGCAGCATATAATAAAAAAAACAACAAGGGTAAGAGACTGATTCTAGACGGAATCAAAGACCATTGCATTCCTCATGTGAGAGGAAAGAGAAATGCTCATGAGATGTGGACGACATTGTCCAATCTCTACCAGAGTACCAATGAGAACCGGAAAATGGTCCTGAAGGAGAAGCTGAAGACCATTAAGATGGGTAATGATAGTGCAGTTGGATATCTCACAAAGATTACTAATGTGAGAGATGAGTTGGCAGCGATTGGAGAGGCCATTCCACCCACTGAGTTGGTGCGGATTGCAGTGAATGGCCTCCTCCGTTCATAGATGAACTTTGCTGATGGGGTTTGTGCACGTGAGACCCTTCCCACATGGGAGAGGTTTTGGGATGATTGCATTCAGACAGAGATCAGAAAAGGTCAGCTTGGGGCAGCCAAGCCAGTTGAACAGGATGAGGATGTAGCACTGTTGGCAGGACACAAGAAAGGCAAAGGGAAGAAGCAGGCTTCCACAAGCAATGGTGGGGGCAAAGGCAAAGGTAAAGGTAAACAGGATAACACACAGAAGGACTATTCCAAAGTGAAGTGTTGGAATTGTCAGAAGATGGGACACTATGCAGTTGTGTGTCCAGAGAAGAAGAAGAAGAAGGGGAAGAACCAGAGCATGGCAGCTTCAGCAGAGGTTGAGGACTTTGCAGATCGCTTTGACCGGGAGTTTGGGTTCATTGTGTGTGAGTCTTCTAGTGCAGGATTATCTGCCATAGAGGTTCAGAGGGAGCATGCATTTCCCTCGATTAGCGGAGCATCTTCGGGTATCTGGTATGTGGACAGTGGGGCTTCACGTCACATGACAGGAGTCCGTGAGTACTTCTCAGAGCTTTCAGAGAGTGGCACTGATATAGAGGTAGTACTCAGTGATGATAGAGTTGTTAGAGCAGTCGGTGTGGGAACATTGACATTTCAGAGGGAGTCCAAACCTCCCTTGAAGGTGTCAGATGTTCTTTATGTGCCAGGGATGAGGAAGAACCTCATATCCGTCTCACCTTTGGAGGACAGAGGATATGAGATACTATTCAGGGGAGGACAGGTGTTGATGTATCCCAGGGGCACTCCAGCTGATTCAGCTAGAGTGATAGGTGTACGCCATGCAAAGGTGTACAAGTTTGCATTTCAGTCCCTTTTGGCATTGAGCAGCAGTACCGACAACAGAGCTAGCAGTTCTGAGTTGTGTGAGATTTGGCACCGCAGGATGGGGCACATGTATCATGGAGCCTTGAGGACTTTGCGGGAGATCACTACAGGTGTGCCAGATTTCAGTACTGATCACTTTGATACTTGCAGAGGATGTGCGATGGGCAAGTTTACCAAATCCCCTTTTCCCAGCAGTGACAGCAGAGCGACTGGGATACTTGATTTGATTCATTCCGATGTGAGCGGTCGGATGTCTCATGTTTCCTTGAGTGGATATGAGTACTATGTGTTATTCATTGATGATCACTCCAGGAGGACCTGAATTTATTTCTTGAAGACCAAGAGTGAGGTCTTCAAGCGGTTTCAGGAGTTCAGAGCTCTTGTGGAGACACAGACAGGTCGGAAGATCAAGTCCCTGAGGTCGGACAATGGAGGAGAGTACACCCTCGGAGAGTTTGTTGACTATTGTGCGGAGGCAGGCATTAGGAGGGAGTTCACTGTTCCTTACAACCCCCAGCAGAACGGGGTTGTGGAGAGGAAGAACAGATCCATCAGAGGGGCTGCCAAAGCCATGTTACATGATCAGGGGTTGCCATTGTTTTTGTGGGCAGAGGCCTGCAACACTGCTGTTTATTTGCAGAACAGGAGTCCGCATCGTGCCCTGGGGCACATGACTCCGGAGGAGGCTTTTTCTGGGAAGAAGCCTGATATTGGTCATCTTCGTATCTTTGGGTGCATCACATACTCCTACATACCCAAGGAGAAGAGGACCAAACTAGAGCCCACCGCAGAGAAGGGTATCTTTGTGGACTACAGTGAGACCTCAAAGGCCTTTCGGATTTACATTCCTGCACAGAGGAAAGTTGTTGTCAGGCGGGATGTGAAGTTCGAGGAGGACAAGGCCTTTAGGAGGTCACGGGAGTTAGAGTATCTGGATCAGCCAGACCCTCAGCAGCAGTTGAGTCAGTCACAGGGATCCAGTGGGCAGGGATCAGGAGGATCCGGAGGTACATCTATGACAATGTCAGGTCCGTCAGTGGGGAGTGGCTCGCAGAGTCAGAGGGGTGGTGCTATGGGCAGCACGCAGAGCAGTCCACAGAGCAGTTCACTGGGGAGTCCACTGATGGACAATTCACACGGTACCTCAGCATCTACAGGTTCAGGTGCAGGCAGGAGGACAGCAGACAGACAGTCAGGAGTTCAGGCTCCTGATGTTGAGGAGGAGGAGTTTTATTCTCCTGCGGGAGAAGTGTGCTCAGGGAAGAGGAAGCCCAAGTGGCTTCAGGACACCTTGAGAGATGCCACATCTGTTGCTGAGCCTAAGAGGCCGGTCAGAGAGAGCAGACCACCTGAGAGGCTTTGTAGCTATATGGCAATGGCTACCAGCATCCTTGACTCTGAGCCTTCTAGCTATGAGGAGGCAGCTAGCCAGCAGGTCTGGAGAGAGGCCATGCAGGAGGAGTATTCTTCTATCATGAAGAATGATGTTTGGGAGGTGGTGCCGAGGCTCGAGGGCAAATCCATGGTTACTTCCAGATGGCTTTACAAGGTAAAGCATGCTGCAGATGGCAGCATTGAGAAATTCAAAGCGAGGTTTGTGGCTAGAGGGTTCTCCCAGGTAGAGGGAGTTGATTATGAGGAGACCTTCGCTCCCGTGGCTCGATATACTTCGATCCGCTCCATTATATCGATATCAGCAGAGATGGGTTGGAAGATCCACCAGATGGATGTGAAGACCGCATTTCTCAATGGCTTCATACAGGAGGAGGTGTACATTGAGCAGCCACAGGGCTTTGAGGTGCGTGGGAAGGAGTCCCATGTGTGCAGACTGAAGAAGGCCCTTTATGGCCTGAAGCAAGCTCCCAGAGCTTGGTACTCCAGGATAGATACTTACTTGCAGAAGATGGGTTTCACAAAGAGTGAGGCAGATCCGATCCTTTACTATATTGTGATAGGTGAGGAGCCTCTCATTCTGGTGCTGTATGTGGATGACTTAGTCATTACAGGTGCAGAGAGACTCATAGAGCACTGCAAGAGAGATCTTGCGGCGGAGTTTGAGATGAAGGACATCGGCTTTATGCATTACTTTTTGGGTTTGGAGGTGTGGCAGGAGGAGGGGCATTTCTTCCTGGGACAGGGGAAGTATATTGTGGACATCCTTGGCAGATTCCACATGGAGGATTGTAGACCCATGTCGACACCGATGATCACCAACTGGAAGAAGCTTCATGCTTCGCATTCCGAGTTGGTGGATCCCACATTGTACAGACAGCTGATTGGTTCCTTGATGTATTTGGTCAACACTAGACCAGATATTTGTTTTGCAGTCAACACGATGAGTCAGTTTATGTGTGAGCCTAGGAAGGTTCACTGGGTGGCTGCAAAACACATTTTGCGGTACTTGTAGGGGACAGTGGATTATGGTCTGGACTACAGGCAGGGGGATGGAGTGAGATTGGCAAGTTACACTGATTCTGATTGGGCAGGTTATGCTTCTGATAGGAAGAGCACCTCAGGGTGCTGTTTTGGGTTGGGTTCGGCAGTAGTGTCATGGTTCAGCCGAAAGCAGCAGTCAGTAGCATTGAGTTCAGCGGAAGCAGAGTATATGGCAGCGAGTCTAGCTAGTTGTGAGGCCATCCGGCTTCGCAAGATGTTGTTTGGCTTATTTGGTCAGCCGTTGAGACCTTCAGTGATTTACTGTGATAATCAGAGTTGCATTAAACTCACGGAGAATCCAGTATTTCATGACAGGTCAAAGCATATTGGGATCAAATATCATTTCATCAGAGACTATATTCAGAAGGGAGCTGTGAAGCTTGAGTATATTCCCACTGATGAGCAGGTTGCAGATATTCTTACCAAAGCCTTACCACGGGGCAAGCATGTTTACTTCAGAGACAAGATGGGTGTGGTGAGGAACACCTTCCTCGGTAAGAGGGAGTGTTGAAATTTGGTACTGGAGGACAGGTGGTTCTCTAAGGCTTTGATCTTTGGCCTAAGGAAAAAGTGTCCAAAAGAATTTAATTTTTCTCCTAAAGTGACTTTATAAAGTTATAAAGTCAAATCTAATTTAAAAGTGACTTTAAGTGATAAAGTTACTAAAGTCTAATTTTTAAAGTGACTTTAATAAAGTCAATGTAAAATTAGAAAGGAAAAGTGACTTTGGAAATAAATGACTAAGTGGGTCTTTATTAAAGTGGGGTGAATTAAAAAATAGAAAGTGAGATTTAAATGAGCATTTAATCTCAGCCCTAGATCTCAATCTATTTCAGCCATTGGATTTAGGGATTCCTCAAAAGTCACTTAGGGTTAGGTTAAAGGAGGAAAAGGAGGAAAAGATCATTCATTCTTTCATGAGCAGATTGAGAGAGGAAGAGAGGGAGCTGAAGAGTAATTTCTGAGCAGAGGGAGAGCAGCAAAGGCAGCACAGCAAGTCCGTACAGCAAGAGAGCACACTTCCCAAGGCTGAAAAATCCATACAGCAGAGTTCATTGGCACATTAACCAAGGCAGAAAGTCCGTACAGCATTTGCACGATTTTCGAGAGAGGGGCAGCACTGTTTTCGAGAGCTGGAACAACAGCAAGGAGCACGGTTTTCAAGGCAGATTTTTCTGGGCACGAAAATCGAGAAAGGGGGCTGCTGTCCCATCCGTACGGAATCCGTACAGTCCGTACGGTCATTCCTGGCACGTTTTTCGAGGCAGCTAAGACAGCATTTAATGCTGTAATTTCTCTGAAATATTTATGTTTGCTGTTTGGCACGTTTTTCGAGGTGGAGGGTGGCACGAAAGTCAAGATAAGTGATTTTTGTGTTTGTTGTAATTTTCTGTGTATTACTGCTCACTGTAAAAGCATTTTTCAGAAATAAAAGAGAAGCTTCCAGACTGGTTTTCCCCAAGAGTTATAGGGGGTTTTTCCAGGGTCACCTTGAACAAAAATTACTGTGTTATGATGTGTTGAATGGTTGTTTGTTACTGCTGATATTTATTTCTGCATTTTCCAGCATTCTGTAATTTTTCCAGAATTTGTGTTTTCAGCAAAAGTTATTTTCCAGTTTGTTAAATGTATGGATATGGGAAAGGGCATTTAACTATCTTGGAGTAATAAGGTGAAAAACTGAAAACCGGGGCATGGCTTCCCCAACCCCCGCTTCTCAACCGTTGTTGTCGCACGCAATCCGTCGTAACTAAGAAGTATCCAAAATTTTGAATCAATCGTGTCTCTGTTGCATCTATTTCGCAGCATCCGATCGCTAATAGCCTTCAGACGATCTCTTGGGGAATTTTCATTACACGAGCCTCCTGCTTATTGGCCAACACTCGCTCTCAGGCTCCTTACCAACTCATTTTACTAGTCCGCAATTGTCACTGAATCTAATTCGTGATCAATTGACACCGATTCATCTTGCTACCAAATGTCAGTCTCCTGGTAGCAACGAAAAGGTAATGATCCATGAGGAAGACACCTCAATGGACCCTGCCCAAACCTCTGCACAACTTTGGGACTACAACTCCATATCACCCCACCTCACTCTTGGAGGTATAGCTACAAGCAAAACAAAGTCTTCCTCCAACCTTGAGGACAATTTGTCTATCTCTATGGATGCTGCCGCCTGGTCTTGCTTCTCCTGCTTGTGCTTCTTCCTTTGAGGACACTGAGTATTGTAGTGGCCAAACTCGCCATATATGAAGCACTTGACCTTAGATAGGTCATTCATTTTCTTCTTCTCCCCTTGTCACTGACTGAGATCCTTTGATGCAAGGGCCATATTTTCTTCCTCCTTCTCACCTTTCAAACCCTTACTGCTGCTTTCGCTGATGGTGGTCTTCAGACGTGCTTGCCCCATCTCCTCCTGCTGTAGGTTTGACCACATCCTGCCCCACCCTAGTAATGTGTCTCGTCCCAAAATGACTTGGACGAATATTTTCCATTCCTCGGAGACACTGTTTAGAGCCAAACACACAAGCTATGTGGTTTGAGGCGCCTCCCCAACTACTACAAGTTGATCCCATATTTCCTGGAATTCTGGTGAGAAAGGGATCAATGCATCCCGAGGTTTCTAGCTTCTTCCTTCAAAGAACATCTTTCCCCGGCCTCTAAGGCTTCTGATATAGTTAATTGAGGGTTTCCTGATCTCGTGCTATCATGTGATATATGTGAGACTATATGGTCCTGATCCATCTATTCGGTCATCTCTGCTGTCTATCTCTTTCCACCTCTCAATGATCTGCATCATTAGGTTCTGCCACAACGGTTTCTACATAGAGATATTCAGACCAAATTCATTTAGTAGGAAGGACATCCTGGCCTTCCATATGACATAGTTGGAGGCTCCCTCCAACCTATCTTGATCTACAAGCCCAACTGTGGCCATCTCTTAAACTGAAACAAAAATCTCTCTCTTTCACCTTGTTATCACACATAAATTTTTAATTTTTGATTAATAGGGTCACTCATCTAGGTTTCATTTTGTCTCATAAGGTTGGTTCATGAAATTGATGAAAAATTCATGAAATAAGTCTTTATCCTAAGTCCAAAACACTTCATTAGTCATGTCATCTCAGTCATATCTATCAAGTTTCACTTTAGGTTCACATGCATTGGTTTAAAATTCGTTTTTAGCCACATGTCTGATTTTTCCTGATTCCGCAGCGAATTCTATGCAAATTAGGGGATTTTCGCTGCAGAATCACCTAATCATTCTACAACAAATTTGTCATATTTATAACCGAGAACACTGTAGAATCATGTTTTTCTGCAAAAATGAATGGGATGATGACCTGTCAAGTATTTAGTGGTTTAGGCTAAGTTGCAGGAAACGTCCTCCCCACCCTCGTTTCAGGCAAAAAACGAAACGAAAACGGGGAAACTTGTACCGTACGGTCGTGAAACGCATTTTCGGCTGTACTGGTATTGTTTCTCGTATGAGAAACGATATCAATATGGCCGAAAACGCGTTTCTTGACCGTACAACAACATTTCCTCCCAAAACAACGTTAAATTTTGATTTGATTTTTATGTTTTTTGGGATTTGTGCAATGTAATATTATTCTATTTGTTTTAATTGTGTCTTGGATGCTTCTAGATGGGTTTCTAAAGTTATAAAATGGGGATTTGCCTCTTTCTATCATCACACAAATTGAGCAAGTCGTTTCACTTGGAGAAGAGCGATTTGGGGAGGAAAAAAGAGGAAGAGAGTAGTGCTTCAGCTTGGGTGCTTTCACCATTGAACAAAGGATATTTCAGCAGCAAGAGAAAGAGATTTGAGGAGTAGATTTGGAGTGCGAAGTTTTCAGCTACGACATTCTTGGTTTTTTGGCTTAGTTACAACCATATTTATCTTGTTTTTTCTTGGTTTTTTTCTAGTTGTTTTGTCTATTTTTTGAGGGTTTATGCTACCAAAATTATAAAAAACGTTTTTTTTTAATTTGTAGATTTGTTTTTTTATTTTTTTTGCAGCAATGGCTTCTTCCATCCAAGGTTCAAGTGCAAACCCCAAGGCCAACGCAAGGGCTGAATATTATCCTCTTTGGAGGCATGCTGAGAAGCTGCAAAGATGTGGAAGTGGTGGCTCATGGGAATGTCGGTGTACTCTTTGCAATAATTCTTACAAGGGCTCTTACCCAAGAGTGAAGGCACATCTTTTGCATGGAGGACAGGGGATTGCAAGTTGCATGAAAACATCAGACCCTATGGCAAGGAGGGAATATCAAAGTGAGCAAGATCAGGCTGATGGAATCAAAAGAAAACATGATGATTTTAGTCAAGCTAAAAATCTAGCAAATAGTGAGCCAAGGATTGTAATTGAAGCAAGGAAGAGGAGAGGCACTCAACAACTAGAACAACCACCATCCAGAGGGGCATCTGGTACAGTTCAAGATAGCAGGATTGCTAAACTGGTGAATGTGCAAGGAAGAGAAGAAGCTGATTCTAGAGTGGCTCGGTGCATCTATGCATGTGGTATCCCATTCAATGTTGTTCACTCCCCTTATTGGCCCCTCAAGGGTACAAGGGGCCCAACTATGAGAAAGTTAGAACTCAGCTTCTAAAAAATGAGAAGGATCTTGTGGAGGATGTGCTATCACCAATTCGTTCTTCTTGGAGTAGCTCTGGGGTTACCATAGTCTCAGATGGATGGACATATACAAGGCGTAGACCATTGATAAATATCATTGCCACTTCACCAAAAGAAGCAATGTTTCTAAAGGCGGAAGACTGCTCGGGAGAGGTAAAAGATGCAGAATTCGTTGTTGATGTCATTATCAAATCTATTGAACAAGTTGGTCTTGACAGGGTGGTGCAAGTTATCACGGATAATGCACCGGTATGCAAAGTTGCAGGTTTAATTATTGAGGGGAGGTATGACCACATCTTTTGGACACCCTGCATTGTCCACAATCTGAATCTGATCTTAGAGGAGATTGACAATAAAGTTCCATGGATAAAGGAACTCATAGGGGAAGCAAGGGAAATTGTGAAATTCATCACCAACCACCACCAGTCTCAAGCAATATTTCGAGAGTACTCCAAATTAGAGTTGTCAAAAGTTGCTGAGACAAGATATGCCTCAAATTTCATAATGTTGTGCCGCCTTGTTGAGATTAAGCAAGCATTAGTGTCTATGGTGGTGAGTCAGCTTTGGGCCGAGTGGAGACAGGCAGATTCAGAGGGGGGATCTGCGGTGCGTAGATTGTGCCTTGATGAGGATTGGTGGAGCAAGATAGATTTCTTGCTAATGTTCACAACCCCTGCATTTGACCTTCTTCGGAATGCTGACACCGACCAACCTTTCTTAGGAGAGGTATATGATGGTATGGATTCCATGGTTGAGAAAACTATGGAAATAATTTCACAGGAGTCGCCACAACTTTTGTTTGTAGATGGTCAATTTGCTGAATTAATCAAGAGAATCATTGTTGATAGGTGGAACAATTTAAACACTCCATTGCATACTTTAGCACATGCCTTGAACCCAAAACTTTATGATGAGGAACTTATTGCTCAAAGCAATGGGAAGAGGAAGGCACCCCATAAGGATAGAGAGGTGGCTAATGGGGTGAAAAAAGCCCTTATGAGAATTTTTCTAGCTCATCTACATAGGGAGGTGAAGGAAGAATTTGCCAATTTTGCTACAGGTATAGATGATTATTCAGATATATCATCTTTGGAGGAGAGAAGCACCATGAATCCAGTTAGGTGGTGGATTTGTCATGGATAAAATGGTGTACATTTGCAAAACCTTGCCATTCGCGTCATTTCACAAGTGACAAGCTCTTCATCAGCAGAAAGGAATTGGAGCACCTATGGTTTTATTCATTTTGTGAAGCGCAACAGGTTGGGCTCACAGAAGGTAGAGGATCTTGTTTATGTGCACTCCAACCTTCGGCTTGCATCTCGTAGGGTTCCAGAATATGGCAATGGTCCTTCTAAGGAGTGGGATGTGGATCCAAAAAATCTTGATTTGGATCTCTCTCTTGCTGCCTTGAATATTGAGGACCAGGATCATAGAAGTGGAATTGGCCGAACATCTTCTTCAACTACACCATCCACTGCTGAGCATGCTTTTGCTGCTATATTTGATGAGGATTTTGATAATGAGTATTAGTCTTTTGACTTTATTGTACTTGCAGCCTCATATATATAATATAGGCTGATTTTGAGATTTTGATATATAATAAAGGCTGGTTTTGGTTATTTTGATTTTGCTATTTTCATTATTTGTCTGTTATCAATGATCATTCATGAGTATATTTGTTGTAATTTGTAAATTTGTAATAGATTATGCTTTGAATTTATGATTTATCATGTATGTTTTAAACTCGTATGATTTCACATAACATTTCTTAAATGTCCAAATTCTAATATAAATTTAAATTATATATATATATATATATATATATATATATATATATATATCCGCGTTTCCCCATTTCCAAAATTTGGGGAGGTCGTGTTTCATATCGCTTCCCGTTTCAGAAACTCGTTTCTGTTTCCCCGTTTCGTGCAACTTAGGGTTTAGGGTAAAGGTAAGGTCATACAATTGATTTTCATAATCATCCAAGCATGCAAAAGCGTAAATACCACCCATCATTGCTTTCCACTCCCTCATTTGTCATCATTCTCTCCACATTCGAATTCCATTTTTAAAACTTATCCCCAAGCACATCTCTGTCATCTTTCATTAGAGCTTTGCATGCATTAATCCATTATCACCTCTGAAAAGTCTAGTCTCAAAGCAAACAACTTGCTATTTCGTTTTTCTCCTTGCAGGTGTCACAATTCAAGAAGGCGAGCACAGTGTTAAAAGAGATAGACATGCAGAAGAAGACTAATAAAGGGAGTTTTAGTGGTCAAGTATGAATGTATAGACTTAAATTTGGTCATGGAAGACCCTAGTGTTGCAAAGGACTTCATCAAAGCTTATTGCATGAGCTTTTACAAGAAGATACAAAGGGATTTCTCTGTTTTTTGAATGTTTGAGCAGTCAAATTGAAGGGCAATTTCTAGGACAACAGAGGAGAATTCTAAGAAATTGAGAGAGGTTATTGTCAAGCACAGAACAAGAAACAAAAACCTCTTTTACTTTTGTCATAGGTGCTGCCATTTTGGAGATTTGAAGAGGTCTTTGGACGTTATTTTCAGAGTGCGTTTTCCACCTGTTTTAGACATGTTTTTATAATGCAGTTTTCTGACAACTGGAGATGGTTTTCGAAAAACCAAGAGAGGTTTTTCTTCTAAACATTCTTATTTACAAAAACCTCCTCCCATTTTGCAACAACTATCAGGGATCGAGAGATAGGAGCTCATGATTTCAACCTTATTTTTCAGAAAAAACAGAGTTGCTTTTTGGTAGATGAACTTGTTGAAGGTGAATAAGTTGTTTCTTGAGGAAGGTAAGAGGTATTTTGAACCAAATTCTCCATATCATGCTTCATCCTATCATATTACACAACCATGGACCTTTTCTAGGCCTAAAATCCAAATTCTGTGAACTCTGTGGGAAATTAGGTAATTCCGCAGCGTGTTCCAAGCTTGAAGCCCAGTTTTTGCTGCGGAATTTCTGTAGGATATTGTTTTGCTTAAAAAATAATTTTTATGGAGCTCGAAGGAGGGAAAAGATTTGTATTTATCTCATTAGCCTCAAGGAAGATCCTCCAACAGTTAGAAAGGTCAAAGGTTATGCAAAAGGTGGATTTTGGAGTTTGCTACGAAATGAGCGCTATGAACTTTTCTGTACATGATTGTTTTAGCAGTCAACTTAAAGTTTGACTTATGACCAAATGAAAAAGGATTTTGGAATTCTGAAAGAGGTTTTTCTTCAGCACATGTCCATCTACAAAAACCTCTCTCATTTTATGCAAATCCATTAGGGTTTGGAAATTATACACTCATCTTTGAAGCCTATTTTTCATAATTTTCACTAAACAGATTTATGAAAAAATTGTAAAATTCGACTTGGAGGAGGTCCAACTCAGCATCCACGTGGCATAATGACACATCAGCACTCCAGTACACTCAAAAAATTAGTTGGTTGTAGTTGATAAGGGTTATTAAATGGCTTTGTTGAACTATTAATGAAAGAAGAGTCCTTTTTGTATTCAAACTCTGCAAAACAGAAATATCCCTAGGAAGTCTCCAACTGATGGAATCATGTTTGAAATAGGTCTCTGAGGTGGGAATTCGAAGCTAGCAAGGTGGCAAATCATTTGTATTAGTCCTCACTCTATAAATGAGATATTTTTAGAGTTAGAATGGGTTGGAGAATGCTTTTGACACAACTACTATTGTAATTTCTGATATTAGTAATAGACAGATAGTGAGTTTTATTGCTTTACCTGAGATTCTTGATGTGTTTCAATGGGTTTATGTGTCTCTTTTATATCTTGCTTCTAGTAGTATTGATGCTAAATTACTCAGAATTCATATCATATATGCTCGGACTTTCTTTTAGCATTGAGTCACTGATTATTCTCATGTGTTAGTGTTGTTCTATCATTGAAACAGAAAAAGCCTCAGCTTCCATAAGTAGGAATGCTTATCATTGATTTCCTTTTACTAACTCCATGAGCCCAATGGTAGTTGAATCTTCCTCATTTTTCACCTGCAATCACATACACTAAAACACTCACAGAGTTAGCCATCTATTTTAAGATCTAATTGAGTAAATCCTTTGATAAGTTGAGAGAGTCCTCTCAGGCTGAAGAGGCTAATCCTCAGTCAAAAGTGGTCTGAAATAGTTACTCCAAGTTGACCATTGAAGCAACCCCACATGATACAATTTGGTGATAACATTTTGGCGTCATTGCCGGGACCGAAGGTGTAAATTTTCCATGGGAAGAACGACAAAGTTTCAGTTCTAAGGTCTGAGAGCAACAGACACTTAGGCACATGTTGGTTGTATTTCTACTCTAGCGACTCCACACATCAAATAATCAATTTGAAGGTGACTCACTGCTTGAAGATCAGTAGCTTGATGAAGTTCCAAGATGAGTTCCATTGCAAGAATAAATGCCAAGTATGCCCCTATGAATCAGTCTCACATCCCTGGTTTTCCAAATCCTATGCCAAAAGTTGATTGGTTACATTATCTTCCCATATTTAAAGATGAAAAGAAAGACAATGTTGCTCTTCATTTGATTAGATTCCATATGCATGTACGCAGACTTAAGGTTCAGTTCCCTGAGGATTGTATCATGAAGATGTTTATGGTCACTTTAGAGGGAAAATCATGGTCTTGGTACGAAAGCTTGCCAAATGGTTCATTATATTCTCTTGTTGATTTCCATGTTGCATTTTATGAGATATATAAAGAATGTCATTCTTCGTCATTGCTGGTCAAAGACAACTGTAAAGATTGTGTGAGTTTTATTGAATATTTGGAGAATTGTTATGAAGATGATGAGTTAATGGATGAGGAAATTTTAGAGACCCTTCATGACAATCCCTTTCATCACCAAGAAGAAAGGGTAGCCTCTCTCCTGGATGAAAATAAAACCCAACAGGAGTTTATTTATGACAATCATGTTACATCCTTCGAGTTTAATGAAAAGTTGCAGCAGACTTGTCAGTGTTTTGATTATCAAGAATATGAGAATCATTTCCAACAACATGAGGAAATGGTGGTAGATAGTTGCTATAATGTTCAAGTGAAGGAAGAAACTTATTTTTCATGTCATTCCTTGCATTAGCCTACATCAAATGAGGAAAATAATGAAAAGCAAATTTTATACAATCAGGTGAGCATGCTTGTTGAATCATGAGGAGTTACCTTTACTAATTCCTGTGGTAAATGCTGAAGCAGTTCCTTTTGAAAGTGTCCAAGAATACTCCAAGTATTTCTTCCTCCCAAATGAAAATAATGATCCACATATTTTTTCTTTTTTATTTGAGAATGGTCACAAGGGTTATAAAGAAAAATCTGAACAAGGAACATCATCAAAGGATCAGATTTACTCACATTTTCTTGTTGATCAACAAGAATTATTTGTGCATACTCTCAAAGATCCTTTCGCAGCTCTGCTGGAATCTTCTATAGAAATGAATTTCAATATGATTTTCAGTTATGTAGACAAATTTAGATGGTGGAACAAGTTGTCATATCTCAAAAATGGTTTTTTTATTAGAGAAGTGGAATGCCCATTCCCATCCAGTACTGAACTCCTTGATTGGCTTCATTGGAAGTGTGAGATCACTTGATTCAGCTTTTATGTTGAGCAAGTAGAGTAGGATCATTTGTATATAAATAAGCTTGATGATCAAGAATTTTGTCAGTTTCAGTTTTAAATTCAGCATGTGTACTTTTAGTTCTTAAGCAACTATTGGTTTTTCAGTGCCGAGGTTATAGGTCAGAGCAGGTTGCAAGTTTTCATTTTGAAGATGGGAGCAACCCAATGAAGGAAGGCACTGAAACTACAAGTTCTTTGTTGTACCACAAGGGCACACCATCCCCAGTGGAGCCACTATTATCACACATACATTTTTAATTTTTGATTAATAGGGTCATTCATCTAGGTTTCATTTTGTCTCATAAGGTTGATTCATGAAATTGATGAAAAAATCATGAAATAAGTCTTTATCCTAAGTCCAAAACACTTCATTAGTCATGTCATCTCAGCCATATCTATCAAGTTTCACTTTAGGTTCACATGCATTGGTTTAAAATTTGCTTTTAGCCACCTGTCTGATTTGTCCTGATTCTACAGTGAATTCTATGCAAAACAGGGGATTTTCACTGCAGAATCACCTAATCATTTTGCAACAAAAATGTCAAATTTATAATTGAGAATGCTGCAGAATCATGTTTTTCTGCAAAAATGAATAGGATGATGACTTGTCAAGTATTTAGTGGTTTAGGGTAAAGGTAAGGTCATACAATTGATTTTCATAATCATCCAAGCATGCAAAAGTGTAAATACCACCCATCATTGCTTTCCACTCCCTCATTTGTCATCATTCTCTCCACATTCGAATTCCATTTTTAAAACTTATCCCCAAGCACTTCTCTGTCCTCTTTCATTAGAGCTTTGCATGCATCAATCCATTATCACCTCTGAAAATTCTAGTCTCATAGCAAGCAACTTGCTATTCAGTTTTTCTCCTTGTAGGTGTCACAGTTCAAGAAGGCGAGCACAGTGTTAAAAGAGATAGACATGCATAAGAAGACTAATAAAGGGATTTTTAGTGGTCAAGTATGAACCTATAGACTTAAATTTGGTCACGGAAGACCCTAGTGTTGCAGACGACTTCATCAAAGCTAGTTGCATGAGCTTTTACAAGAAGAAACAAAGGGATTTCTTCGTTTTTTGGATGTTTGAGCAGTCAACTTGAAGAGCAGTTTCTGGGCCAACAAAGGAGAATTCTAAGAAACTGAGAGAGGTTATTGTCAAGCACAGAACAAGGAACAATAACCTCTTTCACTTTTCTCACAAGTGCTTCCAATTTGGAGATTTGAAGGGGTCTTTGGACGTTATTTTCAGAGTGCGTTTTCTGCCTATTTTAGACATGTTTTTTAAAATGCAGTTTCCCGACAACTGGAGATGGTTTTCAAAAAACCAAGAGAGGTTTTTATTCTAAACATTCTTATCTACAAAACCTCCTTCCATTTTGCAACAACTATCAGGGATCGAGAGATAGGTGTTCATGATTGCAGCCTTATTTTTTAGAAAAAACAGAGTCATTTTTTGGTAGATGAACTTGTTGAAGGTGAAAAAGTTGTTTCTTTTGGAGGGTAAGAGGTAGTTTGAACCAAATTCTCCTTATCATGCTTCATCCTATCATCTCACACAACCATGGACCTTTTCTAGGCCTAAAATCCAAATTCTGTGCAGTCTGTGGGGAATTAGGCAATTCCGCAGCGTGTCTCAAGCTTGAAGCCCAGTTTTTGCTGCAGAATTTCTGTAGGATGTTTTTTTGCTTAAAAAATCATTTTGATGGAGATCCAAGGAGGGAAAAGATTTTTGTTTAGCTCATTAGCCTCAAGGAAGATCCTCCAACAGTCAGAAAGGTTAAAGGTTATGCAAAAGGTGGATTTTGGAGTTTGCTATGAAGTGAGCACTACGAAATTTTCTGTACATGATTGTTTTAGTAGTCAACTTCAAGTTTGACTTATGACCAAATGAAAAATAATTTTGGAAATCTGAAAGAGGTTTTTCTTCAGTTCAGGCCCATCTACAAAAACTTCTCCCAGTTTCTGCAAAGCCATCAAGGTTTGGAAATTATACACTCATCTTTGAAGCCTGTTTTTCATAATTTTCACCAACCAGATTTATGAAAAAATTGTGAAATTCAACTTGGAGGAGGTCCAACGCAACATCCCCGTGGCATAATGACACATCAACACTCCAGTACACTCAACAAATTAGTTGGTTGTACTTGATAAGGGTTATTAAGTGGATTTGTTGAACTATTAATGAAAGAAGAGTCCTTTTTGTATTCAAACTCTGCAAAACAGAAATATCCCTAGGAAGTCTCCAAGTGATGGAATCATGTTTGAAATAGGTCTCTAAGGTGGGAATTCGAAGCTAGCAAGGGGCAAATCATTTGTATGAGTCCTCACTCTATAAATGAGATAGTTTTAGAGTTAGAATGGGTTGGAGAATGCTTTTGACACAACTACTATTGTAATTTCTGATATCAGTAATACACAGACAATGAGTTTTCTTGCTTTACCTGAGATTCTTGATGTGTTTCAATGGGTTTATGTGTCTCTTTTATATCTTTCTTCCTGTAGTATTGATGCTAAATTACTCAGAATTCATATCATATATGCTCTGACTTCCTTTTAGCATTGAGTCACTTATTATTCTCATGTGTTAATGTTGTTCTATCATTGAAACAGAAAAAGCCTCAGCTTCCATAAGTAGGAATGCTTATCATTGATTTCCTTTTACTAACTCCATGAGCCCAATGGTAGTTGAATCTTCCTCATTTTTCACCTGCAATCACATACACTAAAACACTCACAGAGTTAGCCATCTGTTTTAAGACCTAGTTGAGTAAATCTTTTGATAAGGTAAGAGAGCCCTCTTACGCTGAAGAGGCTAATCCTCAGTCAAAAGTGGTCTGAAATATTTATTCTAAGTTGACTATTGAAGCAGCCCAACATGACACAATTTGGTGATAACACACCTGCTCGGTTGCTGTATCTGCTACTCGCAATCGCTTATGGAGTGGGAAAATATGCTTTCAGCTATTGTAGGTTGCAATTGGAAATATGGATTTCTAAACTATAAACCATTTGAGAGAAATTCCCTTTGTGTACGCTTCCTCTTCCACCCCAGAGTTGATTCTACTCTAGCAACTGCTACAAAAACCTTTCTGCACCCAAAGAAGGAATTTGCTCAGCGAAAATTTGAGCCATTGCTACTTCCCCTGCCTGTTGGAATTACTCAAATAGGCAAAGCCGAATTTTCCTGCCAACCTGTATTGAAAAATCGAACTGCCCAACAATTTGCATTGCCTGGCAAGGCACTGCGTAACCCCCAAAAAATTCATCTTGCTACTCCCTCTAAACAACGAATTTTCTTCTTTCTCTTTTGAGCTTCCTGTCTAATCAAATTTGC
The DNA here is from genome assembly GCA_034641835.2 of Pinus albicaulis. NCBI lineage: Eukaryota > Viridiplantae > Streptophyta > Pinopsida > Pinales > Pinaceae > Pinus > Pinus albicaulis. The sequence goes on along the minus strand of CM076582.1, from coordinate 436,406,353 downwards.
ACTGATACCTTGTGAAAATTTCACTACTCAAATTCTATTGCAGCAACTGGAATTAATTCTTCTAACTGTTAAATAATTTAGCAATTTTTTGCTACAGCAACAACGAATTAATCACACTGCAATCTTCACAAATAAAAATACCATGGAAGATAAACTAGAAACTAAGGAAACACTGGCACACACATACAAAAATATAACACTGCTATTTTTGGACAAAAGTCCACGAAAAATCCCAATGTGGGAAAACCGGTTCAACCACTGAGGGTTTTTATTATTAAGCAGTAGTGAGAAATTATGAGTACCATCTATGGATTCCCAACTGGCAATCCAATCAGGAAAATAATCTAGCCAAATTATTTGTGAGGCAAATACCTCAACACCACGTCTAATCCAACTTCAACAACTGGCAAAGGTAGCTAGTCGTACAACCTCTACGTGAGCCGTTGCGCAGTGCTTGCGTAGGCCCCAACTCGGTAAGCCCCGGAACTACTGGAAAAATGATGTCCTGGCTGACTTTGCCTTTGGAAGGAATTCGCTTGGCCTCCTAGAGAATTTCTGGACCAACTGCAACTGAATTACCCTTCCCTTCAACAAAATCGATCTCCCTTTGAAGCTATTTGCGCCGACTCTGTGCAACTTCTCTGGGAAATACGACCCTTCTGCTGCTGACTCTCCATAACTGGAAGAATTCCTTCAGACTCACTGTCTCTACCCCTCTCTGTCTCTCCATCCCCTCTCTAGCTCAAACTCTTCCAGCAAACTGTCGTTTCTCTCTGGAAAATTGAACTGCCCAAGGAAATCGATCTCAAGTGTGTTCTTTCATTTACCCATCTACTTCTTCTTATAATCTCACTGTGGGAATCCAATGATCAAGATTAAAACTTAATTAATGGCTGAGATCATTTCCTAGTTGATCCATGTGATTTTCTAGAAAAATCTCACCTTCCTTAATTAAATGTTGTTAATTAATCATTTTCGCTAAGTTAGACTTAGGAAAAAATTAATTACTGATTAACTTAATTAAGGCATTTCTAGGTAGATTTTCCTGAGACTTTTTCTGGGTTATGGAGTCCTAGTGCTTCGTAGCCTCTTTGACAACTGTCGAGATTAGAACACCATCCGATGCTACAAAAACTAACAGAGAATCTTTCTAAAAACAAGCTCACGCATGGAATAGTTGCAAAGGTATTAATAACACAAGGATGTGCATAATTAGAAGCTGTCTAAGGTATAGAAATATGGGTAAGAATATTAAACATTGCATCATATTCTCTTCAAGTGGAACACTTCCTCTCTAGGTCAAGAATGGTAAAACTTCCCAACTCACAAGCATGGCAAGGGAGGTTGTGTTGGCTCTAGGACCAAAGATAGCAGTGGAAATTGCTCAAAGAACAATCGAGAAAGCTTCATGAAGAGGACAAATTAGGTGAAGTGGATAAGAAGGCCTAAAGGCCAATGCATTTCTAGAAATATTATGTCAACTCGTATGGGCCCACAAAGCACCCTTTTGCAGCTGCCAAAATGCATCTGTCCTTGAAATTTTCAAGTCCTCATAATGGCTTGAAATCAGACATGGACACGGTACACCATATTGGATATCCAAAATCCAATCTCTTTAACAAAAAAAACACTACTAAAACCAAAATTCCATGGTCTTAGTGTCATTTGAAACTTGAATCACAACCAAACGGCCCAGTTGGGTGCTTAAATATGTAATCATCTTGTCAATTGGACCACTTTTTGAAAAAAGTAGTTTTCTAAACATCAAAATTACCCAATATAGTAGGTTGTCAGATTAGCCTCAAATTTGGACTAGATGAACACCTCCCTAAAGGGTGTATCCAAAAAGATAATCAAATCTGGAAACAACATGAAGCACTTGTTATTGAAAACAAACCCTTTTTACCTCTGGTATGTCCTCCACACATACTTTTATATCCTCGTCGCTCAAGAAAGCTATCCTACCATCACCCCTTGAATAACAAAAACATGTGACCCTGTGCCAAGTCTAGACTCTGAAAGGTAGTCCATGAACTGTTGATGTTGATTGATAGATTGACCAATTTGTGTATCTCGTAATGTACCCACAAACTAACTGTGATAAGCACTCCAATTGGATTATAGAGGAATCCCATATGGGTGCTAACAACCTCAAAATGCAATACTGATCTTGTTTTCAATACATTCATATATCTATTTAAAGCATTTTGTCTTTCTCAGACTCTTTTGACCTAATTTAATTGGAATCCTTGATGTACGCGTATGCACAACTCTGAATATTGTTACACATATAACCAAATGCCTACGATTACATGTGTTGATTGTTGGAAACACTGAGAGGGGGGTGAATCAGTATTTCCAACAATTGGTATCTGAGAAGGTCCTTTGGAAGCTTAATCAGTTGAAGGTGTTGAGAAATTGATAGGGGCAACAATTAGGATGATTTCTCTTTACTTGATAATTTCTTGTGAAGTTATCTTGGCTTCTTTATTACTTTATTATGTTTTGTTCATCAAACAATTACCAAAACATAAACAATGAAGATCACAAGTAGACAATGGACACAAGATGTAGGATTCAAGCTAGGGAAAAACCCATCCAAGGGGAAAACCCAGAAAATTCTTCTCTTCTTATAGAATCAGATCAAATGAGAAATCCAAGATCCAAACAACAAGACTAAGACCTCTAACAAGACCCAAATCAAGTCAACGCTCCTCCCAAGCTCTTCTAGCAAGATAAAGTCAACTCAAGTCAAAATCTTCCAAACTAGCTCTAGTAGCAAGATTTTGGCCCCCAACAACAAAATTTCGGCCTAAGTATGTAACTTTGGGCCAGCAGTAGCACCAAAAAATTCACACGTGTGAGAGATCTAGGGAAGATTTTAGCACAAAAACTTCGATTTTCTTCTTCTCTTTCTCTCTCTTGCTTTTTTCTCCTTCCCTTGAATTTTGCACATCTTCTCTTGGAAATTGAACTTGCTTGAGTGGTGCTTCAAATTAGCTTGAGTTGTCTCTATTTATACACATCTAGGATATTGAATTACCCCTTCCAGCGCTAACTTGAGGAGGTAGGGCTGACTTGGTCTTGAGGGTACAAAAACTACATTTTTGACTTAAATAAATTTCTTTTTCCACTTTCTTTTCAAATTCGAAATGAGGTTTGACTCTAGAACAATATTGTGACATATGACAAATATTCTTTTGACTCAATAAACCCTAGAAGCATGAAGAACATGCCTGACCTATATGACCAAATAAATTGAGCATGAAACCCATGCTTGAAAAATAATATTTCTTTTTTCTTCTTTTGATATTTACATGAAATATACAATAATATAAGTGCAATAACAATTATGAAAACTAAACCTAGTTACATATTCTAACAGAAGGCATATGCGTAGCATTCAAAGTTGATTGGTGGAACCTGCAGTTGAAGATAAGATGGTTGCTGATCCCGTAGATGTTAAATCCCTCAAAGACAATTTTTAAATTGGAATGGGACAGGCATTTGATCAAAGGTATCATAACTGAAAAATCATGAAAAATTGAACACCGAGAATACAAAAATTAGATAACTGGAGATATTACGTAGTTGAAATCAACCAACTTCAAGATCAAATTAAAAAACAACAATTGTTGAGTATGTTGTCATTTGATGTCAAAGTGGGTGTAGGATGTCAAGCAGGTGCAAGATGTCAAAGCAGGTACAGGATGTCAGGATGTCAAAGAGGGTGTTGAATATCAAAGCAGGTGCAGAATATCATTATTGATGTCCTCAATATGCTGGCTTGTATGGATGAGATGATGTGTTGGTAAAATTGTAGTTCTAGGGTTTGGATTCCTTGGACGATGAGCACACCCCGCAGTTGTTGAGGTTTTTGAAGATGCAAGACAATGAATTTTTCTTGGAGACCCTCGCTATTGGATTCTCCTCATCATATTGATTCTGTTGATATGTGGAGCACTTCATTGGCCCTCACAGATTGAGAGATATCCTTGTTTGAAGATTAAGCCCCCAACTTGTGGGAAAAAACCCCAAAGGTTGATGATGTGGCAATTTAATAATGGCTAGTCATTGGCTAATTCTATAATGAAGAAAATTTAATTAATAAAATCCAAGCTAGAGGGAGCTCTAAAATTCAAATAAAAGATTTGGTTGAAAATAAAATTACAGTAAATGTTGGAGGGGTTTTGGCTCCAAGAAATTCGAATTTCAAATTCGATTTTCCCTCCTAAAACATTAAGTCGGCTGCCCTATTTGATGCCATCCAAAAATTGTATAAGGGCATCTCATTTCATCTCTCATATATTGTAAATTTTTGTAGATGTTCTATGGTTGATGCAACTTTACTTTTATCCCAATATCAGACAACAATCACATAAACAATAAAGTAAAATGCTGATAGAACATACTAGTAGATCGGCAGAAGACAAGCCAAAATATATGTGTGTTGGTGCGTTACAGCAGTCAACAGGATGCTTCAACTAGCAAAGTCTCAATACGGTCAGCCAACCAGAAGTGTCACACAACCCTCTAGGACAGCCAAAACAGTCAACCCCAAAAGTCAACAAAAGTCAATGCTGTCATTCAACGGGCAACACAAACAGCAGCAGCAGCAAGGTCAACACAGCCAAGTCAAAGTCAACATCCAGCCTCGGGAATTGTGCCAAAAAAACGCGGATTCAGAAAATCGAAAGTTTGGGAGAGTGTCAAGTAAATTTGACCATGTGTTGACCAAAGTCAACATTGGTCAATGTTGCGGTAAAACCCTAGGCCGAAAACAGAATTTGCTGCTTGCTGAAATTTCCCACGTGTGAAGAGAAGAGCCTCCATGGTGATCGAACCAATCAGATGAGGAGAGAGAAATGTGTGAGGATGAGTTGAGTGAAAATGTCCTCCAACGTTGACCAATATATATCCATCAATGAGGGTGTGTGACACAACTGCTGGGGCACTAAACCTTCAGGCCGACCTGCACATATTTTGAATAAATTCAAAATAAATGTTCTGCTCATCGGATCAAGATGATCTTTAGATCGATCTTGCACCTCTCCGAAAGAGGAGTCCAATAAAAATATTGGCATCTTCGTTTGAGCATCACAACATGGAGTTTGGACCTAGTTGTCCAAAATTAACATATATCAATCTAACACACATCTCTAACATGATTTGAAGTGATCTTGCTCTGTGATTGTTCGGTCTTGTGGAGTCATATCTAACGAGAGGAAAATTGGAAGGTTTGTTCTGGTTTGGGATTAGGAAATCGTTGATGTTCTTTGCAAGATCAATCCTCTTTTGGACTATATCTTTGAGCATAAGGGTTCATTCCTTTACCTCTGTGGCTCCTCAAACAGTGAAGAAGTAGGGGCATTCTGAAGCAGGGCAGTGGCTTAGATATTATGTCCCTAGTGCCTAATCTTTTGCGATAGACTTAAGTCAAGGACCTGTGAAGAATTTAGGACATGATTTGGTGATTGCTACATGTCTAGAATAGAGTTCTAAACGCCTCAATTTGCGGCCTTATTATCTTGGCTTCTATAACTTGGATTGATGAACAAAACAATCTCTTTACCTTGTGGACAAACCTCGTTGATCAAGGACTCCCTGCGGCCTTAATCAATCCTGAAAGAGGTCAACATATATTAAAAGTTCCTCTGCGGCCTTGCACAATTCTGTGTTTGCAACGAAGGTGGCCAAGTTGTTTAGATCAATTGAGACACTTTTTTTTATTAAGGGTTTCTGTTTAATTTTGGGATGAGTTTCGTTTAACAAAGTTTTAAATGAATCGACCTTGAGGTGCATTAAAGACCAGACAAAGAGGCAGATATTTGAAAGGATTTTTTGGCTTGGGGTTTCGTTGTTATTTTTGTCTTTGCAGGGTTTCGCTAGATTTCTGAGGCATCTCTTTGCAGGTGAAATCACACTTATGATTCAGGAAGATTTACCCATTGAAGAAGTGAAGATCTACTCGACCTATTTTGAGAGATTTTTGCACCCTTTTCTAAGGAAGGTTAGCCCTCCAATCTTCTTGAAGCACTCAACGCTGGTCCGAGCTTATGAATATGCAATCTCAGCGAAGATCTCTGTGAGAAGGCACATGGTCACTCGCTGGGTTTTAGGCTGGTCCAAAGTTGAGCATTTGAAGACCCTGTGATTTTAAGTCACAAAGACGATCTTTATTGTCAGGTTTGCATTTTAAAACTGTTTGAAGAAGCAAGTCACAGTAACTCCAAACCTTTGTGTTGTTCAACAGTCATTGTATAACATTTGGCAGTTGATTTCGCGCACAACTGAATTAAGAAGAGCAATTGGTGTTGAGTGGCTGAAGAATATTGTTACAGGTATTAATTATCATTGGAGGTTGAATGAATGACCGTTTAAGTAAATCAACATACTTGTGAGTCGCAAGAAGTCAAGAGCAGAATTGAACTAGTTCGCTTAGTCCTGTAGAGACAACAATAACACAAAAAACACATTGGGTAGAATCACCAGTCATTTTTGCTAGTATTGTTTCTTCTCCCTTGAACACTGATTGCAGAATTTATTTGGGGCTCAAGTGTTTCGTTATTGATTTTATTACACTATGTCATGTTCACTTATCGATCGGAAGTTCTGAAGTAGGATTCTGTGGCACATATCAGTTTCTAAGGAATTTCATAGTGACTCATACTCTTGCAAGTAAACTATAGTGGCTTGTTCTTTATATAGTGACTTGTTCTGTGTGGCATATTGCTCATTATAGTTGCTCGTTCTCATCGCCCATACACAGTGGCATCACATAACTATAAGGCTCAACAATAATCTCTGTAGGCATGTCTGTATGATAGTTATTTGATTGCATAACAATGATCCACTTGACAGTAGCAGTAACCATGTATGGCAGTATGACAGTAACCTTGGGAATATTGAAATGGCAGTAACCTTTATGTATTGATGTATGGATGTGTCTCTAGTTGACTGAGTGATGCATGACTGAGTGATGAGAGACTACAAGTAGTAGTAGTGTGCAAAAAACTAGCTTGTTTGTATAAATGCTATTGCACTTGAGCATTGCTCTGTAATTCGTATTGCTGAAGGTTCTTGTCAAAATTTTATGTAAGGGTTTGAAAAGTTCAGTGACCTAGATGTCAGTAGTAACCTTGATGACAGTCTATAGTGACCTTTGATATGACTGTAATCTTGCATAACAATGATCTTCATGAAAGACAGTGGCAGTGACATTGTAAACAATGACTTTGATTTATGACAATGCCTTTAATCTTCATGATAATGCTCTTGGTATATGACAAAGAACCTTGATATGAGAGTAACCCTTGATATGACAGAACCTTATGACAATGCCCTTGATCTACATGACAATGTCTTTATGACAATCATGACAACATGACTGAGAGGCTCCTATATGACAGTGATATTGTATGACAATTGCATTGTATCTTTGACTGTGATGTTGTGACAGTGTATCCTTGACAGTGATGTTGTGATTGTATCTCTTTGACAATGATTTTGTGATAGTTCCTTCTTGACAATGACGATGACAATGTCTCTTTGATAATGATGTTGCATATGATGAAATTTCTATTGAGATTTTGTGTATTTGGGGTAGCATCAGTTGTGCTTTAGGTCCCAAATTTTGAGGAAGGACTAGAGTTCACCTGATCTACAAGACCCAGAAATGGATTTGGGAAATTTCATCTGATTTAGGAGATATTAAATTAATTAATTATTTTAATGTATTTCCTAAGTTAAAACTTAGGAAATAAAATAATTAAAGTGAATTTAATTAAACATGTGATGAAATTGTCTTAAGTCACACGGATCAAGCTTTCTTTTAATCTTAGCCATTGATTAAAAATTTAATCTTGGTCGTTGATTTGTCAACGAGAAAAGTATAAAGGAAAGACTTGGGGTCATTTGTAAGAGACACAGAGGCATAGCACTGAAGCGAAGCTGAGATTCTAGGGCGGGGTTGCTAAGAATTCTCAAGTGTTTCAGTTGCAGAGAGGGGAATTTAGACCAAGGGGATGATTTGATCCCGGGGTCTAGAATACACAAGAAGCAGAGAAGAGATCAGGAAAGACAGCGCAGAGGAAGGCAACAACAGTAGACGACAACAACAGCAGGCGGTAGCAACAGCAACAAGGACAATGTGATTTTCAGGAAACCCTTCAGGGGTTACGCAGAGACCCTTAGGGGCAGCGTAGTGACTGCGTCACCCAGTCTGGGGTAACACAGTCCCTTCCAGTGACAGCGCTGAGCATTTGGAGGCCTTTAGAGGCTGACGCAGTGTCTTTCAGGGGCAGATCTGGGGTTTCTAGGCCTAGATCTGGATGAGTTCTGTAAATCCCGTTTGAGGGTGTGGATCAGTCAGTATTGTTGGTCTTAGATCAGCCAAGTGCTGCAGATCTAGAGTTTTATCTGTAGGGTTTTCCAGATCTGGAACCCAAAGTTGTGTATTCAGAAATATTCTTAATAATAGAGCCCTTCAGCAGCCAGAGACTGGTTTTCCCACATTGGGTTTTTCGGGGATAGTTTGTCCAGAAATAACTGCCACTTTGTCTATGTGTGCATGTGCTTATTCTTGATCTGAATTGGTAGAGATCTGTTATGTGTTTTGCTTTGATGTTAACTTGAATTTATTCAGTTGATAACTTGTATAAGTAGGAGAAGCTTAACCGGACTAACAGAAATAATTTCTGCATAAGAATTAAGATTCAGAAATTTCTACAATTGCCAGAGTCTGAACAGTGAGAGTGTTCAGGATGTTTTCAGTTGTAGCATGTGAGCTGCTATAGATTACAAGCCTATGGTAACAACAATAGTAAAGTGAGAGTGACAGAGGTAGCAACAAAAATGGTAGTGAGAATGGACATTGGTAGTGACAATGATAGTGAACAATGGTAGCAACAATAGGAGCAGTGGGAGTTGGCAGTAAACAGTGGTAGGATTGAAGTGTAGCAGTAGGAGTGATAGTGGACAACAACAACAGTTGAAGTGACAGATTGTAATTGGGTTATTGCCCCTGGTACAGGAACCCAAACTTATTGAATCACGATTGCCATTAAACCAAAACCCGCAGGCATTAGTCTCTGCTACAATTGCCAAAGTTAGGATCTTGGTGAGGAGGTTAGTCCATGTCACGAAATACATTTGGAGCATTGAACCCAATGTCCAACAATCTCCCCCCCAATGCGAGCTGGGTGAGTTTTAAACTTGAGACCTGTCGCTCTGATACGACTTGATAAAATCACGATTGTCGTTAGACTAAAACCCACATATATTAGTTTCTGCTACAATCGCCAGAGTTAGGATCCACGAGAGGCGGTTAGTGCATGTTGCAAAGCACATAGGGAGCGCTAAACCCAATGTCCAACACTTACTTAGTGAGCAATTGCTTCCTTCTAAACTTATTAGTAAAACCCTTGGGGAGTCTTGTGCTTCCTTCAAGTTTATCTGGTAAATTTGTATGTAAACCATATATAACAAAGCTTGTTGAGCAAAATCTCTTGTGTACTGATTCTATGTGATGTGATCCTGTTTCATGTTTGTTTAGTTGCTCTGAATGTTTGAAAGAAACTAACTAATTGTGAAAATTAAGTGAAATGCTGATTCACCCCCCTCTCAGTATTTCCAACAAGTAACCACTAGTAAATCTACACATTTAAAGTTTCACTCCTACATAAGTGTAGAGGAAAACATAAATAAAAGGTGGAAAGTGAATGATAAATACAAGTTTTCAATGTAAACTATGTATATATCATATAAAACAAGTGAAAACAAAAATTTCTTATAGTTAAAATATTTTATTAGTGTGTTGCTCAAAACCAATATAGCATAGATCCATATAACTCTAGACTAGCAAGAGCTGAGAGGAATCAAATATCTCAAGGTGCAAACCTTTCTTCAAGTGTTGCACTCAAAAATAGAGTTGCATGTTGAGAGATTTGATCTCTCTCGACGCTTGATATTGTTTCAAGGGTCTCACACATTCTATGATCAAAATTGCTATTGTCAAAAAAGTAAAGTGGGTTTACATTTGATTTCTACATCACTGGGTGAGAGTAGCTTAGGTAGGTACTCTCGAACAAGTGTAAGTGCCTACGCATGTAGAAGTCATCTGATAGACCCTTAACCTTAACAATTACATTAATTATTAAAGTAATTGACTTTTATAAGATAAAGTGAGTTAATCTAATGGAACGCAAAGATTATTTGCATTAGTGAATTAGATGAATCTCAACTATTGGTCTCAAGTGATGTTGAGATCTAATCTCAACCGTCATTCACTTTGGATATTAGGGTTGTGGATTTGGCTAATAACTCAAATTTATAAAAGAAAGGCTAGGCTAAGAGAGAACACACATCTTGAGCACAAGACACAATGAGATAGTGAGATATCAGTGATTGGGTTGAGAAGGACTTCCATTCAATTGTTCAGGGTTCAAGGAAGAGTGCAAGGTGCAACAAGGGAGACAAACCTAGATCAACCAACAAGATCGAAGGACAAATCTGCAAAGGTGTTTGACCAGCTGGGATAAATCCATGTTTTTTGTTTTATTTGTATTTTCCTCAGTGGGCCATTATCCTAGGAAGGGAGCCCTTGTAAGTTTTGAAGTTATTTTAATGAAGAATTGATTTGAAGGGCATAAGTCTTGTGTGCATGTGATTGAGATTGGCGTGTGATTTAATTTGCTTTCATAGTGTATGTTAAAATCCTAGTTCTGTCTTTTTTTTAGTAGATTTGCATAATAATTAAATATTATTGCAAGGAATTTGCTAGGTAGTAATTGGCCAAGTTGTTGGGATTAGAAAAATTAACATTGTATTTTAATATTCCTATGAAGAAATAACAGTGATAATCAAGTAAAACTACAACATGCAACACAAAGTTCAATGCATGCATTAATAACAACAATTTACTCCAAAAATTGTGCCAAGCTAAGCCATTTTACTAAGTGAACCAAGAGGAGTACAAATATATATGGAATAGGTGCGCCTGAGCTTGCTACAACAAGTAAGACAAGATCCCACGTGAGAAATAGGGGTGCCCAAGTGTCGAAAATGGATCTGCTACTAGATTTGCATCCACCCAGAAAAGATGTTGCTGCTACTAGGAAAGATTTGCTAATTTAGCCCTCCAGAATCCTCCAAAAATTCCAAGAAATTATCCACTGCCTCTACTCCATAGCTCACCAAAACCCAACAAGCAATTGGGTTGATTCCGGCTAACCCGGAAGCCCTTAAAAATGCTCACTCCTTTCTTTAGCCAATTGTTGAACTTTGGGTACCAGAGGACAAGTGGTTCCCTAAGGCTTTGATCTTTGGCCTAGGGGAAAGGGTCCAAAAGTATTTAACTTTTTCTCCTAAAGTGACTTTATAAGTGGTAAAGTCAAATCTAATTTAAAAGTGACTTTATAAGTGATAAAGTTACTAAGTCTAATTTTAAAGTGACTTTAATAAAGTCAATGTGAAATTAGAAAGTGAAAAGTAACTTTGGAAATAAATGACTAAGAGGGTCTTTATTTTTTTTTTTCTAAGTAAAACTATTCTATTAACAGAGAAAAATATTTACAGCAGACCAAAGCCTGTACATTGCTCTATGCAGTGGCATTTGAACAAAAAACTCCTGAGGAACATTGCCCTGCAGTAGGGAAACCAGTGTGGAGCCGTATTCAAGAAAAAATCCCTCGTAGGGGAGATATGAACTTCAGTTTTTGGATCACAAAGCTGATAACAAACTGAAAGGTAGGCAAAACATTGACATAACAAGCTGATAACATAGTCATTAAGACAAACAAGGACAGGCCCAGTAGTGAGGGCCGAGACAGTGTACAAAAAGCAGTAGGAGAGGGTGGAACTACTCATCAGGAGCTTCTTCAACGACCCTGCACCAGAATTCATCAGGGTTCCCATCAGCATCGTACAGGTCCGCAATTGAATGAATCACCTTCCCGGATGAAGAAGGAACCATCCCCCCACTGTCGTGACCAGCAGCGTTCCGCTCCGAGCTCATTAGACCACCAACAGTCTGCACCTCGCTCGCTTGACCTCCAGCATTCAGCATCTCGCTCGCTTGACCATCATGCTTAGTATTAACCATCGTCTGCCCCTGCTGGGCAAAGCTGCCAAATCCCTGCAAGTTCAAATTATCATTGTGCAACGACCCTTCCCGTATGCCAGAGGACGACACCAGGCCAAAATTAGGATCCACGCTCTGAGGTTCTTCATGGAAGGCCACCGTGATGGAGGCGGTGACCCGAGGTCGGCTGAGAGAACAAATGAAGGAGAAATGCACAGTGTGAGTCTGGGCAGGGGAAGGAGAAGGAATGGGGGAGCCTAGGCAGCGACCTGAGCAAAGCCTACGACCACGAAGAGCTCTGGACCGACTGTCCTCATGAGAAGAAGATGAAGAGGAGGTGCTAGGAGCGGATGAAGGACGCCGAAGCCAACCACGAGAGGAGCCTCTGCGACATCGCATTCGATGCCGGAGGTGCGGCATGAGATCAGACACAATGGCGAGATCAAAATGTAGAGGAATAGCCTGCCTAGGAGAGGAAACCAACGCTTGAGGATGCAACGAGAAAGACGCGAGCATACAATTACCAGCGAGAGAGAGGTGAAAATTGTTACCGAGATCAAGACAACAGTTCAAACTACTTCTCTTACCAGTGGAAGTGCGATGGCAAGAGATGCAGGCATCCGGAGAACAGCTCTGTGCAACAGGCATGGGAACATCCTCCATATCAAAGAAATTCTCCATAATATCTCCTGTGTACCGAAGAATCCAGAGCCAAGGACCTGCAATAAATTGACTAGAGGGCCGAATCATAGCGCAGTGCATAGAATCGTTTCGAGAAGCGAACATGGGATTGTTACCAGTGCCAGGCATAAACGCCAAAACACACCAAACAATCAGAATTAAAGAGCCTGCGTCCTCTATCTCGCGGGATGGTAGGTGTCGCACCAACTTACTCCGCCCCCATCCCATCAACTTAAACGCTTGCCTCGCCACCCGCATCCGGGGACTAAGAGGGTCTTTATTAAAGTGGGGTGAATTAAAAAATAGAAAGTGAGATTTAAATGCACATTTAATCTCAACGTTAGATCTAAAGTTATCTCAGCCATTGGATTTAGGGATTCCCCAAAAAGTCACTTAGGGTTAGGTTAAAAGAGGAAAAGAAGAGAAAAGATCATTCAGTGTTTCATGAGCAGATTGAGAGAGGAGGAGAGAAAGCAAGGAGATATTTTTGAGCAGTGAGAAGAACGAGGGCAGCAACAGAGAGACTTTAGCAAATCTGTACAATAGCTTAGAGGCACATTTCCCAAGGCATAAATCCATACAGCAGGAGGTTGGCACACTTTTCGAGAAAGGAGGCACAATTTTCAAGGATTCTGTACAGCAGCTTTAACACACATTCCAAGGCAGATTTTGGGCTCAAAAAACAAGGAGGACGGCTGTTTTCCGGCACAGATTTTGAAGAAATCTGTACAGCAGTAACAACACTGTTTTCGAGGCATTTTGAGGCACATGTTTCGAGGAGGAAGTACAACTATACTTTCTGTACAGTCTGTACAACATACGGTCGTATTGCTGCATTTTGGGCACGTAAATCGAGGGTGGCAGTTCAACATTTAATGCTGTCAATTTTCTGTTTTGTAAGTTTGTTGTTTGGAACGTTTTCCGAGGCGGTGTGCAAGCACGGAAATTGATATAAGTACATTTTTGTGGTTGCTGGAATTTTTATTGTGTTTTTCTGTCTCATTGTAAAAGCAATATTCAGAAATAAAGAGGAGCTTTCGAACTGGTTTTCCCCAAGAGTTGTAGGGGGTTTTTCCAGAGTCATATTGACCAAAAATCAGCGTGTCATTTTCTGTGTGTGTTGCTGAAATTATTTCTGAGTTATTTCTGCATTTTCCAGCACTTTGAAATTTCCAGAATTTGTGTTTTTAAAAATATTTATTATTTTCAGCTTGTTGAATGTATGGCTATGGGAATGGGCATTTAACTACATGGGAGTAATAAGGAGAAACGGATAACCAGGGTTGGGCTAAAAATTTCTACACCAATAATGCGCACTAGAGGAGTGAACACCCTCAAACAACCTCCCCAAAACTCCCGAAAACTCCACAATAATCCCACTACAAAATCTCCTCAGCCAAGGCCCCAATTGCCAAAAATCCTTCTCCACAAATCTCTTAGTCTCTCATCCCTTGCACGAGCGAAGCCAGAGACCCTCTTCGCACTACCAAAAAGCTAGATAAATGTTACTCCAAGCTCCCTCAACTGCAGCCTTGCAAAACACTCCAAACCTCCGGAAAGTAACAAGACAATAGCTCCCTGGAAGACCCAAAATTTGATATGGTCAGGAGCAATTTCTCCCACAAGTGCGTGCTTCTCTAACTGTGCCTATTTTTCTCCAAAGGAAGTTCAAATATCCCAACAATACCTCCTGGACCAGCTCTGAAATGTAGCAAGTGACTCCCCTGGGGTGGCACTCAAAGTTCATCAAAGATGGAGGTGAGATTTTCTCTTTGAAACCTCTTATGTTCAACAACACGAGTAAACATGGTTGAACAACGTGTACAAGAAGCTCAATTCTCAATTTAACAAAAGTCCCTGTTGTCTCACAGAATGTCTAGGCACCGTGACAACGGCTCAGATCGAGGGCTGTCACCCTGATCCCCAATCTCTCTGTTTAAGTTGTCTCCTTGCAGACTAAGGGAGGTAGACCCTAATAAAATGAAGAAGGAGAACTGATTGGAAACCAACCAATTCAGGAGACACAGTTAAACGACCAAGTACTTGTTAAGATTTAATGAGATTTTATAGATTCGACTAGATTAAAAGTTTTAAGACCAGTGTCTTGTGGAGTCAAATTATTCCGTTACGAAATTAAGATCAAGTAGCTGGTAGATAACTGCTGCTAAAGAGGACAATTATTCTGCGATGAAAATATCAATTCACCACCACACTATTCGATTCTTTAATTAGATGCTCAATTTATCAAACTGGAAGATAAGCCCTTTTCAATAGTGCAATTTAACCTTCGATAAAACACTTTCAATATCATGCATCAACAATGTTCAAGCTAGGAAATAAATACATGCAATTTATCATCACTTGAAATAATCTCAAAGTTGACTAAGCAATTAATCACCGATTTCAAGTAATTTAAAACTACAATTAAAGCTCATTAAACGACCATCAATCCCACTAGATGCTAAGCATGAAAAATACTTCGAACCAAATGCAATCTTTAAACAACTTAAATTTCGAAAAGATATTTCATGAAAGGACCATCGAAATTAAATGCTAAACATTTCCAACAATTTCGGATTAAAATGATATTCTTGGCAATTCCAATCCAGAAATTTAAATTTAGTCTATAGTCAAACTTCAGATAAAAAATTAAAAGCTCACCTTTGACTATGCAATAATAATAAAATTTCCTTCTTTTTTGACCCAAAACCACTTCCAAATAAAAATTTTAAAACAAAACTTTCCAAATGTTAAAATTTTTTAAATTTTTTAAAGTTTCATCAAAGTTTTGGGCCTTTTTTAAATTTTTTATTTATATTTCTTTATTTTTCTCAAAAAAATATAAATCTAAAATTAATCTAAAGCTAAAGTTTAGAAATCTAAAATCTGAAGTTAATAAAAATCATAAAATACAAAATGGAAAAGTTTAGAAGCTTTAGATTTTTATTTATTTTATTTTATTTTAAAGTTTTGAATGTCTAGAGATTAAAAAAAAAGGGAAAACTAAAATAAGATCAAACCAAAAAAAAATAAAAAAAATTAAACTTTAACATTAACTGACCTCAGAAAATAAAATTGAAATTCTAAAGTATAAAATCTAGTGCTAGAACTAAAACTAAGGCTAAGAAAAAATTGAAAAATCTGAAGTGAAATAAAAAAAATGTGATTTGCGTTAAGTTTTTGTTTATGCAGGTTAAGGGAAGCAAAGGAGAGGATGGGATTGTATGGACAACGTGATGGAGGGATGCAATCAGCAAATTGGAGTTGCCGCAGGTGGAAAGGCAGTGTGGAATGTGTGAGGGATAGCAGCTGATGCGAACGGCGTGCTGGAGGGATGTAATGAGCAGATCGGAGCTGCGTGAAGATTGTAGTGGAATGGACGCAGAGTGAGGGCAACAGAAGTCGAGGGAGATGGCACAGTGAATGATCTGCAACGGATGCCGCAGGAAATGAGGGAGGAACAACGTGAAGGGAGGAGCAGCCAGTAGATAGAATGTGAATGCAGGGATTGATGGAGGCAACGTACCGGTTTGGAGGCTGCGGATTGAGAATGAAGGAGTTGGCAGCAAATAAAAAAGAAAAACGCAGGGATGAGGGCAGCGTGCTCAGAAAAATCGAAAAAGGAAGTGGAGATAGCCGCAAGGAAAAATGACGCAGGCAACATATGCAACCCAACAACAAATGGAAGCTGGAGAAGCTGAAAATGAAAGCGAATGGAGGAGTAGCCAACAGACAGAAAATTTGCAGGCATACTAGTGCATAGAAATTTAAATTTTCCTTTTACCCAGCAGAATTAAATCCAGTAAATACACTTGCAATTATTTAATTCTTAAGATGGAGATCAACCCAGATCTGCAACCAGATTCGATCTCGAGACCAGATCTTACCCTCCAGGGCCTAGATCTGGCTCAGATCTAAGAATTTTCTTCAAAAATCTCCCAATGTAACCTGCACAAAACCAGAAACAAAGAAACCAAAAAACCAATATATGCACCCAAAAAAAAAAAAAAACCCGGTGAATAAAATAAACTAAGAGAGATTTACAACGCTATTTTACATATTAGAACCCTCATGGCGAGATTTAAAACCGTTCAACACAATTCAAAAAAGAAGAAATTTAAGAGGCACAAGCCCTAAAAGAACCCTGCAAAAAACGAAATTTAAGATAAGCTCGGGGAATTAGATTCGGAGGGCTCTTCAGATCTTATTTCTTTGGGAGTCAGTTGGTCCAGCTAAGGACTTCCCTAAACGCCCAATTCAAAATCCGGAAGATTTCTGCACATTTAAAGTTAAACTGTTAAATTAATAGAGAAATAAGATAAAACATAAAATTTTCAAGAGCTAGAGATAACTGCTATCTCAATCCAATTAATATTCTTACCCTAAATCCAGTAACCTAAGCAAGATACCTGTGCAATAGATTACTCTTCAAGAGCCATTAATCAACAATCCATTAAAATAATCACCAACAGAATTATAAGAACAAGTTTACCACAAAATGTTGAAGAGGAACACCACCATCAAAATAAAACCCCAAAGTCTTCGTTTGTATTATTCCAGAAAATATTACAGGAGAGCTTCAAGAGCAAGTACACGATCCAGCGATCGGATGATTGAAAGACTGACAATGACCTCTAATTTATAAGATAAAATCTCCAACAGCTAGTTTGGTTGATCCATGTCAAAGTAATCTCGACTGTCGAAAAAGATTTAATCATCTTTTAATCTCGATTGTCGAAATTATAAATTTTTGAGGAAATTCGAATTTATCATTTAATTTCATTTTAATTAACTCAAAAATAATATTTTTGAGTTAATTACCTCAAAATTTTGACTTTGACTTAACCACCAAGGCCCAAGAGTCCAAAATTTTTCGAAATTCTCAATATTCCTTTGGCCTGGGACCTTTAAAAATTTATTTTTTAGGGACCCACGAATTTTGTCTTTGAAGAATTTTAAATCACCTAGGACTTTAAATTAATTAAATTTCTGGCTTAGGATTTTCAATCTAATGCTATAACTAAAACTAAAGCTAAGAAAAAATCGGAAAATCTGAAGTGAAATAAAAAAAAAATGTGATTTGCGTTAAGTTTTTGTTTATGCAGGTTAAGGGAAGCCGTTGAGCAGCAAAGGAGAGAACAGAATTGTACGGACAGCATGACGGAGGGATGCAATGAGCAGATCGGAGCTGCCGCAGGTGGAAAGGCAGCGTAGAATGCGTGAGGGATAGCAGCTGATGCGGACAACGTGCTGGAGGGATGCAATGAGCAGATCGGAGCTGCGTGAAGATTGCAGTGGAATGGACTCAAAGTGAGGGCAAAGAATGTAAGGCCTCTGTTCATTTTATAAAACAAAACACTTATCTGATTCCCTACAGTAAGCAGGATTTAATTTGCAAGAGAATTTAAACATGATTTTAAGTTAATTCTAAGTAAAATTCACAGTAACCAGCTAATGCTAAACCACAGTGACTAGCTGATGCTGAAACATAATAATTAACTGATGCTAAGAGGAGGAGGAATACCTGGAAACGGTGAGATCCAAACTAGAATACCTGGAACCGTGATCCTCCTCTCCAGCTGATCGGACAGATTACAAAACCAAAATGTTCCTCCCAGCCAATTTAGGATTTAATCCTAAACCCAGAGGACGCCTCCTCTGCCCCCGTGCCCAGAATCCCGAGAACAGTGAGTCTCCTTTGCACTCTTGATAAATTTTACCACAACAACCTTCTCAATTTCATCACAACAGCCTTCCTCAAATTCACCACAACAGCCTTCCTCAAATTCATCACAACAGCCTTCCTCCCCTTTCCTTCCCCCGAACAAAAGGACCCCCTCCTTCTTCATATCTTCTTGTTTAAATAGCAATCTGCCCCACCGCCACAACACCATCCAGCTAAGACCTCCATAAATGTAGAAATGAATGTTTTGAAAGAGATGTCATTCGAATGATAGATGATAAGGTTGTATTTAAAGCGCTGCTATTCAAATGTAAGAGGATAAGGTTTGTATTAATGAGGTGTAATTCGAAATGTAAGATGATAAGGTGGTGTTAAAGAGCTGTCATTTCAAATGTCAGAGGATATGGTTGTATTAATGAGATGAAATTCAAATTCGAATGGATTTAATCATGGGGCTTTGAATCTTTAATAAATTTTTCTAATTATCTTTTAAAGTTTGTTTTCTTTATGTTTGTATATTATATTTAAACTATTAGTTAAATATTAGGAAGTAGGAACTTAGGGTGTGGGTTGTTACAAAGAAAGTCGAGGGAGATGGAGCAGTGAATGATCTGCAACGGATGCCGCAGGAAATGAGGTAGGAACAGTGTGAAGGGAGGAGCAACCGGCAGATAGAACGTGAATGCATGGATTGATGGAGGCAGCGTATTGGTTTGGAGGTTGCATATTTGAGAATGAAGGAGCTAACAACAAATAAAAAAGAAAAACGCAGGGATGAGGGCAACGTGCTCAGAAAATCGAAAAAGGAAGTGGAGATAGCCACAAGGAAAAATGACGCAGGCAACATATGCAACCAATCGCAAATGGAAGCTGGAGAAGCTGAAAATGAAAGCGAATGGAGGACTAGCCAACAGACAGAAAATTTGCAGGCATACTGGTGCATAGAAATTTAAATTTTTCCTTTTACCCAGCGGAATTAAATCCAGTAAATACACTTGCAATTATTTAATTCTTAAGATAGAGATCAAGCCCAGATCTGCAACCAGATTCGATCTCGAGACCAGATCTTACCCTCTAGGGTCTAGATCTCGCTCAGATCTAAAAAATTTCTTCAAAAATTGTCCTGTGTAATCTGAACAAAACCAGAAACAAAGAAACCCAAAACCCAATATATGCACAAAATAAATTTAAAAAAACCAAAACCCTGGTGAATAAAATAAAATAAGCGAGATTTACAATGCTATTTTACAGATCAGAACCCTCATGGCCAGATTTAAAACTGTTCAACACAATTCAGAAAAGAATAAATTTAAGAGAGAGATACAAGCCCTAAAAAACCCTGGAAAAAACAGAATTTAAGATAAGCCTGGGGAATTAGATCTGGAGGGCTCTTTAGATATTATTTCCTTGGGAGTCAGTTGGTCCAGCTGAGGACTTCCCTAAACACCCAATTCAGAATCTGAAAGATTTATGCACACTTGAAGTTAAACTGTTAAATTAATAGAGAAATAAGATAAAACATAAAATTTTGAAGAGCTAGAGATAACTGCTAACTCAATCCAATTAATATTCTCACCCTAAATCTAGTAACCTAAGCAAGATACTTCTACAATAGATTACTCTTCAAGAGCTATTAATGAACAATCCATTAAAATAATCACTAGAAGAATTATAAGAACAAGTTTACCATAAAATGCTAAAGAGGAACACCACCGTCAAAATAAAACCCCAAAGTCTTCGTTTGTATTATTCCAGAAAATATTACAGGAGAGCTTCAGGAGCAAGTACATGATCCAGCGATTGGATGATTGAAAGACTGACTAGGACCTCTAATTTATAAGATGAAATCTCCAACGGCTAGTTCGATTGATTCATGTCAAAGTAATCTCGACCGTCGAAAAAGATTTAATCGTCTTTTAATCTCGATCGTCGAAGTTATAAATTTTTGAGGAAATTCGAATTTATCATTTAATTCCATTTTAATTAACTCAAAAATAATATTTTTGAGTTAATTACCTCAAAATTTTGTCTTTGACTTAACCACCAAGGCCCAAGGGTTCAAAATTTCTCGAATTTCTCAATATTCCTTTGGCTTGGGACCTTTAAAAATTTATTTTTTAGGGACCCACGAATTTTTCCTTTGAAGAATTTTAAATCACCTAGGACTTAAAATTAATTAAATTTCTGGCTTTGGATTTTTAATTTAAATTGGTTAGAAAATTTAATAAATTGACTGAGAGGGGATTTAATTATTTTTCCAACCCTCTTTACATAAGATAAATACATTTAGACACATAAAGGGGATAATACCCATTTGCGATAGACCCTCAAATAGCTACCCAATTCTGCGACTCAAAACATGATCTAGTAGACCAAGTAGCTTGTAATAAAATAATCTAGCCAATTAGCTAGGATTATTCCCAAACTATTTTTACAAAGACTCGATAGAAAACACTAGGACTCACTTAGCATCTCGATGACAAAATCCACCCTAGCTTTGGGGTGAGGCTAGAGGGGAAAACTCTGCCGATCACTTGTGTCGAAAAACACAAATGAATTAGCGAGACAAAAAACCTCCTAGGATAGAAATCATCACCAAAATACTAGGCTAACCTAGGTTGTTACATACATGATGGTCTTACATAGATCCTTTACATCATAAACATGTAGAATAGGTTTACATCGTTTATAAAACTGTCGACTGATGATGAAATCTAAATGTCGTGAACACCTTGAACATGATAAATCGCATTGAAAAAATGGGGGTGTACTGCTATGGGGTTGTTGACACAGAGTGGCCAATAGTCCCAAAATGTTGCATTCTCCTCCTATTTGTCCTTGGGCTCCTCCTTTATCCATGTAGGCCCCATAATTCATCCCCCCTTTCTTCCCTTTCTCTCCACAAGTGCAAATTTCTCCAAGGGGTGCGTATTCCGTCTTGGAGTGGCCCCCCACTTCCCACTTATATTTCGATTTGCCCCATTTTTCATATGTTTGAGCCTCCCTTAATCAAAATTGCAAAGTGGGGTCCTTTTAACCCACTCTTCCTAAGTCCATCATGTCAAAATAGCAAAATTGGGCAAACATGTATTTACTTAGCAAAATTGCTAAGCGGGAACATCACATGGTATCAAATCATTTCCTCTGAAGACCAATCTCTAAAGATTGCACATAGGTAGCCATCGTACAAGTGTAAGGGAGTTGAGGCTGTATGTCAAGTGAGAAAACTCGAGCGGTAGAAAGTCGACGTCTTTTGTACGTGTATGACGATAGTTCACAAGATTGTACATAATCATGGCAAAGAAGGAAAAGAACATGGGGTTGAGACAATGGCCAACAGCAAAGGCTTGTGCGCAGGTAGAAATAGTAGTTAATTCATTTTTTTTTAGGAATTTCCATCGCCTATAGACATAGATGTTAGTAGCAGGAAATGGGTTGGGTCGTTTGAGACAGTCGTGGTCCACAGGGTTATTAAATGTTGTGAGTGGAAGCAAAGGTAGCCTAGTAGGGTCTATGTTATAGTCAAGAGGTGCCATGGAGTTGGGCACAACCATTGCTAGTAGAGATAGTGCCAAGGGGGACAAGAAGATCAATATAGCCATGCATGTGCGGGAGAAAGAGTAGAGAAATAGGCCGACTGCCAAGATAGACCGTCGACGTAGACAAAGACGATGAGCCTGTTATCGCTTGCTGCATACACCTACCTACTAGTTAGTCCCTCTGAAGCTCTCTGCACTGTCCCTCTGAAGCTCTCTGCGCTGTTGCAGCTCTGCACTGCGTAAGCAGTACTACTCTGCGCTGCTGAAGTCACAATAGCCTCTGCGCTGGTACTGCTTCTACGTTGCTGCTGCTATGCTCTGCGATGCTCCTCCCAGCCTCCAGATCTGCCTCCACCTCTGCCTCATCTGTGATCTATGCACGCACTGCTCCGCTTGTCCCACTACTGTCTTAAGGCTGCCATAACTCGCTTGTGATCCAAGAGATGAGCTGCTCAAGGATCTCGCCTTACATCCATGTAGCTCTTCTACATGTCCATGTCACCCCACCTCCGTGGTTCATGAGCACTCATGGCCACATCATCTTCGGACCCATCATCTGCCACCGCTGCTTTGGAAGAAGATGCTTCCTTGTCCTTCTTCTTTTCTGGATAATGGCTGGCAAAATGTCCCATTTTGCTACACTGGAAGCACTTGATCTTAGAAAGATCCTTCTTCTTCTTCGACTGCTTCTTTCATGCCAAGGCTGCATCTTCCTCCTCTTCCTTCTTAACCTTGCTCAACGCAGGGCTGTGTTGCTTCTTGGTGAACCTTCGTAGTTCTTCTTGCCGCAGGATCGACCACAAGTTGTCCTGATTTGGGAGGTCCGCTCTGCCCAAGATACTTTGGACAAAGGTTTACCACTCATTCGTGACTGCATTGAGGGGCAGTCCTGACTGTCACTGCATCATCTATGGTTGCACCCGTTGCAGTCAGCTAATCCCTAATTGACTGCAATTTGAAGAGGAAATGCTCGATGTCTTCTCCCTTGGTCATCATGAATGATCTCATTTGGGCCTCCAACAACATCTTTCTTTGGACTAATTTTCCCTCATAGAGGGAAGTCAAGGCCTTCCACATCTCATTAGTTGTCCTCTTCTTAGCTATGTGTGGTACAATATGGTCCTTGATACTGTCCATTATCAGCTGCTTGGCATGCCCAACAACTTCTCTATGCTTCCGTAGGAGATCTGCATCTGTCGATGTGGCTAGGGTCTGCTCTGCATGGTCTCTTAGACCGTATGCCTCAAGGACAATCAAGATCCTTGCTTTCCGCACTGAAAAGTTTGAGAGGCCCTCTAGCCTATCCTGATCACGCAGTCCATGAGGAGCCATCTGCTCAGAATGTGTCAGAGCTCCTCCTCTCTATGCTAGAGATCTGGATCTAGGGTCCTTTACGAACTAGGCACCCTCCGCTCCCTATAACACTTGATTTCCCTCCTTGGAAATCTACCAAATCAACTATGATCCAGCTTCTTCTTTGATCCTCTGATGAAACTGCAAGTTTCCTTCGGCAAGAAACTCTTTGAGAAGCTGATCTCTTCCCAAACTTTGTCACTTGTGCTAAGGTTAAAAATCTGAAAACTTTAGAATTTAACCCCACCAACTCTTCTGAATTTCTGCAACTTTTCTGCAGACTTTTTCTGGATCTGACAGATTCAAATCTGAATCACACTAGTTGGCTTCAGACCTAACCAGTGTTGTTTCCGAGCTGCCTCTGCGTGAATCTCCTCCTGAAAAATTGCGCTGTCCCTTCAGATCTGCTTTTCTGCTGCCTTTCCAGCTAGATCCTTTAGATTCTTCAGCTGGTGACCCTTCTAGATCTGCAATTGCTCTGATACCATGTAGAAATTTCTGAATCTTAATTCTTATGCAGAAATTATTTCTGTTAATCCGGTTAAGCTTCTCCTACTTATACAATTTATCAACTGAATAAATTCAAGTTAACATATAAGCAAAACACATGACAGATCTCTACGAATTCAGTTCTAGAATAAGCACATGCACACATAGACAAAGTGACACAATTATTTCTGCACAAACTGTCCCTGTAAAACCCAATGTGGAAAAACCGGTCTTTGGCTACTGGAGGGCTCTATTATTAAGAATATTTCTGAATACACAACTATGGGTTCTAGATCTGGAAAACCCTACAGAGAAAAATCTAGATCTGCAGCACTTGGCTGATCTAAGACCAAAAATACTGACTGATCCACACCCTCAACTGGGATTTACAGAACTCAGCCAGATCTAGGCCTAGAAACCCCAGATCTGCCCCTGAAAGACACTGCGTCAGCCTCTGAAGCCCCTGCTGGGCTCTACTTCAGCCTTGGCTAGCTTCCAAATGCTCAGCGCTGTCACTGGAGGGGACTGCGTTACCCTAGAATGGGTGATGCAGTCACTACGCTTCCCCTAAGGTCTCTGCGTAACCCCTGAAAAGCTTCCTGAAAATCATGCTGTCCTTGTTACTGCTGCTGTTGCTGCTACCGTCTGCTGCTGTTGCTGCTGGCGTCCTCTGCGCTGTCTTTCCTGATCTCTTCTCTGCTTCTTGTGTATTCTACACCTTGGGATCAGATCATCCCCTTGGTCTAAATTCCCCCCTCTGCAACTGAAACACTTGAGAATTCTTAGCAACCCACCCTAGAATCTCAGCTTAGCTTCAGTGCTCTGCCTCTGTGTGTCTTACAAATGACCCCAGGCCTTTCCTTTATACTTTTCTCGTTGACAAATCAACGGCCAAGATTAAATCTTTAATCAATGGTTAAGATGAAAAGAAAGCTTGATTCGTGAGACTTAAGACAATTTCATCACATGTTTAATTAAATTCACTTTAATTATTTTATTTTCCTAAGTTTTAACTTAGGAAATACATTAAAATTAATTAATTTAATATCTCCCAAACCAGATGAAATTTCCCAAATCCATTTCTGGGTCTTGTAGATCAAGTGAACTCTAGTCCTTCCTCAAAATTTGGGACCTAGAGCACAACTGATGCTACCCCAAATACACAAAATCTCAACAGATATCAGAAGAAAACATGTAAATGAAATAACAGTTCAAGACATAGTGTTTTTAAACAAATTCCGAAATAAAACTCCTATTATACATTTAGATTCAGAAAAAATTGAAGTATTTGAAAACTTAAGAGAATAACAAAGAACAGTTGAACGTACTTCACTAAAAGTGGCTCAACACATGAATCTAATAATATAATGCCTTTATTTCTCAATCCAGTCTGACTTAAAAATAGTACAAAGAACCCTCTGGTTCAAATTAATACATCTATAGAAATGTTTAGTAATCCACAATCCACCCTTACTATTTCGATTTGTGAAGTATTTATACAAAAACTCTTACAAAATATCCTAAAACAAACTTAGGATTTATTCAAGGAAAATAAATATATTCATGCAAGAAGATAAAGACAACTATCTAACTAATGCAAGCTGTCCCTGCTTTTATTGATTTTGATGTTTGTTGTCTTTGACTTTTTGCTGATTTGTCTCTGACTGTTTGCTTAATGCTGGCTGCTGTTGAGTGTCCTTTACGCTGGCTGTATTTCACTATGCTTTGTCAACTTTGTTTTGACTTTAACCATCTGACTTTTATCTGATACACTTTAAACTCTGATATGCTTTACTGTGACTGCCCTATTTTACTGTTTTACTTTTCAAAGTAAATTAGTGAATTTCTCACAATATTCTACCTCTGGTAATTTTATCTTTACCATTCTACTAATTATCTCATCAGCCTCTGTATACTTTGCAAAAGTGGGCCTTTTAATGAATAAATGTTTTACCTCATGCTGGAGGTAAAAAAGGTTCTCAAAACTTTGATAAAGGACCTTTCCTGTTGGAATTCCTTTCATGGCTGAATTGTTGATCTGTTCCTTTGCCACTTCTCTGATTTTCTTATCATAATCCTCATGTTTCATCAACTTGTCATTTACAACTAGAGGATTAGGCAGACCTTTCTGCCTCAAAATATCAAATTTCACCATAAATCTAGTAATAGCAAGCTCGATGTTCTGGCATTTTTCTTCCAGCTGTACCATTAAGTTTCTCTTAGAAATCACCTTCCTGACTTCTAGGATTGTTTCTGTTCTATCACTAATGCCAATTTCCTCTAATCCCTGCTTGTTCTTGGAATTGAGAAACTTAATGATTTCATTTGCGTCCTCAGGGTTCTTACCAAGTTCTTCCTTGATTTTCTGAATGGATTCATTTGCTGCGTTGATTAAATCCTTTTTCTCAAATACAACTTGAATTGATGACCAAATATCATCGACAGAGTCAATGATATTGGACCATAGCTGCTGCTTGGCTTGAGCAAGTGGTTCTTTCAATGTTAGTTCTTTCCCTAGCTTCTGCACTTTCTTTGTCAATCTGTTTGTGTTCTGCACTTCATTCTTCTGCATGATTTGAACTAGTTTCTTTTCATCCTCTAGACTTTTGATTGTTTCTTTAAGTCTGTTTATTTCATTTATTTGGATGGACATTTCCTGCATTGCTTTTACTAGTTTACTTGCCTCATAACTTGGCTGTACTGATGTTGTAGATGATTTTGTTGCTGA
The DNA here is from genome assembly GCA_034641835.2 of Pinus albicaulis. Taxonomy (NCBI): domain Eukaryota; kingdom Viridiplantae; phylum Streptophyta; class Pinopsida; order Pinales; family Pinaceae; genus Pinus; species Pinus albicaulis. Next base: position 436,379,801 of record CM076582.1, on the reverse strand, counting down.
AGTAGTTATTGATGTAATAGGCAGTGTTGTATCTTTTGGAACTGATGGGGCTAATGACTTTGCTAGAGTAGAAGGGACAACTGTAGTCACTGTAGGAATAACAGTGACAGGGACTGCTTCCTTGCTGGCTTCTTTCTCCTGTACTAAGTTTTCCATTTCTTTCAATTGGGCAGTTAACTGAAGAATGAGGTTCATCATCTCATCTTTTTGGTTTGCATCCTGTAATACTTCTTTGGCCTGTGGGTGTTTAGTAGGAGGCAATTTGAGCTGTTTCTTTAATGCAACAATATCTGCATTCTTTTTCTTTATGAGTTCATCTGCAACTTTAATGTTAGTGGGATCATATCCCACTTCTATGACCAGCTCTTCTAGAGATTTAATCCTATTGTCTTTGGCTTGTGAGGAAGTCGTTTTAACTTTAGTTGATCTTTGATGTTCCCTAGAGTATTTTGCAACTTCTGTACACTCATGGCTTTATTGGTCATGGTAGAGTACAACATTTCACTAGCTTGCTTGTGAAATTCTATCTGGTCTATAGGATGAAGATCTTGGGCCTGAACTTCATATGATGTCTTTTCATAATCTGCTAATGATTTAGGATGCTTCACTGTTGGTTGCAGAAAAGTCATCTGCATTTTTCTGGTCTTGTAGTCAAATGCTGAAAGCAACTTGCTTTGGTCACTAGGTGTCTTGTTCCAGTATTGAGTATAAGTGTCTGCTCTCAATGCTTCATTTCTGATCTTGATTTCCTTGTACTTCTGCATGATGTCCAACTCTTTTTCTGTTGGTTTCTTTGAAGAAGACACTTCAACACTATGCTACTTTTGAATCATCTGAGTGTTAGATGTTGAAGGTTGGTTAGTTTCTTCAGAAACTGTAGGAGGTGCATTGTCTTTCACCACTGTATCAGTATCAAGGATTTCAATAGTTTCAACTTGTTCTTCTACAGGATTTAACTTTGGATTCTTCCTGTACATCAGTTTGAACTTAGTTTCAGTGGCAGTTTCAGTTGTATAGGACCCTTCTTCTCTGCCTCTCTTAGAGTTCCTATCATGTGGGGCTAGAGTCTGCATATTTGAAATGGTTTCTCTTGGTTTCTCCAACTCTTTCAAAGTGTTCTCCAACCATTCAAAATGATTGGAGTACTTCTCTATATCTGGCCTGGACTCATGTACATAAGGAGTTAATTTACATTTGACCCTTAACTTGCTTATTACTCCTAAAGGATCATAATACCACTGGAAACTTTGACTGAACTTAAATTCCTGCAAATAATTTTCTGCTTGTGGACCTGCATCTCTATTATTGCAAATAAAAGGACCAAATTGATTCTTTATCTTAAACTGTGTCTTCTTTTTGGCTGCTAAGAAATTTATACTATCAAAATTAAGGATCTGCCTAATATATTCAAGTGCAAATAACCTCATTGGGAGGTATTTGGGCAGCTTATATGGAAATAGATTAGATCCATATACCCTAATCTCTGTTTGGTTTTGGTGAAGATACCAATCTCCTGTGCTACTGTGTTCTGATAACTGCATGACCCTTTTAATCTCCTCACTGACTCTTAGTTGAATGCTGCTGTTCAGCGTGTTGACAATAGGATATATGAATGAGTCAATAAAGTCTGTGTAGGTGAATTCTGCTGAATCTTTCCTGATTAAGCAAGTCCAAAATATTACTCACTGTGGGTTACCTTCAACATCCAGTTTTTGAAGGTTTATTGCAAATATTTCAGCTTGAAAATATAAGAACATGTTAAATAGAACAGAGGAATACTTGAAGACTCCGTCTTCAGGCATTTTTACAAGCTGTTCATGAATAGTATCAACAAGGTACTGGCCAAAATTGAATATGGTAGTAGGAGGCTGACCAGGGGAGAAAATAGAAAGAAACCCTAGGACTGAAGCATCAACATGCTTTTTAGTGAAATAACCCAAAATACATGACAACATCGTAATGATATGTCTGGTTCTCTCAGAGAAAATAGATGCTGGATAAGGAGGATTAGTTTTGGGAGTTTCTACTAATGAGGGGATGAATGTTTGGGATATTTGGAACCTTTTGGGGAAGTCCAGATTCAGATGTAACTGTGTAAGGGTCTCTATAGACAGAGGGATTTCATGAGGTCTAGGTTGAACTTGCAGCATTTGATTAATTGACTCAGCTGTGATAGTGAACATAATCTCTTTGCCAGGGGTTACAATGGCTCTTTGATCAGGATAATAACAAGTTTGGCAAAGTCTAATCACCTCTAGACACTGGAAGGTCTGTGGGACAACATATTTGGGCAAATTGGACTCCCAAAGGAAAACCTCATCAGCTTGGTCAATTGATTTGTCATGGCTCTAGCAGTGGAGCTCAAGAAGGTTAAACTCAGTGATAGGGTCACTAATTTTAAAATCTCTGTCTCCCAAAGGTGTGTGTTCCACATCTACAGCTGGAGTTTGCAGGGGATTTACTGTTACAATACCTTGGCAAGTCATATTTATTAATTTTAATCAATTGATTACTCTTTTGACTTATAAAAACAGTTTCAGGCCTTTGGGAGCACCTCTGAAAGATATTTACAATCTATAGAAGGGTTTGGGAGGAAACAATGGCTTTTCCTCTGGTATTCACTACTTCAATTGATCAAATATTCAGTCTCTGTGATCAAGAATAGTCTTAGGCCTTGGGAATTCTGTGAAAAGATGCCTAGGGTCTGCAGAAAAAGGATTGAGAAGCAATAGGGGATTTCTTTTGGTCTGCAAAGGCTCCTAAATTAGTTCAATTACATGTTACTTTCTTGCTGTAAGAATAGGCCTATGCACTGAGGAATACCTGGAGAAAATGAAGATTTTGGTTTGCAAAATGAGTTCTCTGAGGCAGAGGAGGCTTTCTGAGGCTTCGGTTGTCTTTATACTATTTTAAACAGGTTTTGGAGCGTCTTTGGCAGCAAGATTGTCGAATTCTGGTGCAAAAGGGCTTAAAAACAGGTCGGTAGCTAATCTTTAGCTGAGGAATAGGTCGGCAATGCTCTGTATGCGGAAACTGTAACAGAAATAATGGTGAAAGGATGGAAAGGGAGCGATTTGATGCATGTTTAACCAATAGTGGTTAAACATTAATGCGCGAGGTCAATTCAAATGGGAGCAGTGGTTTTGATAACGGGCGTAAATACCGTTTGATAGTTTTCGCATCGACAGAAGGTGGTAGGTGATATTATTTTTGAGGATGCGATGCAATGAAATACTGCCACGTAGCAGGGAGCGGGGCTCCGAAAACTGCGCATTTCGCAAGATCTTGGAGTGGTTAAAGATCGGGCTTTTAGGGTGCGATAGAGATTACTGGCCATTAGATCTGGTCAATCTAGATCTGACGAATGGGCAAATGGGAATGAACTGTCGGGGATTAGATAGGTTTGGGGCTCGGAATATAAGTTAATGCGGAATTTATATGATATATAAAGGTTTATTTTCATGTGGTCGGGACTTTATAATAGGTGGGAGTATAGAAAGTGGGCCCAAAATATATCAAATGCGGGGAAATCAAATTATAGGTTATAAAATAAAATATGGGTTGTGGAGATATATATATAAAGGAGAATTAATATAATACGAGATAAGTGTGTATTATATGCGGGAACTAATATAATAAAGTTAATAAAGGGATTTAGTAGAATTGGGGGGGGGGGGGGGGTTAAATTAATATGTGTGGGATTATACACTAAGTGTTAATGTAAAAACTTATATTGGGGAGGGATGTTTCGTAGTGGGACCTGCTACATGTTTTTAAATAAATACTTAGGGATAAATGTATTTTTGGAGTTTTTTTGAATAAAGGGAAATTAGTAAAGAAACTTTTACTTTTCCAGAGGATAAATGTGTTTTAAACTAGGGAAAAGGGGGTTTTTTGTAAGGAAAAATGAGCTATGTAATGGGGAAAGGTTAATATGAAGGGGGAGGGTGTATTTTTACAAAGGAAATGAGTTTGAGAATGAAGTTAGTAATAAGAAATAACCAATTTTTTGTTGTTCATGCCTTGTGAAAACTCGCTTTCGCCTACCCATCATCTAACCTAACATTTTTCTTCATTTATTTGGGTGCATTTGAGCTTGCTGACCCTTTATCTTTTATTTTTAATAAGAAAAATATCTCATTCTAACCTTATTACTTCCAATGGCTCATATTAAATTGTTGAGCTCATTTATTATTCTCTACCTAACTACTGATCTACCAAGATTAAACAGTTTGGCTAGATCTTTATTCTCTAACTATCAGCATGAGATTTAAAACATGAATGAGTCAAGATTAAGCTGTTTGACCATCATGGATTGTGGCATTTTTTGACAAGTTGCACACAATATTATTTTGCAAAGTAAAGTAAAAAGTAGTGGCATTTGAATTTGCATCACTTTCATGATCTATTTTTTATCTCTTTTTTTTGTTGGGGTTCAATTTTTTTTTATATTCTTTTTTTTTGATCTTTTTACTTTCGTACCCTTTGATTTTTCTTTTAGGACTTTTTACCCTCGTTTACATTTTTTTATTTTTTAATATGGGAAAATTATTTTGTAGAAAGCAAAAGTATGTACATATTACAAGACTAATCATAGTCAATTCAAAATTATGAATCCTATTATTATAGGACCCTAATAGGACTATTATGATTCTAGCCTTCCAAGTCGCAAAGTTGGATAGGCCATCTAATCTATCTTGATCATGTAGTCCATGAGGAGCTATCTACTCGTAAATCTGTCGGAGCTCCTCTTCTCTCTGCTAGAGTTCTGGATCTAGGGTCCTTTGCGAACCGGGCACCCTTTGCTCCCTCTAACAACCCGATTTCCCTCCTTGGAAATCGCCAAATCAACAATGATTTGGCTCTATTCGATCCTATGATCGAACCGCAAGTTTGTTTGGCTAGAAAACTCCCTCAAGAAGTTGATCTCCTCTCGCTCTTTGTCCGTAGTGCTTAGGCTAAAATTATGAAAACATCGTAAATTTAACTCCCGCCAAAGCACCTTTCCCGAATTTTCTGCGGCTCTACTTAGGCACTTTCTGAATCTGATAGCTTCAGATCCGCGATCACCTCGGGCTAGCTTCAGACAATCCCAGTCACTGTCTCGTGTTGCCTCCGCGCGCAAGTGCGTGGGCCTACTAGGAGACAGCGTAAGACTACGCATCATCCCCGCCCTCTACGTAACTCGCGTCTCTCCGAAACCGCATTGTCCCTTTAGATCCGCCCGTCCGCCGTACTTCCCTCGCCGCTTTCTACAACAAGATCCTTCGCTCCCCCGTCGGTGACCCTCCTAGATCCTGCAATCGCTTTGATTCCATGTGAAAATTTCTAATCGCTACTTATGCAAATCTATCGTTAAATTTGGTTATGCTCCTCCTACTTAATTAAGTTTATTAAGCTGAAAATTTAGATTAATATCAAAGCAAAACACATAACCGACTTTCACCAATTCGTATCTAGAAAAAGTACACGCACACATAGACAAAGTGACACAAGGATTTTCTAGACAATAGTCCCCGAAAAACCCAATGCGAGAAAAAGCGGTTTGTCTGGCCGCCAGAGGGTTTTTATTATTAGAATTTTTTCGAATACAACAAATCTCGGGTTCTAGATCTAGAAAACCCGACGGAGAAAATATAGATCTACAGCTCACTTGCCGTTTTGAAGCCAAAAATATTGATTGGTCCACACCCTCAAACAGATTTACAGACTTAGCCCTGTATTTGACCCTAGAAACCCCAACGTCGCCCTTGAAGCCCTTTGCATCAACTTCTACAGCCTTTGCGTTCCCTCTCGTGCTCGGCCCTCGGGAGAGGGCCGTGTAACCCCCGCACTTGGGTGACGCTCGATCCTACGCCGTCCCTTGAGGGTCTCTACGTAACCCCTGAGTGTCTCCTGCCGCCCTAACGCTACCCCTGGGAGAGACTCGCGAAAGCACTCGCGTAGCCGAAGCCGCCTCTCGCCGCGCGCACATCGCCCTCTCGTTGTTGCCGCTCGCTTCGCTACGCTCTACGAAGTTGCGTCTCGCTTCTTGCTGATTTCTAGGCACTAGGGATCGGACCATCTCCCTTGCCTAAACTCCCTCTCTGCACCGAAACACTTCGAGAATTCTTAGCAAACCTTGCCCTAGAATCCCACCTAGCTTCAGTGCTCTGCCTCTGTGTGTTTTTACAAATGACCCCAAGCCTTTCCTTTGTACTTTTCTTGTTGGGAAACCAACGACCATGATCAGATTTTGAATCAATGGCTAAGATTAAAATAAAGCTTGATCCATGTGACTTAAGACAATTTCATCACATGTTTAATTTAATTAACTTCAATTATTTAATTTTCCTTAGTTTGGACTTAGGAAATACATTAAAATAATTAATTAATTAACTATCTCCTAAAACCCGATGAAATTTCAAAACTCTTTTTGGGTCTTGTAGATCATGTGTACTCTAGTCCCTCCACAAATTTTGGGAAGCTAGAGCACATCCGATGCTACCCCCACTACACAAAATCTCAACACCATGTTCCACGATCGCTTCAAGCACATTGATGTTGGGTACCACTTTATCCGGGATATGGTACAACTGAGGAGAAATAAGGCTCCAACACATTAGGTTTGATGAGGAAGTTGCAAACATCCTCACGAAGCCCTTAGGGAAGGTCAAAAATCTTAGCCTTGTGAGAGAGACTTGGAGTCGTGGAAAGTCCTTCCCATGAGGGTCCCGCTTGAGGTTGGACATTGAGCTCTAGGGAGCTCCCTGGGGGCTTGGGGTACTTCCTAGAGCTATGAACAACCATAGGGTGAGTGGTTCACTTTCCCCTATTGGTTCGTCGTGTATCGATTGAGTGGTTCACCTACCCCATGATGGTTGACATGTGTGTAGGGTGAGTGGTTCACCTTCCCCTACGATTGATGACACGTGTGTGGGGTGAGTGGTTCACCTTCACCCTATGATTTGACATATGGATAGGATGAGTGGTTCACTTTCTCCTATGGCATATGAGCGAGATGAGTGGTTCACCCTTCTCCCCGTGGATGACCCCGTATACATCCTACCCATGTAGTCCAGGATTGATGGGAAGCACCTCTCATCTAGCCAATGAGTTGGGAAAAAATGGATAGGAACCATAGCACTACAAATGCATGCATCATGTATTGTCATACTCCCTATGTCTAGGATGCATGGTGTTCAACTTGATGGTGTTCAACTTGATTTGGGATCAAGTCCATTTGAGGTTCTACCTCTCGGACCGACTTTTGTCGCTGGAGAGTGATAAGGTCTTGTGGCTCACTCTCGATCGATTTCTTTCTTCATTATTCATATCGTATGTTTAGTAGAGCAGAGATGAGATGAGATACATAGATGGTACATGACAACAGGATGACATGATGGTGGATGATGATGGATTGGTAGGTGGAATTCTCCCTAGTTGAGAGGGAGTGTTAAAATTGGAAACTAGGGCCAAATTCCACTTTGGACAACTACTTGATGGAGATGATGATTACATTAAATTCTTCTTTTTCAAGAGGACCAAAATTGATCTAAAGATCATCAAATTTGGGACAAGCAGTAAATGGGTTTTTTTGAATTTATGCCCACACGTGTAAATTGTCAAGGTCGGCCACATAATCATGTAGGCTCATGAAGCTCAATAAACATGTCTCTTCATCCTCAATGACTTGTATAAATACAAGTGTCCTCTCACCTCATTTGGCATCATCAACACTCGCACATTCTCCTCTCTCTCCTCTCATTGGTTCGTACAACTATTGGGCATTTCTCTTTCTCACACGTGTGGCAAGGAGGACGAATTTCGGATACATGTATAAGGGTTGAAAATTTCAGTGAGTTGACTAAAGTTTGACCAACGTTGACCAGGGATTGTTTTACCAAGTTTGACTGCGATTTTGGAGGGTTTAACTTTGTTTGACCAAGTCGCATTGATTGGCACAATATCCAAGATTTTATGTGTTGTTTGACCGCTGTGGTTGACTTAATGTTGAGCAAGTTTGACCATAGATTTTATCACAGTTTTGGACCGACTTTGACCACCGCCGGAGGTTGAGTTTGAATGCCTTTGACCAAGCTTCAAAGGGGAAAGATTTGTTGTTGCGTTGACCATCTTTGACTTTTTAGTTAGGGTTGAATTTGATTGCAGATTTGGCGGTAGTTTGTTTTGACTGTTTATTTGGCAAGTCAAACTTCAACTTTTCTATACTATCTCTCTCTCTCTCGTCGAACATTTAATATAATAATAATAAGAAGAAAAATTGATCAAAGGGTTTTCCCCATATTGGGGTTTTTCCCCGGCATTCGCCAAATCGATTGTCCTTTTGTCTTGGCTTGTTTTCTCGTATTTTATTATTCATGTTCTATCTTGTAATGTTCCAAACTAGGAAAAACAATGGTATACAAAGCAAACAATAAATTCAACAACAAAAAATTTTAAACTTTTGTGCACACCCACAACACACCGGAAGTATGAAAGCAACTCGAGCCATTTTTATTATATAATTGGAGCAATAGTACAAGAATTTGGAATGAATGCACATGAGATTTCCTCAAAGGCAAGTGTAGCAAAAGCCCTGTGTGATAAAATGGCAAGCCCGGATGATGCTATCAATCGTCCAAATGATGCTTTGCGCTGCCCCAACAAAACTACACTTTCTCCTGCAAAGATGTCTGCTGAAAACCCCACCTTTGGTGTCTTAGAAAATTCCACCAAATTAACTCCGAGCTCCTCAAGCAAACCCACCAAAACCCGTGAAAAGGGTTTGGCCTGTTTTTGACCCTCGAAATTTGGCTCCCAAAAGATCCACGTCCTCCTATGACTGCTGAAAGGTACTTCCTGCCTGTACAACAGAAAAAAATCCACCCAAATCAATCTACAAATCACTCCCCAAATGTTTCCCTTATCTCTCCCGGCAGTTCCACCTCACCAAGCAAGCCTCCAACTCCCATGTGTGCCTTGTGGGAGACTTCGTGACCGGCCCAGGGAGCTGCAAATTCATTCCAGGGTTGTAGCTGACACATCCTATTCCAAAACTCCACCAAAAGTCTGATATACCCCCCGAGCTTCCTTCCCTAAAAATTCCTCCGCAATTGCTCCCCAGAAGATCACTGAAGTGGCCTCACACGTGAGCCCTCCCACGTCCCTCCCGAAACACACACTAGTTGGGAAAAATCCAAGTGTAAGTGCTGAAACCTCCTTCTGATTTCCTCCGCATTGGTGTGACAAATCCTCTCTAGGGTGGCACTCAAAGTCCCTCAAAGAAAGGGTGAGTTCTCCGGTCGGAAAACTCGTGCTAAACAACAAGTGACCCGGCTAAACAACTTGAGCAACCAAGATGAGTTCGATGTGCAAAAAGATACAAATGAGGTCGAGTTCTTCCCTTTTTACAATTTCGTGGGCCTTCTTTCCCACGTGGGCCCCTCCACTTAGCAATTCGACTTCCCTCCTAAGCTTCTCAAACTTTTGGCTTGGCTAAGTGTGTTTTTCCTCATGTGGGTGGCCCCCACATTCCACTAACAAAATGATATGGCCTCCTTTTACCTTCCCAAGTCTTTCACCAAAATTGAGTGGGTCCCATAGCCTCCAAAAATATACCAAAATTGTAGAAATTAAACCTGTACAATAATTTAGGAAGGGACATTACATGTCTAAAGTTATTTTCAATGTGATATATGGTTAATGTGATTGCTATTGGAAACTAATTTGGAGTACATTAGGCTGCTAAAAGTACATTGAAGTAATTGTGCTAAGCATAGAACATACCATTGTTAACTAAAATTAACTGTAACTCTATTTAACGGAGTCTCAGAATCACCAAGTAGATGCCACTGGGATTGGGGAAGATGGTATTGTAATATTCCAAATTAGCATTGCTAATTGGAATATTTCATTTTTGTTTAATTTTGCCGCTTTAGCTAAAATAATAAATAAAGTGAGAGATAAGAGGGGTCATCTCACTTTATAAAATAAAGTGCTTTCCTAGTTGATTGACGTTGTAACTTAAAGGGGTGGCCTTGGGGTCCACACGTGTATGAGGGGAGGCCTCACGCCGACCTTTCGAGGTAACTGCGTTATGCCAAGGAGGTCGAAGGACGCAGTTTAAGGTTTTGGAGGGAGTTTAGCACTATAAAAGGTGGGGTTTCCACTCCATTTGGCATTGTTGATATGATATTGATATTGAGAGCTAGACTTCGTCTACTCAAAGACGCCTGTTGTTTAGTCGGTCCGCACAGACCGTTTAGTGCGACCGAGTGTCTCCGGTCGGAGATCTCACCCTTGGCTCGGGACTTCGAGTGCACCGTCGAGCAAGGTTTTTCCTTCGCTTTCGGTGGTGATTTGGCGTAGCTTTTCGGTGGACGTTTGCAGAGAGAGTTGCCCTTCTTTGTGACTGCCAGTCTAGGAGAGGACGCAGTCGATTAGGGAGGACGCGATTATTTTGAGCAATGTTGTTGTGTGGGGATTTGTGCGAGATTTCGGCGTTTTCCACTCGGGAGTTTTGCTATTTCATCAGGAGGATTTGCAGGTGGATCTGAGCCCTCTTTTGCCAGATGTTTTCTTGAGCCTCACCATCCTGGGAGAGACAGCAGTTTTCTCGGGGAGAGGGTTTATTTGGTGCATTTTCGGAGGTGGAGCATCTCGCTTCACGATTTCCGGGTTTTGTTCGGAGGGTTGAGATCAGCTAGCCTTCTAGTTTTCAGGGCTCATTCCAGTGAGGGGATCAGCCCCTAGCTCCGGTGCATTGCGGCACAGCCTTTCTAGCTAGCTGTTTCCACCCAACTAGGACGCAGTCCCTATTGCAACCATTCCTTATTCCGAGAGGGTCTCCACTTGCCTAGGGCAAGGATAGGTGCACTCATTCCGATTATCTTTGTACCCATATGCATGTATTCTCGGATTAATAAAATGGCTTAGTGTTCGAGCATTTCATGTGTATTTGTTCCATATTACGGTTCCGGCATTTTGTTCTATATATCCGTTTGTTGTATTTCGTGTATTATCGAGTTATTTCCCGTTGGGGATATTACAGATGGTATCGTGAGCATAGTTTTAGCTCGCACCGTGGTGCTAGCGATCTATGACGCTCGGGATAATCCCTACATCCATCGGAGGAGATGCGAGAAGCCGAGAGTGGGTGGAGGTTTCCTTTCGGGGGAAGTGATTCCGATCGAGAGCCACCCCGAGACAGATTCGGAGGCGGAGCGGCTCTGTGAAGGGCACAGAGCAGCGGAACCCAATGGCGAGATGATGAGATGAGGTTTAGGAAACGCTCCGCATCACATGCGGAGATGTCACTGAGGCTCGCGGCCGTAGAGGCTCGGACGAGAGAGAACTCCCCTAGAGTTTTCTGTGTCGGTGAGGGATCGGGTATGTCTCACCACGTGCCGGTGCGTGATGCTATTCCCATTGTGACGACTCGAGCACCCACGCGACCCACCATGCCTACCTTCCCCGGGCAGAGGACGAGGGGCCGAGCAGCCGCGCGAGAGTTAGGTCTAGCTCCACGCGCCGCTTTGCGAAATATCGAGGCTTTTCGGACGGGCATTCATGGATTCTCTCACCTTCGAGAGTTATCTCCATATCCGAGTATGGCATTAGACCCCGTGATCATCACAAGGAGGCACGAGCACCACCGCGATGACCACCGCGCGGCTAGTAGATTCCATTTGCCCACGTTTGATGGCTCATCAGCAGGTTCGGCAAAGTCTCGGGTGGAGAAGCTGGACATCTATTTCCGACTTAACCAGTGTCGGAGTCGGAGGCCATTAAGGTGGCTACATTGCATCCGGAGGGTGAGGCTCGGGATCGGTGGTTTCATGGGATGGCGACACTCGGGCATACCACGAGTGACGACATATGCCGAGTTGCCGGAGGGTGGTAGAGCGCTTTGACGGGAGAGGGATCCCGGAGCGACATTTTGTTGAGCCGACCAAGCTCAAAGCGACGGGCAGAGTGCGAGACATACGTCTGGATTTCTTGAGGGTTTCGATGATGGTACACGCACTATCGGCACCGGATGGTTTACATGTTTGTGGAGGGGCTGTCGGAGCCACTTCGTGGCCCTAGTCCGGTCGAACAAACCCGGCTACCCTTCAGATGCCATCGACAGGACTAGGGACTTACAGGGATGTCTTACCTAGGACTCGGCCACCTTATCCCCGCAGACGAGGCTTTCCGCCCTAAGGGTAAGGACACGAGGGCTCCGCCTCCCAAGGCGAATCTCGGACGAGGGCGGAGTTGAGGATGAGGCCAGAGAGAGAGCCGAGGAGGAAGCGGTTGTGCTTCACTTGCCGGGAGCCATGGGCACCGGGACACAGAAAAGTGTGGCGAGGGAAGGCACATTTCATTGAGGTCTTCTCCGAGAGCGATGGAGAAGAGGATGAGGAGGATGACGTAGAGGCGGAGACGACTAGGCGACAGCAGGGTACCTTACCACCTCCACCACTCGGCGAGGTGGGGCATCATTTGCACCCACCGGGGAGCTCTAGCCGCATTGCGGGGAGTTCCCAAATACTTGACACTCACGCGTACGAGGGACAGTGCGCGGGCAGACGGGTTTCGATATTAGTTGACAGTGGGGCCACCCACAACTTTATTGATGCCCGCATGGTTGAGCGGAGGGGCATACGTACGAGAGGGCTTTGATGGGTTTTCCGTCTTGGTCCCGTGAGATCGGACTATGGCATGTGCTCGGTATGTTCCGAGAGTTATCGATGACGATGGGCACCACACATTGACAGACCACTTCTTTGTGGTAGATATTCCGGACACCAACTTGATATTGGGTGTTCGGTGGCTCATTACTCGGGGGAAAGTCACGACAGATTGGAAGGCCCTAGAGATGGAGTGGGATGATCCCAAGACGAGGGAGGCATGAGAAGATTCCCAGGGGACGACACACATACCCGCCTCGGACAGAGTACGCACACAAGATGGAGGCAACCTTCCGCAAGGGAGACGTAGAGTGGGTCGCAGAGTTGCGGGCCTCGGAGGCGGATGGATACGGTCGACAGACGGTGCATCCCGAGCTGCGCCCTATGCTCGACGGTATGCAGTGGTCTTCGGGGATATTCCACCGAGACGGCCACCAGATCGGGGGTTTGAGCATACGATCGAGCTGGAGCAGGGGATACGAGCATGATCACTACGCCGTATAGGCATCCCAAGGCCTATCGGGACGAGATAGAGCGGGCCATTCGGGGAGTTCGTCGGCCCTTTGTCACATTCGGCCCGAGCTACGAGTCCTTTTGCTTCTTCCGTAGTGCTCTGGTGAAGAAGAAGGACGGCACATTGCGCATGTGCATTGACTACGAGGACTCACGAACAAGAAGACCCTGAAGAACGGTACCCCATCCCCGGGATCGATGAGTCGATGGATGAGTTGAGAGGAGCACTGGTTCTTCTCAAAGATTGACTTGAGATCCGGGTACCATCGTGATACGCGTGAGGGAACAGACATTCCCAAGACCGCTTTCGGGGTGTCATTATGGGCACTTTGAGCTTTACGGTCATGCCATTTGGGCCGACCAATGCACTCGCTAGTTTCCGAGTCTTGTATGAATCACATTTTGGGGGATCATCCGAGAAAGTTTGTGTCGGTTTTCTTTGATGACATCCTTATATACAGCAGGACTCTGGGAGGAGCACCTCCAGGCATATTGGAGACAGCCTTGCACATCTTGGAGGAGCGACGTAGCTCTATGCCAAGCTCTCCAAGTGTGAGTTCGGTTTGAGCGGAGATGTCACTGTATCCGGGGACACATTATAGGAGTGGACGGGTGAGAGTCCACGAGGAGAAGATCGTGAGCTATCGAGAGCGGCCGCAGCAGCAGAATGTGACGGAGCTTCGGGATTTATTGGTATTTGCACCTACTACGGGAAGTTCGTCAAGGGCTTCTCTCAGCTTGCGACACCCCTCACTGGATCGACGAGGAAGGGGGCATTCGGTTGGCCTGACACAAAGACGACAGCTTTTTGACAAGCTCAAGGAGGTGATGAGCGAGTTGTCTCGTATTAGCGTTGCCGCATTTTACGCAGCCCCTTTGTCCTAGAGTGTGATGCATCAGGAGAGGGGATTGGTGCGGTTTGATGCAGGGACGGTCATCCGATTGCTTTTGAGAGCCGAAGCTCCTTCCACACGAGAGGTTGTATCCCATATACGACAAGGAGATGCTCGGCCATCATGCATGCATTGGCCAAAACTCAGGCGATACACTGGTGGGTGGCGGATCCGAGGGTGAGGACGAGATCATAACGGCTTGAGGTACTTTCTGGAGCGTACTGTTGCAGTGGAGAGACAGCAGAAGTGGATCGACAAGATCCGAGCCTACGACTTTGACATAGAGTATGTCAAAGGGAAGAATAACGTGGTAGCGTGATGCCCTTTCTCGTAGACCGGCCACGTTATCACTCATGAGCTTGGACGCCGATTGGAGGGCTCGCGTTGGTTGAGTACTCCAAGGATAGGTTCGCATGCGAGGCTCTGGATGGGCGGGTAGCAGATGACGAGTACGGGGGTGGTCGATGAGATCATCTATTACAGGGGACAGGATCTTCTTGACTCGTGGGGTCTCGGCTCAAGAAGAAGATACTCCGAGCTTCACATGATTCACCACCGGCGGGCCATCGTGGGGTTCACCAAGACATACGGGGCCATCCGGGAGAGGTTCTCATGGAAGGGCCTCAAGGAGGACGTACTCCCAGCATGTCGGGGGAGTGCGATGTTTGCCAGCTAAATAAGGAGAGATGAGCCATCCTCACGGGGTTGTTAGACCTCTTCCCATTCCGGAGGGGAAATGGGAGAGCATATCGATGGACTTCATCACGGGGTTGCCCACGGTGCAGGGAGCAAGGATTGCATCTTCGTAGTAGTTGACCGGTTGACGAAGTATGCTCACTTTTTCGCCATATCCGCACATCACACGGCAGCACGGGTGGCAGGTCGTTCTTCAGGGAGGTTTTCGGGTTGCATGGTCTACCCAAGACCATTGTCGGCGACGAGGGACACAGCTTTATGGGCGGATTCTGGCGGAGCTCTTCCGACTAGTGGGGACCCGGAGTTGACACCGAGCACTAGTTACCATCCTCGGACGGACGAGCGGACAGAGATAGTTAACAAGTGGGTCGGAAGGCTACTTGCGTAACTACGTCGGTGGGCGGCAGAGGGCATGGTCGAAGTGGTCTGCATTTGGGCGAGTATCGCTACAACACAACGCACCATATGTCCATTGGTATGACACCTTTCTATGCTTTATATGGATATCACTCCTTATCTTTTGTGGACATGATGTTTGGTGTTAACGAGGGGCTCCGAGAGCCAAGTTATGGATCCAAGAGAGCCAAGATATCCTCCGAGCTCTCAAGGATAACATAGCCACAGCACGGAATCGTCGATGTTGTGCGTCGATAAGAGTCGGGTGGAGAGACACTTTGAGGTAGGAGACCTGGTCTACCTACGGCTACGACCATACCGACGGTCTTCGCTCAAGCAGAAGGGGGCGGAGAAGCTGAAGCCCCGTTTTTATGGGCCATACGAGGGTGATACGCGGGATCGGGCGGGTTGCGTATGAGTTGGAGGCTGCCCCAAGGCGAGCAAGATTCATAACATCTTTCATGTATCATGCCCTGAAAAAGGCACCGGGACAGACATGTGACGATCACCGAGGAGCTACCACCTACGGATGATGAGGGGCATCCCGGTGTTACAGACCCGGAGGCTATTGATCGACACTAGGGGAGAGGCAGTGCATGAGCGAGAAGATCGAGGGAGTTCTTGGTGAGGTGGAAGAACTATCCGGATGAGGATGCGACTTGGGAGGATGAGAGGATCTTGCAGCATCCATCACTTCGCTTGCTTGAGGACAAGCAACGTTCGCCGGGGAGACCGTAATATTCCCAAATTAGCATTGCTAATTGGAATATTTCATTTTTGTTTAATTTTGCCGCTTTAGCTAAAATAATAAATAAAGTGAGAGATAAGAGGGGTCATCTCACTTTATAAAATAAAGTGCTTTCCTAGTTGATTGACGTTGTAACTTAGAGGGGTGGCCTTGGGGGTCCACACGTGTATGAGGGGAGGCCTCACGCTCGACCCCGAGGTAACTCACGCGCAGGCCAAGGAGGGTGAAGGACGGCTAAGGTTTTGGAGGGAGTTTAGCACTATAAAAGGTGGGGTTTCCACTCCATTTGGCGTTGTTGATATGATATTGATATTGAGAGCTAGACTTCGTCTACTTCAGCACGCCCGGTTGTTTAGTCGATCCGCACAGATCGTTTAGTGCGAACCGAGTGTCTCCGGTCGGAGATCTCACCCTTGGCTCCGGGGACTTCAAGTGCTCGCTCGAGCAAGGTTTTTCCTTCGATTTCGGTGGTGACGTGTGCAGCTCTGGTGGACGTTTTGCGAGGAGTTGCCCTTCTTTGTGACTCGCAGTCTAGGAGAGAGGACGCAGATCCCAGCCTAGAGAGGACGTAGATTATTTTGAGCAGTGGTTGTTGTGTGGGGATTTGGCGTAGATTTCGGCGTTTTCGGCCCTGGGAGTTTTGCTATTTCATCCGAGGATTTGCGAGTGGATTCGACCCCTTTTGCCGCTGTTTTCATGGGCTTACGGCCCGTCACTCGGGAGAGACAACGTTTCCTCCGGAGAGGGTTTATTTGGTGCATTTTCTGAGGTGGAGCATTCGCTTCACGATTTCTGGGTTTTGTCCGGAGGGCTGAGATCAGCTAGCCTTCAGTTTTCAGCTCATTCCGAGTGAGGGGATCAGCCCCCTAGCTCCAAGTGCATTGCAGCGAAGCTTTCTACTGAGTTTTTCCACCGCCCTAGGACGCGATCCCTATTGCAGCCATTCCTTATTCGAGAGGGTCTCCACTTGCCTAGGGCAAGGATAGGTGCACTCATTCTGATTATCTTTGTACCCATATGCATGTATTCTCAGATTAATAAAATGGTTTAGTGTTCTGGCATTTCATGTGTATTTGTTCCATATTCTGGTTCCGGCATTTTGTTCTATATATCTGTTTGTTGTATTTCTGTGTATTACTGGTTATTTCCCGTTGGGGATATTACAGGTATTGATAGCTTTGGAGGTCATTCCTAGTGTTAGTTCTAAAGCCATTCCAGTCTATACTTCTGTAATATATTGTCAGTTCTGTGTATATGCTTATACACTGTCTCTTAATCTTCTTTCTAAAAGGTATTCGAAAGAGTATGATTGTTTTAATGTTTAAAGAAAAGGTAAAAGCTAGAGATTTTCATGTTATACGTCTAATGTGTGTGTGTGTATTATAATTCTAATATCTATGCAACTGCCATATGTTACCTTGATTTGTATATCAATTTGATCTGGCAACAATATTTTATGAATTGATGTACGGTTTGAGTAACATTTGCAGTAACTTGTATACTGTAATAGCAGGAAAAGAAATGTGCTTGTTTCATGTTCTCATTACCTTAAAGTGCTTTGGGCCAACTGGAGAAGTCATGTTCCATTGTTAAAGTTGAGTTGATATTGGAATTGTTGTTATTGTTCACGTGGTTTGGGTGTTGTACAGGCCAAAAAAGAACTTAAGAGATCTTCTGTGTCAGACAGTGGTTCTGGTGAGAGTTTAGTGAGTGAAGTTCGTACGAGCTCTGGCATGTTTATACCTAAAGGAAAGGTCAGTTTCTCCTATCTGTCTTCTTAGTATTACATCTGTCTTACTCTAAGGAAAAGCAAAGCAAATGTATACAATAGTTTTTATACTTTTTTTAATGAATTTCTTATCAAAACATCTTACTTTTTTGCCAAGATGTTTGTTTCAAATCAATCATATTTTATTTTTTTTATGTTATTTTTCATGGGATAATGTTTCTCTTTCTTGATTAGGAGTGGGTGTGCTGATTATAATATAATTCTTTATAGCATTTACTAATTTCTACATTCTGGTTTCTGTGGTATTAACTATTATACATTTTTGTAAGTTCATTTGGATGGGACATTCAATTTGGTTTCTATGATTTGTCAAATTACTACTTATATTTCATATGACCATAATGGTGACTCAATAAAATTACTTCCCTATTTCTTTTGGAGAAAATATGATTTGTTTTATACAGAAATTCATACATTTACATAAAGATCATATATTTACAAGATAGAGAAACAACTACCTTGATGCAAACAAATGATGCAATAAGGTCTGAGTATATGCAGTGAAAGATACATTATTGTCATCTTGTATCAGTGAATGATGCTTTTCTTTGACTTGTTTGCCTTCCGTATTTCCTTTTGGAGAAAATATGACTTATCTTATACCGTAACTCATAGGTTTACATAAGATCATATATTTAAAGGGGAAATAATTTTTTTTTGTAAGTAAGAAAGTTTCTTTTATATCAAAATATGGCGATTACAGTCGAAGTGGGGTGTCCCAAGGCCATAGCTCATACACCAGATACAGAATTTCTGCTTGCAGTTCTTACAAAATTTACAAAAGGTGCTCCTTTTGGGCTGAGTGGTAAGATAGAGAAAGTCTGGTCCGACAACAACATGTAACAAGATTATTGTGCCGGTTTTTACATTGAAGATACTGAGAGAGATATTACTAGAAATTACTGTAGACTGAGATTGTTCGAGAACCTAAAACACAGAGAGTGCCAAAAATATGCAGAATAACTTTAAAATTGGTCGTGTGAAGGATCCTCCTCCAGCCTGATAGGCTTCTCTGGAGGACTCCCTGCAAGGGTATCCTCAACGGCCTAGTGGCGGGTGGAAGCATCGACTGTCTCTCTCTTTATGCTCGGCGAGCCTCCTCTGCTGGCTTGCATGCTGGTGATGCGACGCTTCAGCAATGCATAGTGAGGCAAATCCTTGGTAACAAATTGCCGGTGATGAACACTATAAATTTGTCGTTCAACATATCTAACTTGGCTTCCAGGGATTTGGTGTTTTTGGCTTGCTCGTGTAATGCAAGGCCTAGCATAGTTTTGAGATTCCAAGAGAACTCTATGGTTCGATTGTAAAGGTTCTGCCTCGCCCTGGTGAGGCCGGGGTCGGGTATACACTCAAATTGAGCGTCCACCTCCTCTGTGGTCACCCGCCTTCTGATGCCGTGTGCCTAGAGCTCCAAAATTTGGATGTGCTCTTGGATTTCAGAGGCCACTGCAGCATTGAAATTGAGGGCGACTCTCCTAGCCGAAGCCTCAGAGTGAGTTTGGGGTTGCATACTGGGATTATCTCGTCTGCCATTAGTGCAACCTCGACTGTGGTGGTGGGAAGGAGCCAAACCCTGACAAGGAGCCATGATGATGGGAGGGGAATCGGGAGAAAAATCCAAAACAGGGGAAGGGGAGAAGAAGGCAGTAGAGGTTCGAGGGTGAAGAGAATAATGAGGATTTGCGAGCGGGTCAGGGTATTCATTGGAAGAGTGGGCGATTGAGGGAGGAGGGAAAGAGGCAACAATGAATGTGCCATTGATTACGGCCAGAGCAAGGTACGTAGCAGTCATGAGAGAGCGAGGAGTGATATTGGTCGAGGGGTCAAGAAGGCGGTGGTTTTGGGCGATCATTACGATTGAGGATTTCATTCCCTCATGTGGATGATTGGGAATGATGCTCCCAGAGAAATTCACAACGATGAGATGGGGAGATTGTACCGATCCTGTTTGAGAGTATGAATATCGCTCTCAGAGTTGAGGTTCTTCCGTACTCTATTGTCTTTGTTATTTAAAACCTCGCGCTCCCGGCGGAGAGGACCTTCCTCCAGGTCCCTCCATGCAAGGGAGCAGAGTCTAATGCTGCCACCTGTGCCTTCATTAGCCAACTTGTCAGCCAGGCTGTTGGTCTTTCTTTTGACGACTTGGAAGTGGAGCCCACTCAGCTCTCCGACATGTTCGTTGATGCGATGTAGGGTCTTGCTTAGCCTCCAGTTTTCCATGACTTTGGCCACTGTCGTGCCTTGCTGGAGCTTACGGTAAGCCAGGGTAGCTAGATTCGAATCCCCTTCCATGATGAGAGGCCAGAATCCTTGATCTTTGGCGATGGCCAGACCATGCTCCAGAGCATGGAGCTCAACTGCGTTATTGGTGGCAATGCCCAGGTTGCCTGCGTAGACCCAAATTATTTTCCCTTTCGATTTTCTGAAAGCACCCCCAAATCTAGTAGTTCCAGGATTCCCTTTTGCAGCTCCATCATAATTTTAAGGATATGTTTTCCGGGAGGACACCAATTACAGGAAGCATCCAATTTTTCTATCACCGGAGTCTTGTTGTTAGGAGGTGTAAGGTACAGATCGAGGAGTTGCAAGATTCTTTGATCAACAGGACTAGGGTGGCCACCGTTGAAAAGTGTAACTAGGTTCGGTCTTCATATTGAATATGTAATTATGTATCTATGTAATGAAGAAGACAAAGATAATAAAATGTATTTTTGAGCTTGATTCATGGGTTTCATGAGCAAGGATTTTGTTATAGGTCAAAGACTTCTTCTTGATGTCTCTTAGGGATTTGTCATCTTGTAATAAATGTATTAATTAGAGTCATGTATATGAAGTGTCACACATGTAAAGTCAGTGATGTATGCCTCAAGACCTTGTTAAACCAGCTTGTAAACATGGCTCAAGAATGGTACTATCACCCTTGATCAAATCAGTATTATACTCAGTTGCAATATGTCTCCAAGTCGGCCTATAAACAAGAAGCAAAGTCGGCTTACAAACAGTGCAGAAATGACACGTCTATTCATAGGACAGGTCGGCTTATTTATAGGTTCGAACAACTATATATACCCAACTATGCTGCACATAACAAAGACAGAATAGAGCTAGGACTCCTCTGAGATTTTCGGACCTAATCACAATGACAAGTCTGCGGTTAATTCAACTAAGGACTGCGGTATCAAGTGCATCATTTAGTGCTGAAATCAGTACGTGATAGAAGGACTATACAGTGAAGATAAGGAAACAAACAGTAAAGTAAAACTTTGTAAACCACAACAAAGAAAAGATAACTATCTCAGATTACATTATTGTGTTGGGTAATAAGACAGAGTGGTAGTACAGCAAGGAAGTGACATAACACAATTCAGATGTGCAAAAAGTCTAGAAGCATTGGAGAGAAGTCGAAGAAGAAGAGATTAATTATCAAGGTTTGTGAAGTTGATCAAATTTCTCTAAGAGACAGAGTTCTCTAGCCCTAGTGTAGAACGATGCAGGATGGTGTAGAAAAGAATGATCAACCTAAGGAGTCAAGGAAGAAGCAGTGATAAGGTCTTGGAGGCATACAAGGGTCAAGGGTTTGTGTCATGGTCATGGTACTTGTCAACTAAAAGTCTATAAGAAGGATTTCTTGTGGGTTTTCCTCTCCAAGAGGGAGAGGTTTTGGCCCGGCTCAAAGAGCCTAAATTTGTGTCCCTTTTTTTTTGGTAATTGACTTGATGAGAAACATAATAATCTAAAGAAGAGAAGACATAAGTAAAAGACGTAAGCTCACAAGTAATTATCAAGTAGATAATTTGAATTAAACTAGCCCTACCTAATTCTCAACATGGTATCAGAGCTAAGGTGTTGAAGACAAGGGCTACTTGATAAGGAGACACTCAAGGATTAAAGAACAAGAATCTATTTCTCTAGAAAGCATCAAAGTCAAAGTCAAAGTTAGCATTGGAAAGTCAATTCAGTTTGCAAGAAAATTCTCAAGCAATCTCAAGAAGACCTTCAAAGGATCTACTCATCAAGGAATTTTGCCATCAAAGATTTATGATATTGAAGACATTGTTGGAAGACACATCATCAAGCATCATCCAACACTATTCAACACCTTTGAAGACATCATCATTATGAAGACATCCTTGATCAGTAAAGCTCATTAAAGGAATCAATCTAAGAGGGAGTTCCTGCCATCATTTTCATCATCATCATCAAGGAAGTTGATAGAAGGAAGAAATCAATACACTCAATTAAGTATCTCTATGACCTCATCTAAATTTGTCAAAATGACTTATTGCAACGAGAGCAACAAATTGGTTGGGTCATCAAACTTTAGTGCATGGAAGAATAGGATAGATTTGAATCTAATTGAAGATGAAGTTATGGGCTACATCAAAGTATCCACAACTCAACACTCAAAATAAGATGCTCCAGCTCATGCCAAGTACATGAAAGAAGAAATCAGAGCCCAGAGGATTCTCGTAGAATCCATTAAGGACTCATTCATACCCTATGTATCAAAACTGGAAATTGCAAAAGAAATATATGAGAAATTGGTGGAGCTATTCTCCACGAGTACTGCAGGAGAAATAATCTCTCTGAGACAAGAGCTATACAAGATGAAAGTGTCAAGAGAGGAAGGAATAACTTCATATTTTATGAGGATTTCTGAAATACGAGACCAACTGCAGGAATTGGGAGAAGTAATGTCTGATAGTGAAATGACTACAATGGTGTTGAATGCTCTACTGAAAGAATGGGGAAACTTCACTTCAAGCTTATACGGGAAGAAAGAAGCAACACCATTTCAGGATCTATGGTATCTATGTAAAATAGAGGAAACAAGCTTGAAAGCCAAAGGTTATATAGGATCAAGTGTAGGGAATCAAGCCTTTGTAGCTATGTCCAGGAAGAAAGGAAGATTTGGTAAATTTGGTCCTCAGAATAAAAGAAGAAATATGGATAAAGTATGATGCTTTGGATGTAATGAATTTGGGCATTATAAAAGGGATTTCCCTAATTCTGGAAAGGACAAGAGGAAAAAGGAAGAAGCCCATGTCACAGATGAAAGGGAAGAACTTGATGCAAAAAAATCTAAGAAAGAAGAAGCGAAAGATCTCTATTATGATTGAGATCATCCTCCTCTTTAAGTGATTTTTGTTGGTTGTAAAATAATATGATAGGAAGCATTATATATTAATAGGATCATGATAGAAGCATGGAAGGAGCACTTGTCTTAGAGGAAGTGGCTCCTGGGAACCTCACTGATAGCAACATTGATGGAAGATAGTCATCTGGATCAAGGTTCATCTGTGAAATAGGTGTTGGCACTTTCTAATGGAGTCCTCCTTGGATTCACTGGTTAGAAAGAAAGCTAAAGGTTTCATTGGGAATTATATCTTGCAAAATTCGGGGATTAGGATATGATGACATATTGATGAAGCAGGTCAAGGGAATGAAGTTCTTCATTCTAAGGAAATTGTTTCAGGATGATTCAAATGGATAAGATAAGGTACATATATGCTAACACTAGATGATGTGAAGTCATGTCATATGGTTGCAGGTGATGGACTTCTATCTTTATCAGTATGATCAAAGAAAGGAGGATCTCTTCCAGTACATAGATTGTCATAAACAGATGAAATCAAATATATCCTCATATGAAATATGAGGTGGTTGCATACAAACAAGGAACTATATGCTGGAAGTTCCTAGGAATAAATGAAACTGTGTGGAGAAAGAAAGGAAGAGATCATGAAGTGCAACCATGTCAAAAGGCGGTTATCATCCGGAAGCCAACAAGATGTGACTAGGAGATCTCTTGGGAAGATATGTAGACTCTGATAGAAGTCTGGTAAAGAAGAAGACCCTTGAAAATACATATCTTTAGGAGATGTGTCAATCAGACTAGAGGATGTCGATGCCTACAGGAAGATGTCATGGTGAAAGATCATCATTGAGGTAACTTTTGATTTAACAATTCTTATGTATATGTTTATCTAAATAAGTTTATGCAGGGCTGCCAACCATGTGGAAGCATGTAAGATCCTTGGGAGATGATTCGAAAGAAAGCAACATGGCATAAAGGTGGATTAGATGAGAAAGACTGATGAATCACTTTTTGGTAGATGACATGACTCATGGATGAAAGTGATGGATGACCTGTGCCCTATGAAGTTAAAGTTGAAGATTCCTCAAGATCGAAATCCATGACGTTGAGGGGAGGAATTCTTCATGAGCAGCTGGGTGTCTCACCATTGCTGCTGCAGGTCCCTGGTTAAGAGGGAACCTGGTGGTAAGTTTCTTACTTGGAAGAAACTGGATAATTCCTTGGAATAAGCTTAGGTACATTCCATGTATAGGAATGAGTACATTCCCTTGTGGAATAGGTCCTCCCTGGATGAGAGGGAGAGATAGACATATCATTTTGGTCTTCGACTGGGAAGACAAAATGGAGGATTGGGTAATCATCTGGCATTCGATACTCTTTGAGAATGAGATAGGGCATTCAAGATAAGAGTAGTCGTGGACCGATATTCTTTGAGGGCTAGCTACCTAAGAGAAGAATAGTCCAAGAAGGTCATACTTTAGGAACACTCAGGTGGAGTATGTACCTTGGAGAGACAATGATGATGGTGTCTATAAGTCATGTGTCTCGCCAACATTGTAGCCCATTGTCTCATTGATAGATGGGGCTGTTAGTCAAGGCCTTGCACTAGGACAATGCTGGTTGATATGATGCTTATATATATGTGATTACCAATCAGATTATTCTTATGAGATTCTTCAGATTGAAAGTAACCATGTACCATTATGAATACCTCCCTTGTTAAGAGGGAGTGTTGAAAAGTGTAACCAGGTTCAGTCTTCATTTGACTATGTAAATATGTATTTATGTAATGAAGAAGAAAAAGATAATAAAATGTATTTTTGAGCTTGCTTCATGGGTTTCATTAGCAAGGATTTTATTATAGGTCAAAGACTTCTTCTTGATGTCTTTTAGGGATTTGTCATCTTGTCATAAATGTATTAATTAGAGTCATGTATATGAAGTGTCACATATGTAAAGTCAGTGATGTATGCCTCAAAACCTTGTCAAACAAACTTGTAAACGTGGCTAAAGAATGGTGCTAACACCCCTGATCAAATCAACGTTATTCTCAATTGCAATACCTCTCCAAGTCGGCCTATAAACCAAGGTTGCGGGGGAGTGGTTCCCCCCCTCGAACCCGCTCCTAGAGCGAATGCTTAGAGGGTGATATTACTGACGAAGATCCCTATATAGATCGAGAGGTAATGACAAAGATGCCTTTGGATATTAATGCTTAGAGGGTGATATTAATGACAAAGATCATGATTTTCCAACAAGATTAAAAAATTAGACATTTCTCGTGGCAGCAAGAGGCCCAAGTATTAGCTATAGATAATAGATTTACTTGTTTTTTCTAGTTTCTAGTAGTTTTTATAAGTGTTGACTCTTTCATATTTATTATGATATTTTTTGTAAACAATATATGACAATTTAATTTTGAAGTTTGAAGTTGGCAATTATAACTCATTGGTAATGAATTGTGAATACCATGCTTTGTGAAAGTTGAAAGTTATTTCATTTCATTTCATTTTATATTTCATTCCATGTTAGATATTATTTGTTGTAATGGTTACACTTAGCTCACAAGTATAACTTTGGTGATTGTTGGACACCTAATCCTTCTAGGGTTCGTGTGGAAGCTCAAGAGACTTAGGGAGTCCAAGTGACCTTGGAATGTAGAATCCAAGAGTCATACCTAATGTAATATAAATGTATATCATTGTGAATAATATGATATCCACGCTTATCTTTCTTATTCCCGTGTGCTTACCATGCTTGTGTTTGACATGGTATCAAAGCAAGTGATTTCTGGCCCTGCTCCAATTTGAGCCACTGGTCTTTGTGGCCATTTCAGTCTTGGCATTCTGGCCCTGATTCTCTGCACATCTGACTCTGTTGGGCCGAACCTGTTGAGAGGTTGGGACTGCTAGAAATAGAAGCACTCCTGCATTCTCTGACATATTCCTCCTGCATATTCTGCTCCTATCAATTCTAGTTTGGTCCCATTGCAGTGCGTTCCATCCCACTGCTCCAGAGCATATGCTGCCCCTCCTTCTGTTTTTGCAGTGCATCTGTTCACATGTTGTTGTTGGGATAGTTTTTTTTTGGTTATGTTCTGTTCATCATAAACCACGGGTCGTTCTCAGTTTCGTGCTGAGCTTGTGTTGCTTGATACTCGGTATTTCGTGCCGACGTATCCACCTGACGAGTTTATCCCTAATTTCGCATAAGATCAAACACCGTTTTTGGAATTTTCAACGTTGTTGATTTCACACAGAGCTTTGGCACATCTCTCAAGGGCCTTGGGATCGAAACCTGCTGCGAGGCAGATAGGTTGTCGGTGCAGTGAATGGTATGTCATTTCTTTTACTGACTGGTTCATGGTATTGTGTTATTGTTCGAGCAGACTCGGTTACACAGTTAATACCACAATTAAATACCCGACAAACTCTCTTTGAGTTGTTATCATTTGGATCTTCCACCGCTTACCGTGTTGAGGCATCATTTTCGGTCAATACATCTTCATGGGCCCGTTGTTATATCCCACTGTCCATATCCCGGTCCTCAGTGCTTGTGGCTTTGTGTTACAACCTACCTCCTCCCGCTCTTGGTTCCTGCACAATTATATGACTCTGCTCGGATCATACCACCTGTTGCCTTTTGTGTGTTCAATGTTCCATACTCTGCATACCACAAAACTTCCTATCCTATGCATACCTCTCCACCTTCCATACACAACATACACATGCATACGCATACATATCATATATCCTAGTGATATATCCCATACCACTGTGCTCCTCTCTTAAAGGCCAGATTCCCAAAATTAAAAGTCCCCTTGCAATCCTTGTTCAAACTACTGGCTTGCACCAAAAGCTGTCCCTTGTCATTCCTTCGCTCACACAAATGAAAGACTAGAAAAACCTCATCCAAATCATAATATCTGAATAAACCATTTAATTGGTTGAGCAGTGAAGTTTATATAAGCGCTAGTTTCAAGTCTGTTTATATATGTGCTAGTTTCAAGTTCATTTATCTCAGGAAACGATCAATTAGTTGAGTGGTGAAGTTTATATATGCATTGGGTTTAAATTAATACTTCGATCCTAGGTATGCGTTGGACATTCACAGAATGTATGAACTCTGCATGGGAATGGAGCATTGAATACAATGTTGCAGTGCATTCAATCTCCGGTTGAGTACTCTCCAAATAAGACTTATCTTGAGGTACATTCATTCATGTTTTGACTCTGTACATTGAATCTTAGGGTCCCAACATTCATTATTGTTCCTAGGATTAACTTTGGAGAAGAGAATCTTCTCATCAATTTTTGGATGGCTTAAAGCTAAGCGCACTCATGAAGTAGTACATCTGAAGCATTGTTCAATAGGCACACCTGTGAGCTGCCTGTAAGGCTTGAAGCAGTAATATTCTTTGTGCATATTATCATTCTCTATACATTGTGGCGCGCTTTGAGAATTAGTTCATTCTTGTATTAAACCATTTATGTATGCCTTGAGAAAAACACCAGAGTTTGAATGTTGGACTTGTAAGACACCAGAAATTATTCCAACCGAGACTTATATGTGCACTATATCGGTTTGATCTCTGCGAGAAATATTCGATAAGCTGAGATTTATCTAGTGTTGCTAATCTGTTGAGTCTTTATTTTTTGCTCACAAAATGGCCAAACTTGATAATATATTAGAGCTGTTAAATATTCTAGTACATTCTACTATATATGAGATAGTAAATGTTAGCAAAGACACTCTTTTCAACATTAAATTTTTCCTGCAAAATGCACTCGACAAGATTGAATTTTTGTAGTTTGTGTCAGAGCTACAACAAGATGAGCTTCATCAGAAGAGTTGTCATTCTGAACTTGTTTTTGTTTAGAACATTGAGACAAACTCCCATCAGCAACAAGAAACTGTTCGGATCACGTAGCCTAGTACAAGAGCATATTTGAATGCAGAAGAACAAATCTAGCTTGCACTTCCCAAGCCCATCATTAGACCTTGGGAAGAGCTTGTCCATAACAAGCACATAACAGGTCTTGGATATTAGAAGGAGGTGTCCTTTCATATTGTAGATTAATCAAAGCCCATCCAGTTCCATAGTGTTGGATTTCTTCATGACAACGCATCTTCAGTTGTTCCAGATTTTGCTCCTCTTCCACAGCAGCAACAACAAGTTATTAAATGCCAACACTGTGACCGAGTTGGCCATATGAAAGATCACTGTTTTGATCTTCACCCGTGCAAGCACTGTGGTCAGCACACTCATTGTTTACATAGATGCTTCATAAACAAGCCTCCTGCAAGAACAAAGATTCATCTTGGATGGATCGCTTCTTGGCAATGGGCATCAACAACCAAGAAGATATTTCAGTCATATGTCAGAACTTGTTCTAGAGTATTGAACAAATTTGCAGTTGAATTTTCACAATCATCTCACCTTGTATCTGATAGGGGGGAAAATGATGGTCATCTACAAGCTTCAAAGCCACTTCAAGCGAGCTTGAGCCACATTCTGCTATTCCAGATTCAAAGTTGTAGCCAGAGACACAACAGTTCAAGTGAGCCTGAGCCACAACCTGCCATTCCAGATTCAGAGTTGTAGCCGGAGACACAGATGCCCATGAGCATGCCTTTGGTTGGTGGTCAATCTTAAACCATCTATGTGAGGTTGAGATTCTTTCTCTTCAAAGAATTGGGGACACTTCCTCTAGTAGAAGACTTCAGCTTCTTGCCAGTTTTGGAGGAGTTCCAGGAAATGCATCAAGCATTCTAGAGTTGTTGGTCATCCTTGAACCATCGCAGGTTGTAGGCCTCCCTTCTTCCAGGTTGAAGGTCTCCCTCTTCAAAGAATTAGGAGCACTTCCTCTAGTAGAAGATTTCAACTTCTTTCTAGATTTGGAAGAGTTTCGGGAACTGCACTAAGCGTTCCAGTGATGGTGGTCATCCTTAAACCACCTCCTTATGTCAACATTTCAGAGAGCACATTCAGCCTAGTGCTGTCGTTTTGTATTACAACTGTCTTCTTAAACTCACACATACCCCTTCGAATTAAGGGGGGGGAATGTTGGACACCTAATCCTTCTAGGGTTAGCGTGGAAGCTCAAGAGTCACACCTAATGTATTATAAATGTCCAAGTGACCTTGGAATGTGGTTTCTAGCTACTCAGGAGGTCAAAAAAAAAAAATTTAAAATTTCCGGCAAAATTTCCGGCAAAATTTCCGGCAAAATTTCCGGCAAAATTTCCGCAAATATCGAAAATCAGCCTTAGGACGTTCAATTTTCGACATTCGATGTTTAACCGTTTTCGCATTTATCGACAACTTTCGCGTTTTCATTGACCGCTTCATCAAGTGACCTTGGAATGTGGAATCCAAGAGTCACACCTAATGTATTATAAATGTATATCACTGTGAATACTAGGATATCCACGCTTATCTTTCCTATTCTCGTGTGCTTACCATGCTTGTGTTTGACAGTGATCAATGATGATAAATATTATATATTGAATTTTGAAAGCTTGAAACTTTAATATTGATGAATCACGAGACTCAATATTTTGTATGTTACTAACTTGTGGACATGGTTGATGAAGATTATAACTTCTAGATGATTGATGTTATATGGTTCAATCTATGTTTTTATACTTTTTTATATCTAATTCATCATTCTACATGCTTTTGTTGACATATATGTATCAAAATATTAAAAAAATATATATATTATATAAAAATTCGCTCCCTAATTCGCTCCCGAACCAGAAGGTTCTGAAAATGTCGCTCCAGCTCCCCGTTTTCGCTCCGCTCCCAAGTAACCTTGCTATAAACAGCAAGCAAAGTCAGCTTACAAACAGTGCAAAAATGACACGTCTATTCATAAGACAAGTCAGCTTGTTTATAGGTTCGGACAACTATATATACACAACTATGTTGCGTAGAACAGAGACAGAACAAAGCTAGGTCTCCTCTGAGATATTCAGACCTAATCACAATGATAATTCTACGATTAATTCAAGAAAGGACTGCGGTATCAAGTGCATGATTTAGTACTGAAATCAATGCGTAATATAAGGACTACACAACGAAGATAAGCAGACAAAAAGTAAAGTAAAACTCTGTACACCACAATAAAGAAAAGATCACTATCTCGAATTACATTATTTTCTTGTGTAATAACACAAATTGGTAGTGCAACAAGGAAGTGACATAGCACAGTTCATAAGTGCAACAAGTCTAGAAGAATGGGAGAGAAGCGAAGGAAGAAGAGATTGATTGTCAAGGATTGTGAAGTTGATCAAGTTTCTCTAAGAGACCGAGTTCTCTAGCCCTGGTGAAGAACAATGCAGGACGATGCAAAAAAGAAGGATTAACTTAAGGAGTCAAGGAAGAAGCAGTGACAAGGTCTTGGAGGCATACAAAGGTCAAGGGTTTGTGTCATGGTCATGGTACTTGTCAACTAAAAGTCTATAAGAAGAATTTCTTGTGGGTTTTTCTCTCCAAGAGGGAGAGGTTTTGGCCCTAGCTTGAAGAGCCTAAATTTGTATCTTTTGTGTTTTGGTAATGGACTTGATGAAAGACATAATAAGCTAAGAAGAGAAGACATAAGTAAAAGAAGTAAGCTCACAAGTAATTATCAAGTAGAGAATTTGAATTAAACCTAGCCCTACCTAATTCTCAAAGACCACTAAAGTTCAACAATTTGTAGATGGCGACTGATTCACAGATCACCTGCTTAATTGCGGTAAGGAGGCATTCTTCCATTTTTTTTTCATTCCTGAAAGTTCTAGCATTACGCTCTTTCCAAACTTCCCAACCAGTGTTTTAAAACTTCGACTCAAGTTCAGAACTGCTCGAGGGTCGAGTCTGACTCCGACTTCGACTCGGTATCAACTCGACCGGTTCAGTTTCAATGACTCGGTCATTGTAAAAAATACATTAAATATTATTTTTTTATTAAAAAACATAATTTTAAAGATTTTCATTCATGTTTCCAAACACAAAGCATTACACTATAGACAAAAAACAACATATGATCAAAGTAGGCTCATGAATATATTCATTATATCAAAATTGCACCCAGTGCATTGTCCAATACATAGGACATAGTACATACATGATGGATATAGAGATCAGAACAAAAAACATAACCAAGGAGGCTCTAAATGGCCTCTACCACAAAACATGAATAGTCACTATTGCTAGATATCTGACAAGGCAATATCCTCTCGATGAAACTCTGAATTAGAGGGGGAAACGCATCGCTCCTCCTCATCAACATCCTCAACTAGAACTGTAGCACGTTGAGCCTGAGATAGATGAGCTATGCGCTTTCGTCGTCACTGACAAGAGTAAGTGTCTGCCGCTGCAACTAGAGGACTTCTGCTTGGTGTTAGGATATTCCGACACATAGGAAATAGTTAAGAATAACTTAGTCTAGTGTAGAGTTTGGTAAAGTGTGTTTTTTTACTATGTACATTTGTAACTTATAATCTGACGGTCACAATTTATAGTGATCCGACGGTTCACTCTCTCCTCGGTATTAACGAGACTTGATCCATGGCTTAACACCCGATTGGTCCATGATCCCTATTTAAAGAGCATGGAGTGTCATTTGTCCGAAAACCGTTTATGAGATAAACATATTTAATCTTTCCTTTATTAATAAATTGGCTGAAGTGGCCGCGTTGGCTCATGTCGTGGACTGTTTCCCTCTTCGAAGATTTTAACTACGTGATAATACTGGTGTACTGATTTGTGATCTGTTTGTGAGCGGTGACCTTTGGTTTTTGATCTAAGGAACTTGCCCTATAAATTCCTACATGGTATCAGAGCTATTTTGAGGGCCGCATCTGTTGTTGATCCAAATCTGAAGCCGGTTTGACTGCATGTGATTGTCGTTTTCTAGATCTACTATTTCTAAACATTTTCGGACCTGGAGAATTGCTTTGTTGTGTCCGGAGCATCTGTTAGAGTGAGGAAGCCCAAGTTATTTGAGTTTAGATCTGGAGGTATAAAGTATCTGTTTTGCAGTTATATTTGTTAATAGTTCTGGTTATTTCGGTTTTTAGGTTTTATTTATTTGCTGGATCTATACCCTCTTCTCTGTGTATGCTCTTTGCTCTGCGCTGTGTGCGATCTTGGAAAATTAGAAACAGGAACAAGGGATTTTTTTTGCTACGTATGCTCTTTCCCGCGTCTTTGTGCGATCTCGGGAAATCATAAATAGTGAAAAAATAGATAGTTGCCGGTAAGGGTAATCGGAAATTTAACGTTCTGCCGTAAGGCTTGCATTTCGTTTTTTTTGCTCAAATTTTGTGTTTTTTTGTGCAGGAAAAAGGCACGCACACTGAAGACTTCTAAAAAAAAAAAAAAAAACCCTTCCTCCTTTCAAACAATTATAGATTCCTTTTACTATCTCACTTGGTGAGAAGTTAGTTTATAAGAATAGAGGTCTTGGGTTCTAGTCTCTTTCTCAAGCTTATTTTGTAAAAAGTTTTTTGTTAAAGGGGTGGGATTTTTTTTTAAAAGTTGAACTTCATTATCAAATTTCAAACCATTCCCGTAACTATTCGGCATCTACAATTCGTTTTTTCAAAAAGGCATAACTTCTTCATCCGGAAGCCGTTTTTCGAGCCGTTTTTTTTTTAATCAACCTGATTTTTTGAGATCTTTCCATTGGAGTAGTTAGTTTTAGCTCTTTTCAGCTTCAGTTTTTTTTTAAAATGGAAAGTGCATGCCTGGTTATTCTTAACAGCACCAATTATTTCTAACGGCTACCTCACATGGTATATTTACTTAGAAGTAAAGGGCTTTATAGAATAGCTACAGGACAAGAGACTAAACCTTCCGATGATGATTAAGTCGCTAAATGAGAAAATAAACAAGATCAAACACAAGGGTTGATAGGAATGTCCATTGCTCAAGATTTTCGATTTCATATCCTTGAAATTAACACCCTTGATGAAGCCTTGAAAAAGCTAAAAACTGTTTTTGGCATTCAAAATCAAATCAGGGCCCACCAGCTTGAAAATGAGTTGCTTACTTTGGACCTCAATAATTTCTCCTCTATTGAAGATTTTTTGCCCAAATTCAAGACCCTTAGACTTCTTTTAGAAGGTTGTAAGGTCAAAAAGGA
This sequence comes from Pinus albicaulis, assembly GCA_034641835.2. NCBI lineage: Eukaryota > Viridiplantae > Streptophyta > Pinopsida > Pinales > Pinaceae > Pinus > Pinus albicaulis. The sequence goes on along the minus strand of CM076582.1, from coordinate 436,346,874 downwards.
CGATGGTAGCCTCATCTATTCCATTCTTGCTAAGCTTGGCCTTGCATACACTACAAGAAAAAGACCCTCTAGTGGAGGTTATAAAAGAGGTTTTTAGTGTTATAAAATTGGCCAAAATTGTCAAAAAAACATTTGCTACAACATCCGTTTATGGTTACGGAGGTTTTGGCAGAGCTTTTAACGGAAATTCAACACAACTAAAAAAATTGGGCGGTCGGAGGTTATTACGGATGTTTTTTTCATCAGTGCGCTACTAAGGTTTCAACACACCGATGTGTGTCATCTAGACGGTGGCCCTGGGGCGATCGAAGGTTCCTGCACTGGGTCGTCAAGGTATAAAACAGCACCAGGCGCAGTGTTGGTGATACAACACATGAGGCTGTACCAATTGGTCTTGGGATTTATGCAGTGCCCATAGGTCGTCTCAACGCACCGGTATGTAGACTTATAGAAACGCACCGGTGCGTCGTATCAAACAAACGCACCGATATTTATAATTGGTATTGGTATTTGTGCAGTGCCCATACGTCGTATAAATTCATTGGTGCGTAGTCTCACATAAAAGCACCGGTGCGCAGTATCGCACAAACGCACCAGAATTTTTAATTGGTTTTAGTATTTGTGTGGTTCCCATAGGTCGTAGAAACGCAGCGGTGCGCTTCAACATACAAAAGCACCAGTGTACAGTACCTGACACGCACCAGTGTTTATTTTGTATTTTTTAGAAACATCGACTTGTGACAGTGCAATTATTATGATTTTTCTAAATTCATTATTCATCAAAAGTCGACACATCTTATAACAATATTCATATTAATTAAATTTTTATTAATGCATTTGAATGTGATGTTTGGATTAATTTGTTATATCATATCATAATTATTGTGGTTTTTTGATATTCATTATTCATCAAAAGTCGACACATATATATCTTATAATAATATGCATATGAATTAAGTATTTATTAGTGCATTTGAAAACGACAATGGAGAACGCAATAGAATAAATTAAAACATATTTTATTATATATATATATATATATGAATAGGACAACCTTTGTCATACAAAATGGGGCAGTTATTGGTATCTCTTTGTCTTTCAATTGGGACACTATATCTATTACATTAAACAAAATGTTTGATTTCACAGACATATTTCAAAAAATACAACGCCTTGCTTTGATATCCAAACATAGTGATCATCATTCTTCGCTAGAACTACTGTCACTGCTAGAGCTACTTCCATGACTTGGGTTATTTTCAAGAATGTTTTGTTCACGATGTTGATTGTTTTCTTCTTCTTCACCTTCCATTTACAAACATAAAAATAAACTGAAATGAGTATATATACATTGATGAAAATAATGAAAATTGCAATATTAAATAATATACATCAATGTAAATCGAAAATAAAAATGACGTACCATAGCAACAATTGACTCATAAACTACACACATTCTTTCAAAACCATGTACTATGCCATCTTTCGAAATTTCATCTATTAGCGCAATTCCATATTTTGTTTCCTGCAAGTTTTATACCCCATAACAAATCATTTATTTAATATAATTTTCTTTTTGTTCTATTAATTATATACAAAGCTAAGTAAAACAAAATCGATAGATGCTTACAAATTCCACAATTAATTTTTGATATGCCAACATATACTCACAACCCATATTTAATCCAATTTCAATCAATTCGTTTGATGGTTCTTCTTTGTATGTTAGCACCTTTTTGAAGACATTCAATGATGATTTTTGTAAAACAACTTAAAAAATACAAAAATGAAATCTAGTTAAGTTGTTATAAGGAAGTAACAACTACTCACAAACTTAGATATAAACCCTTTTCTTTCTTGTCATCTTGTTTTATGTGCTGAATGGGTTCCAATTTCTTTTTTCTTTTTTTGCAAGAAAATTCTTGAAAATTAATATTTAATGCTAAATTGTTTATTTATTGTACTTAATGATCAAAAAATTCAATGATTACATATTACATTTGAAGCACGTTGTTGTTGAGTTGGCTCTTCCTGCGATGCAATTTTGTCAATTTCTTTGACCATCTTCTTGTACACCTTTTTGGATATTCCTACTGACATATTTTTGATATCAGCTTGTTCATCTTTTGAGATTTTCATAATCTTCCTGAAAATATAACATGACAATAAAATATTTAATTTTATACTGATATATGAAAAGTAAATATAACAATAGTGATATTTATAAATAATTCTAGACAAACATTTAGAGGAATATTACTTTTTCATTCCTTATTTTTTGTTGTACGTTTTGCTATTAAAAGTCTGACCTGTCTCATTGACCAATTCTCTGGAAACTCTTCTTGTAGTTTAGATAAAATTTGGTTCTTGGAATCATTGGAATGGTTTTTGTAATGTAAGTGGAAAGAACGTCTAGACATTTGTTCCACTAGATCTCTGAAACTTTTGTAAAAGTTTTCTCTTTTCGTTAACCTCCAGCACCACTCTAGATGAGCTAAGGAACAATTCATTTTCATTTGCATGTTCTATTTTTTTTCTTTTCTTAGAACAACATTCCTTTTCTCAGTTGTTGGTCACAATAGAACATTAAACAGATGTGAATTAATAGAGTGTTTGACACATGTTATCTAATAATTTTAAATATATTATTAATGAAAATTAAAAAAAGAAACTCATATTGGATCGATAGTAATTTTTCGTTCACCTGATTCAGCCTTTTGCAATTTTTCCATCAAGCTTTATGCTCTTCTGGTCCTAGATCAGAAATAATCTTATCAAGCTTCGTCATTTTGTACTTCTGCAGATACACAGTAAACAATACATATTAGTTAAACTTACATATAGTTCAAAAATAATATTTTTTATAAAAAATTTACAAAGAACTTGCCTTTTTTGTTTTTCTTGATGTGTTATTAGTATTTTTGTTACTTGATCTCATATCAGTCATTTCTTTTTCAATCTAAAACCTGTACCATATCATTCATTAATATATTTATAAACAAATTGTCAACTTTTCAGGTAAAAAATAAAATCTCAAGAAACCGATGCGCCTTTCATGCTGTACACATCGATGTCGATGCGTGAGGGTATTATAAACGCACCGCAAAAACAGTATAATAGACCGTACGGTGCATGGGGGTATTATAAATGCACCGCACAAACAGTGTAATAGGCTATACGGTATTATCCTTGTAACATAGAGCATCGGTGCCCTATTTTAGATATGGCGCATTGATTTAAAAAAAATGTTTTCAAATTTCTTATTACACAGTACTTGCGCGGTGCGCTATGTTACGCAGGGCGCACCGATAAAAAAAACCATTTTTTCCAAAAATTCATGCAAGGGCCGAATGAATTGGGATCCAACTATGCAAGTCATCCTGTGGGTTGGATGTCAATCTAAAATGAAAAGCCCTATTTTTGAAATCACAAAAACATGGAGAAGAAAGGGCGGAAACAAAAAAATTGAAGGGTTAAGGGTAAAAATAGATAAAACTGCAGAAAAAGTAAAAAAACTCTAGAAAAAAAGTAAAAAAATAATCAAATTTAATAACGAGATGGTTTGAAATTCTATGATATAGGGTTTGAATCACTAGAGGTTTGGTTTCTGATTCTCTGAATACTTCTGTTCGAACATATTTCGCTGCTCCACTGTGCTCTCGTGCTCTCTTGCTCCAAGTATGTCTCCTGCAAATCTTTGGTTGAAAATTTTAGTAAAAATAGTGAAATAATGAAAAGTGTTTAGTATTAAAAAATTATTTTATGAAATTATATTTTCAAAAATATTCTGCTGCCCATTTTTCAATTTGCCGTTTTTTTCACTTAAAGAAAATAGAGTTGCGCTTTTTTTATTTGCGTTTATTCATCACCGATGCGTCACTTAATAGAACCGCATTGGTGCGTCCCTTTATAACACCGGCACTGATGCACAGTAACTAAAACGCACCGGTGCGGTTATATGTACAGTAGCACTAATTTTCGGTTAAGGCACCGAAATTGAGAATTAGAATTTTGTTTATTCTTGAGAATTAGAATTAGAATTGAGAATTGGAATTGGATAAATTCTTGATGGAAATAACTATTATTCCAATGCATTTTGTTTATTGTAGGAGGTCCCCACTGATTATGTGGAGAGAATGCAATGTGTGTGAAGATGCAATACTACAGGGCCCAAGTGGGCAATTGTGGCATGTGAACCTGTGCTATGCTAAGACGTGGGCAGTTTTCACAAATGGTTGGGAAAGTTTTGGTTTTGAGCAGATTATTGAAGTTGGAGATATTTTAGTTTTTAGACATGTTGGAAATGTACATTTTGCTGTGAAAATCTTTGGGCCATTTCTTTTCAAAACTACACCTCTTCTTCTTTCAGAAAAGGAAACTTGAACGTTTCCATAACCTGCAACAAGAAAAGGTGCCCCATGTTCTGCTTTCTCATTTGTAAGTTCCTCCATCTTGGCATTCAATTTCCTCTTTTCTCCTTTGTGCTTTCTATCTTGATTTTAACAAAATTTATACAATCTCTGTTTTACGAGAAACTGACCTTGAATGTTTTGGGAGCAATGACAACAAGTCCTTCATTCCGCATTTGTTAGCAGAAGAAGACCGATTTTCGACTAGACGACACAGTTATTACATGTGGAGGCAATGGTTTCCTGTAGAAAATGAGTATAGGGTTGAGCAGAGGAAAGACATTGCAAAATGGGCTATTACATTAGCTTTTCCAATAGGAAACCGATTTGCAGGTGGAAATATGGTAGCTGTAGGTATCTATGATTTTCTTCCCATATAAATGGTCACTGGATTTCCATTTATAATACAAGCAGACTTTTTACTGATTTCATCCACGGGACCACAACTCAGACAAGTTAGAGATGCCATTCAGGTTCAATTGAAAGCCGAAGATGTGATTTTATGCGACGTTAGCTTTGCTAGTAAACGTTTATGTTAGCCAACCAAAGCTCAGACAATACTCCCAGCTGCTTTTAAACGCATTTTGGAGAGTCTTTCCCTTCATGGGACCTACCAGCCCGATCAACAACGTCAATTGATCTTTCTCTGCTGTCTTTAAGGGAATGAGAATCCTTCCCTTCATGGTGCCTTTTGGCTTTATCGACTTCCTCGATTGATCTTTCTCTGCCATCAACTCTGCTCTCCATTTCTCCATCATGGGACCTCTTAACCCTATCGCCGACCTCAATCGAATGTTCTCTGTCGGTCTCAATCTCTACTCCTTTTCTCCTTTTGTACTCTGTCGAGCTCTGTAGTCGTCTGCGTCCCTGTAAGCATCTTTGTCTGTGTTTCTGTTTCAATCACTCATTTTCTCTGCTATAAAATTCTCAGCCGAAATTCGAACTCTTGTCTTTTCAAACCCTCATCTCCTCAGAAAAATTCTTGCTCGTGACCTCCGCTACTCCAATACTGCACTTTACAGAATAACCCTGTTCCGGTGCACAGGGTTTTATAGGCGCACCAGTGCGGTTTGTAAGATCGAGGTTTATGTTTTGGCACGGTGTTTTATGACGCACTGGTGCGGAAGAGTTGTGAAGCACCGATGCATCTGAGTACTAAGATGCACTGGCGCGTGTTATGATAATAAGCGCACTAGACTGTATAAAGTTATTTTTTTGGTATGTAAGATCATAATAAAATAATGATAATTCTAAAGTACATGAATTTATTTGCATTACTTTCTAAAATTTATTATGTTACAAAAATTCATATTATTCTACATTTATTATTTTACAATTATTTACAAATTTACAAATTTAAATATTTTAATAAAATCATTTCACATAAATACAATTAAAATTTTACAAATATTTTACATACAATTACAATTAAAATTACAATTACAACTTTACAATTTCACATACAATTACGATTAGAATTAGAATTAGAATTTTAATTTTACATATAATTACATTTACAATTACAATCATTTCACAGTAATACAATTAAAATTTTACAATTATAATCATTTCACAATAATACAATTAAAATTTTACAAATATTTTACATACAATTAGAATTAGAATTAGAATTACATTTACAATTACAATTACAATTTTACAAATATTTTACACGCAATTACAATTACAAATTTAAAAATATTTTACATACAATTACAATTAAAATTACAATTACAAATACAATTACAATTTTAGAATTTTACATAGAATTACAATTACAATTACAATTATTTCAAAATAAATTAAATATTACAATTACAATTAAAATTTTGCATACAATTACAGTTAAAATTACAATTACAAATAAAAATAAAATTTCACAATTTTACGTACAATTAAAATTTAAATTTCAATTGCAATCACGACATAATATTTAAGAAATATCATGGTCATTTAATATTAAATTAATTAGTAAACATCACGATCATGATAACCATCATACAAACATCATATTCGACTAAAAAACACATTCAAACATCAAATTAACATTATATATTAACATCATCACAACACAAACATCAAATATACATCTCATGACAAATAACTCATGTTATCACATATACACATCTATGTGCAAGCTAAACATTAAATGAACATATCTAACATGGCCTAACAATATGCACCACATCATGATGATCACCAACATGAAAATTAAGTACAACTGCAACATGAACATAAAATACATGGACCATATATATATATATATATATATAACTGAATAATGTTAAAAATATACAACTGTAATATAAATGTCATGGATCAGCTAGTGGTAGTACAACATCAATAGCAGTACTAGTAGAGGCCTGCTCAGTCAATGGTGCAGCCTCGATAGTCGATGGTCTAGCCTACTCATGATCATGACTAGTAGTGATGGATGCTGCAGGTTGCTGACTGGACGTGGCTGATGGTCTAGCCTCATCTCCATGATGACTGCTAAATGCTAGTGGAGCCTCATGCTCATTTGGCGCGACGCGAAGTGAACGATCATGAGATGATGAGTCGCTGCTCGGGCACTGTCCATCACGTGTTGCGGCTCGACCATGCCTATAATGTGCAACCGTCCTCCTCAGTCGCGTAATAGCTGTCGTAGCTCCTACGACATGCCGCATCAGGTTGTACATGTCACGCGGCATGCCTCTCCACATTTGTAATAGCTTATCATCGGCCTGTATGTCTCTGTAATGAGTGGGCCTGATGCCCGCCTCAACAATCAATGCACTGAGTTGGTTGCCCAACTCCATCCTGTATCTAGTATCAGGTCGACCGTGCTTAGAAAAAGGTGGTACCGGCGCACCAGCAGGAGCATGTCTCTCTGCACCGGCCTCTTGATGATCCTCGGCATCTGGCATGCTCTGATCGTCATTAGGATCCACACTTGGATCATGTGGTGGTGCCGGCATCTCCTCGCCATCAAAAGAGCAAATGTCTGCAAAATATATACAAGTACACAACAATAATTAGAAAATTTCATTACACAATTTAATAAAAACAAGTTAAAGAACATGTTAGAATAAATATAAATAAAACAACAATATTACCTCTATTAGCTGGCGGCTCATCATCTGTGAAGAGGATGTTGGCACACCCTCGCCAATCCAATCCAGCATAAGGACATGGGACCATAATGAAGGGATGCAACTCGTCAACACTGGCTAGTAAGTCCAGTGCATCATGAGATATCCTGGCTGGAAACATAGTCTCGCCCCTCTTGAGCATCATCTACCCCCACATGTGCATCCGTGTCTCCAACATCAGCCTACGAGACTGCTGAACAAAAGTAGGCCTCATCTTTGGAAACCTCTCAAAAAATAAACAAAAAAGATCTGAAGAAAAAGGGAGTTGACCCTCCCTTGTGCATGAGCATGACATCTATCTAAGGATGTACAGAACTGCCACAAAAAAATGGCAGACCACCTGACAAGTCGTGACTCCTGTACTAAAGAATCAACATAATATAAAAGAGAGCAACTAATGCGTTGCCCGTCACTGGTGTTTCGTAAAATGGTCAAAATGAGAAGTGAGAGGCACTGCACCTCCTCACTACCAAATGCACCAATACGTAACTGACCTCCAGCGACCTGAAAATCTGCAGGAGACAGTACTGATGCTCTTATGTATCTCTGGGAGTAAACTAACTAACTCCCTGCTACACAACCAGCTGGAACCTCTGGGAACGAGGGAAAATCCACCCCTCCTCGATAGCCCTGTAATGAAATATATATCCTCCTCAGTGGGTGTGTACCACTGGTTAGGACCAACCTGGAAAGCCTGTCGGTGGGAATTCCACCTGCGGATAAGATGTCTCAAAAACACACTATGGGCCTTTAGGGAAGTAGCCTCCTCATAGAACTTGAGGAGGCCTACCTGCCTTAGGAGCCCCTGGGTAGCTGCTGAAATAGGGCGAGGGTACGCATCTCTCTCCCTCTCTCGTGCCTCCCACAGGCGAACCATGTCATACTGCTCCGCTTGTTGTTGCTGTTGTTTTCCCTCTTCTCTCTGAATCATTGACATATTAAATAATTTTTTTTTATTAAATGAGACATGTATTTAGGAATATACATATATAATTTTTTTTGAAAAAAAAACAGATCAGTCGGTGCGCCACAAAAACAGTCATGCACCGGTTCTAGTGCATTGTTTGTTTGTCATGCACCGGGGGCGGTGCCCTAGATGACATTCAATGCACCGTATGTGGTGCACCTGAAATTTTTTAAAGCACCATTGATTATGCATGGTGTTAGAAGAGCGGTGTGCTGACTAAAATATACGCCCTGGCACGTATAGTTGTGTCAACGCACTAACTTCCTGACAAATTACAGAGTCAATGCTGTGGTCTTTTACCAGGCTGCACCGTTGACCCTGTCGGAATGCTGAATGCGGTGCGCTGACAGATACCGGGGTAGATATTTCCGTCAACACACAGCGTTGCTATTCCCATGATCAACGATGCGATCGGCTAAATGACCGCACCGCACTTTTTTTTTAAATTTTAAAATAACGCGGGGCGCCTTTCGGTACCGCCCCGGACACAGTGCGGATACTCTTAGCACCGGTTGCGATGCGCCTTGTAAATTTTACAGGTAGCACCGCTTACCAGTGTGAGTTGAACGGCTCGTGCGCATCACGCGACAATTTTTTTTCTTTTAAATGATTAATTTTAAGGTTATTTGAAATTCTAATCCGCTAAAAAGCTTAATTATGGAAAAACAAGAAAAATACCTGTACATTTCGCCGTCGAGGAGGCATATTGGCTGTAGAATTTGCAAAAGAAAATTTGCCCACCGTTTTGCAAAATGCAAGTTGGAGATTGATGGGCAATGCACAGCAACAGTGCGTGCAATGGGTGCAATGGGAGCATCGATGTCAGGGTGACACAGACAAGGATAAATTGCACTGGTGCTTGAGAGCTTTGGAGCATTGAGAAAAGTGAAAAATGTGGTTTTTTGGCCGTATTTTTTTTATTTTTTATATTTAACTCTATTCTGGTGCGCGGGATTTTATAGGCGCACCGGTGCTGTTTCTTATGAACGCACCGGTCGGTTTCTGTTTTGGCGCAGTGTTTTATGATGCACCGGTGCGGTTTATTAACACCGCACCGGGCGGTTTCTGTTTTGGCACGATGTTTTATGATGCACCGACGCGGAAGAGTTGTGAAGCATCGGTGCTCTACAGTAATACGACGCACCAGGAAAGTGTGTACAAAGCGCACAGTGTCCAGTGTGCCAATGTTTTGTGCGCACCGATGCTTTCTCTTGCAGAGCGCACCGTTGATTGAGAGCTCTGGAGCATTGAGAAAAGTGAAAAATGTGGTTTTTTGGCCGTAATTTTTTTTTTATTTAACTCTGTTCCGGTGCGCGGGGTTTACAGGCTCACCGGTGCTATTTCTTACGAACGCACCAATCGGTTTATATATTGGTGCGATGTTTTATGATGCACTGGTGCGGTTTCTTATTACCGCATCGGGCGGTTTCTCTTTTGGTGTGGTGTTTTATGATGCACTGGCACGGAAGAGTTGTGAAGCATCGATGCTCTACAGTAATACGACGCACCGGGCTGGTGTGTACGGAGCGCACAGTGTCCGGTGTGCTAATGTTTTGTGTGCACCGGTGCTTTCTCTTGTAGAGCACATCGGTGTGATTTCGGATTATAATCGCATCGAGGAAAACATCCGCAAAACCCTCCGCCTGCCAACCTCCTCTAGTAACCTTCGCTAGAAACGGATGTATGGGGTATTTTTATAAGGGGTTCCTAAAAAACATCTGCTAGAGAGTCTTTTCCTTGTGGTGATACTCTGTATTTGTTTCCACCTTTCATTCCACTAGAGAAGCCATCATTTCTTCAGGAACCACCTACAAGAACCCCTCTTTTGATGCCTTTTGCGATTCTTTGATAAGAGAACAAGAAAAAATCTTACACCTTGGTCTTATCTTTTCTGGAAACGCTTCTAAGAAAGCCTTAGCAGCCCAACAACAACCATATCAAAAGAATCCCAAGAAGTAGTATCCTAAAAATTATGGTCCTAAATCAAACAAGGGTCCTAAGCAATTTCAGCCGCAAACTGAAAAAGCAACTCACCAAAATGCTAAGGAAAATAAAAACAAAGGGATGAAGACAGATAGACATTGCAACTTTTGTAATCGTGATGGCCATATAGAGTCCAAATGTTTTAAGAAGATGGAAGCCTTGGAAGCAGCAATGAAGAAGCACAACATCAATTTGGAGCACTCTTCACCTTCATCTTCAGGAACGGAACTTTCTGGTTGTGGTTGTTAAGCATCAAGATCTGGTTATGCATTAAATGTATCTTCTTCTTCTCATTCTCATGAGTGGCTCATTGATTCTGAAGCTTCTTACCACATGGCCAAAAATAAAGCCATGTTTTCTTCTTTAAATGGTTGTAACACCAAACATATTTATGTTGGTGATGATAGATCTCTTAGTGTTGTAGTATGTGGAACCATTCATCTAGGTAATGGTCAGTTAAATGATGTACTATGTGTTCCTACCTTGTCATGCAACCTTCTATCTGTTTATCAGATAACTCATTCAAGTGAAGGGAAAATAGTAGAATTCTCCCTCATGATGTTGTAATCAAGGACCTAAAAGATCCTAGATATATTTTAGCTACTGGCATTGCTGATGATTTCACAAGGTTGTATAAGTTTGACAACTTTGGGTCATCATGTCTTCCCTCCGTTTTTGTTGCTCATAATGATGAAGTGAGCAAACTTTGGCATGAGCGATTTGGTCACTTAAACTATCGGTCTCTTCAAACTCTATGTAAAGAAAAAATGGTGACAAGTTTTCCTATGGTATCTTGCCGAGATGGTGTTTTCTCCAGATGTGTACTCGGAAAACATCATCGGGATATTTTTGACAAACGTGCCTCTTGGCATGCTTCATCCCCTTTGCAGCTTGTGCACAGTGATTTATAGGTCCACTTCTTGTTTCTTTCTCTGGTTGCAAGTACTTCTTAACTTTCATTGATGAGTTTTCCAGACGCACTTGGGTATACTTCTTAAAACTTAGGAGTGAAGTTTTTAACATGTTCTTGGCCTTTAAGGCCTTTGTTGAGAAACAATCTGGACATCAAATTCTTAAGTTAAAATCAAACAATGGAGGAGAATATGTTAACAACAAATTTATCAACTTTTGCACTGAGCATGGAATTCAATTGCAACATACTGTTCCATATACTCCACAACAAAATGGTGTGGCTGAATGGAAGAATCACACCTTAAAAGAAATGGCTAATTGTATGCTTCAATCTAAAGGACTTGGTCTCAATTTTTGGGCAAAAGCAATTAACTGTGCAAACTATATAGTAAATCGCACTCCTACTAAGGTTTTAAAGAATATGACTCCGGAAGAAGTTTGGAGCTCAATCAAACCAGATGTAAGTCACTTTTGTGTTTTTGGAAGTGATGCTTGGGCCCATATTCCAGATGCGAAACATAAAGCCTTAGAACCTAAGAGTGGAAAGTGCATTTTTGTTGGATATTCTGAAGATGTCAAAAGATATAGACTTCTTCAACCAAAATCCAAAAATATAATCATTAGAAGAGATGCAAAATTTGATGAAAATATATCGGCCTACGAGCCTAGTTTGGCGGGTGTGCCACCTTTGGCCTGCGAGCCTGATTCGGGATATGTGCCACCTCTCTTTATATCTTATATTTTTGACAACATTCCTTCTAGTTCAGATGATGACAGCGAGGATGACAATCCTCCTCCACTTCTTGAAGTGCAATATTGTCCAACCAATGATCAAGTAGCCGATATCTTTACAAAGGCTCTCACAGAAGCGAAGTTTACCAAACTTCGATCCATGCTTGGAGTTCAAGAAAGTTTTCATTAAGGGGGGATAGGCTCTAATGCCTCCTCCTCCTATTGTGTCACCTTTGTAAATCCTTCAATCCTATCCCAATTTGTTCTTAAGGGGGGATGTTAGGTTATTTTGACACATAGGAAATAGGCTCCTTTTGTGTCACCTTTGTAAATCCTTCAATCCTATCCCAAGTTGTTATTAAGGGGGGATGTTAGGATATTCCGACACATAGGAAATAGGTAAGAATAACTTAGTCTAGTGTAGATTTAGGTAAAGTGTGTTTCTTTACTATGTACATTTGTTTATAATCCGACGATCACGATTTGTAGTGATTCAGCGGTTCACTCTCTCCTTGGTAGTAACGACACTTGATCCGTGGCTTAACACCCGATTGGTCCATGATCTCTATTTAAAGAGCATGGAGGGTCATTTGTCCAAAAACCGTTTATGAGAGAAACATATGTAATCTTTCTTTTATTAATAAATTGCCTGAAGTGGCCACGTTGGCTCAGGCCGTGGACTGTTTCCCTCTTCGAGGGTTTTAACCACGTGATAATACTGGGGTACTTATTTGTGATCTGTTTGTGAGCGGTGACCTTTGGTTTTTGATCTAAGAACTTGCCCAGTAAATTCCTACACCTGGGCCTGCTACTAGTGGATCTGCATTGAGTTGAGCCTCTACCTCTGAATCGAAGTCCATCCCCACACCAATATCCTCATCAGAGTCAAACTCTGGTGGGCAAGTCTCCACTACCCAATCTGATGTTGGATCAATATCCTCCAACACAATGGGATCCGAATCAGGTCTTTAGTTCAACAATTGTTTGCGTCTCGGTCAAAGGTTGTACTGGACATACACTAGATGATTTAACCATTTTTGCTCCAAATGGTTTCTCCTCTTTGTGTGAATCCTCTCAAAGACAAACCAATTGGGTTCACACCCAGAAACACTGCAAGTATGACTCAAAATGCGGATTGCAAACCTCTGCAGTTGAGGAAAATGGCTACCAAATGCCTTCCACCATTGTGCTGCAAAAAACATAGTTGTGTAAAGAGTTTCAATTAGCTCAACAACTTATATCCAACTTTGAAATTATAAACAAATATAAAAAAATAATAAAATATGAATTTGAAAATTGAAATTCTTTGTTTACTTGACTCATCTGATTCCCTTGCAATCATTGCAAGGTTTTCGCTAAAGGTACCTGTGGCTTTGCTGAACATAGTGATGTGATTGCACGCTGAACTGTCACACCACCATGGACCAGCACTAATGCAGTCAATCAATCCATCTCTAACCTCTCCGGTCAAAGCTCCTACTTCCTGAGCTTTATAATGATACCTTGGGTTCATAAAATACCTAGCTGCATGTATAGGGCGATGGAGTTGATTGTTCCATCTTTGATCAATGATTTCCCAAATGGACCCATACTTACCCACTCTATCCTTGTATGTTGCCTTTATTTGCTCCTTTTCTTGATCCATAGCCTCATAAATGAAGTCTATAGACAATCTTAACCCATCCACCAACTGCAACACCTTAACCAGTGGCTCAACAACCTTCACAATCTCTGCTGCCTTTTTCCAAAATATTTCTTCATTAACTTTCTTTTTCACATCTTTGCCATCCTGTTTGCGAGCTATTGACATTCATTCCATTCATCACTCGGAAACAACTTTCACAAGTTTCTATGTTGGGAAAGCATAGATTGCAATGTCAAAAAATGTGTTGCAAATCTAGTGATGAAAGGCCTAATAATATCCTTACCCCATGTGTGTTTCCTCATCAGGTTTAGAATCCATGAGTGATTGTAAAAATATTTTGTGATGCTTTTTCCATGCTCTACAGTGTTCTTGATCCATTCTATTTTACCAATATCCTCAAGCATGAGGTCTATGCAATGTGCGACACATGGGGTCCAAAAGATGGTTTTGTGTTTTCCTCTAACAGTTTACCAACAACAACATAGTTAGAGGCATTATCTGTGATGATTTGAACAACATTTTGCACCCCCACCTCTTCAACAACCTCATCCAAAAGCTGAAACAACAAGTGTGCATCTTTCACCCTATCAGATGCATCAACTGATCTTAGAAACATGGTTCCCGTCGGCAAAAGACAAGAAAGTTTATGAAGGTACGGTTCCTCTGATCAGTCCATCCATCTGAAATGATGGTACATCTTGTTTGTGCCTATGAGTTTTTGAATTCTTTCAAATATTCATCAATGGACGCAATCTCTTTTTGCAAAAGAGATCCTCTTAACTCATGCATAGTTGGGCCTTTGAAGCCCTTTCCAACAACATATATGGCATCAAACATAGGTTCATAATTTGGTTAACGAGAAGCATTGAAGGGAATATCAACATCATACCACCATCTAGCAATGTAATCACAAGCAGTTTCTCTGAATTTTTTCTTCCAATGCTGATCTAAAGTGGGCTGTGTTGATTTTTGTAGCATCGGAAAGTGTTCCAAGTCTCAAACTTTGTAAGGAGGCTTGGACATCAGTATTCCAAAGAACCCATAAACCGTTTGGGGAAATTCCACTCAATTCATGACTTATTAAAATAATTAATTATTTAAATGGAGACCCTAAGTCTAAACTTAGGGAAATTAAATAATTAAAGGGTATTAATAAGTCAGAGTGCGAATCTTCTAGAAAACAAAGATCAAGTCAAGTTTTAATCTTAACCATTGATTAGATTTCTAATCTGGGCTGTAGATTCATCAATGAGTAGATTATAAAAAAGGGCTTGAGGGTCATTTGAAAAACATGCAGAGCATACACTCAGTACCTGAAGGAGATCAATTCTGAAGTAATAGAATTCGATCTCAGTGCGAGAGTTGCAGGGTGGAGAGTTGGAGAAGCAGAAGGAGGAGGGAGTCAGTAGTGATTGAGGTCAAGGACAGAGGCACGTAGTGGGTCACAGGAGGCAGCACAGGGTTGTAGCGTAGTGAACCCACGCAGAGCCTATGCAGACTTACACAGTCCAACGCAAGGACTGCACAGAGAAACATTCAGACAGGCACAGAGAGAAGCAGAGGCTGATTAGGGTGTCAGTAATTTATCGGGAGGAGCCGAGAATTCTGTCTTAGGTGTTTTCAAATTTTATATGTCAGTATATTCCTTGTAAAGAATCATTTGCTGAAGAATTTAATAAAACCCTCATCTGTTGCACTGGTTTTCACACATTGGGTTTTTCCGGGGACAATTGTCCAAAAACAACTGTGTACATGTGATTAATTCTTGTGCTTATGTCCTTTATTGTTTACTTCTCTGGATATATAATTGTGAATGTTGTAGTAGTATTTATTTCTAAATTTACCGATAGATTTCTGTAAATAACTTATTGAAATAATAAGTAGGAGGAATAAATCTATCACTGCAATTGTAGACTTTTCAGATTGAAAATTTCACATGGTATGAGAGCCAAAGATGAATAACATGAACGGAGAATCGGCAAGGGGACGGGAGTCTGACATTGCAACAACAGCTCAAAAGGGTTCACATAGTTCTCCAGGGAGGGAAAGAAGCATGATAGAACAGATGGATCATGATGTTTCTGTTCTGGCATCCAGACTTGAAGAAGAATTTGCTTGCGTGTTAAGCACTGCTTATTCTAATGTTTGGTATATTGACAGTGGAGCTTCTGTTCACATGACAGGAGTATAGGAATGTTTTTCCGACTACCGAGAGGAGCAGATGAGTTTTAAAATAACCATGGGTAATAAAGCAAATGTACACCTATCGGAAGAGGTGTCGTACTATTTCAGACGGAAGCTGGAAATAAGATCCGGGCCACTAATGTACTGCATGTGCCCGGGCTGGGGATGAACTTGCTCTCAGAGTCTCAACTTCAAACCAAGGTTATGATGATTACTTTATTGGCAACAGGGTCTACGTCAAACACCCTAGTTGGAAGAAGAAAGCACAGATCGGAGTAAGAAGCAACAAACTTTACAAGTTGCAACTTGAATCCCCAATGGCACTAGTTGGAAACATTGATGAAACATACTTGAATGGGCTATGGCACAGAAAAATAGGACATTTGCATCATGGGGCATTAAAAATTCTCAAGAAGACTGTCACAGGAGTTCCAGAACTGAGCACCAAACGGGATGATGTCTACAAAGGGTGCGTATTAGGAAAATATGCCAAGGCAGCGTATTAGAGAAGCAACAATAGGGCCAAGGGTGTATTGGACTTGATACATTCGGATATCTGTGGACCAATGTCCACTAAAGCTCTTAGTGGTGCCGAGTAATTCATCACTTTTATTGATGACCATTCTAGGAAAACCTAGGTCTACTTTTTGAAGACCAAGGACGAAGTCTTCAGTCGGTTTAAAGAGTTTAAAGCTCTGGTAGAAAATCTGACAGGAAAGCGGATCAAGGTGTTGCGTTCAGACAATGGTGGTTAATACATAGACAAGGAATTCACTGGGTTCTGCGTAAGGGAAGGTCTTAGAAGAGAGTGGACAACTCCATACAATCCGGAGCAGAATGGTGTGGCAGAAAGGAAAAAACAAGACTATTGTCGAAGCGACAAGGGCGATGTTGTATGATCAAGACATGCCCAAATTATTGTGGGCTGAAGCTTGTAATACAACTGACTATGTTCAGAACAGGACTCCTCACGCTACATTGGGAAAGATCACGCCTAAAAGTGTCTTCACTGGCAGCAAGCCTGAAGTGTGTCACTTTAGGATCTTCGGCAGTACAACTTACTGCCATGTGCCCAATGAGAAGAGGAAGAATTTGGAAATGATTGCGGAAAAGGGGTATCTGGTAGGATACAGTGAGAATGCAAAGGCATATCGCATCTACATTCTTGAGAGCAGGAAAGTCGTAATGCAGAGGGATGTGAAATTAATGGAGGAGAAGGCCTTCAAAAGATCCCGTGAGTTGCCTTCTCCTACGCAGTCCGAGGGGGATCCGCTGGTTCAACCTCAGCAAGCAACGACAGAGAATTTAGCTGCCTCTACAAGGCATGGGGATCTAAGGGACGTGTCTCCTGAGGGGACTTGCAAGAGGGAGAGCTAGTAAATCCGGTTAACACAAGTGGGAGAACGAGCAGGGAGCTACGAAAAATTCTGAAAGATGCAAAAGACTTTGTCGGAGTCCCCCGAAATGAGAAGAGATAATGTAAGCAACCTGAGAGGTATAAAGCCTTGGTTGCTCAAGTCAGAGAACCTTCTAGTTTTCAGGATCAGCGCAGCACCAGGTGTGGGTAGATGCAATGGTGGAAGAGTACAGTTCCATCATGACGAATGACGTCTGGAAAGTGGTCCGGAAACCTCAGGAGAGATTAGTTGTAGGATCAAGGTGGATCTACAAGGTCAAGTATGTTGCAGATCACAACATCGAGAAGTTTAAAGCCAGGTTTGTGGCTAAGGGGTATGCTCAGAAGGAAGGGATTGAATATGAAGAAACCTTCATCCCAGTAGCTAGATACACCTCTATTAGATCCATGATATCCCTTGTTGCGCATATGGGATGGGAGATTCACCAAATGGACGTCAAGACAACAACCAGAAGGCTTCAAGACGCATGATCGGAAGACCCATGTGTGCAGGCTAAATAAAGCCTTGTATGGACTAAAGCAAGTTCCTAGAGCCTGGTATGGTCGAATTGACAGCTACTTGCAAAAAATGAGATTTGTCAAGAGTAACGCAGATCCCAATCTCTACTATCTGAGGGGTAGGGAGTGAGCCTCTGATAGTGGTTTTATATGTAGATGATCTATTTTTGTCAGGATCATCGAGGCTCATCACAGACTGCAAGAAGAATTTGGCTGCGGAATTTCACATGAAGGATCTAGGGTTGATGCACTATTTTTTGGGGTTGGATGTTTGGCAGCAGAAGGGAGAGATCTTTCTTGGTCAAGGAAGATATACTACAAAGATTCTGAACAGATTTCAGATGGAGGATTGTAGACCCATGACGACTCCAATGATCACCAACTGGAAGAAAATCGACATGTCTGAAGATGATGAGGTTGATCCTACTCTGTAGAGGGAGCTTATAGGATCGTTGATGTATCTAGTAAACACAAGGCCATACATCTGTTATCCGTTAAATACCGTCAGTCAGTTCATGTTAGAACCTAAGAGGGCTCATTGGGCAGCATCTAAGCATGTTCTCAGGTACCTTCAAGGAACAATCGAGCTTGGATTGAAGTACACCCGTAGCAGTGATGTCAAGTTGAGTGGGTTCATTGATACAGATTGGGCTGGGAGTCCAGTAGATCGGAAAAGTACCAGTGGGTATTGTTTCAGTCTAGGATCAGGAATGACTTCCTGGTGCAGCAAGAAACATAAATCCGTGGCACTGAGCTCAGTAGAGGCGAAATATATGGCAGCTAGCACAACTTCGTGTGAGGTCATATGGCTTCGAAAACTGCTTGTGAACCTACTAATGGAGAAAATGGAGGCGACCAATATGTTATGCGATAATCAGAGTTGCATCAAGCTCTCTGAAAATCCTGTGTTTCATGATCGGTCGAAGCACATTGACATCAGGTGTCACTTCATCAGGGACTGTGTACAACGTGGAGCTGTTCAGTTGCAGTACACTCCAACAGGAGAACAGGTGGTAGACATTCTCACGAAAGTTTTGGGGAAGATTAAGTTTGTCTACCTCAAAGAGAAGATGGGGATGATCAAGAATCCATTCCAGTAGTAGGGGAGTGGATAGGATCAAAGTTTAGAGGGAGCTGTAGTACATATGCAGCAGTGACAGTGGCAGTGTCATGAGAAGCAGTACATAAGGCAACAACGCAACAGATGAGGGGCAACGTCCAGAGATCAACAACGCAAAGGGTGCTTCAAAAGCAGAGAAACATGCAGTAGGCATATTGTTGGAACACCTTCTTCGCTAACAGGGAGTGTAGATTTTTGTAGCATCGGAAAGTGTTCCAAGTCTCAAACTTTGTAAGGAGGTTTGGGCATCAATTTTCCGAAGAATGCAGAAACCGTTTTTGGAAACTCCACTCGGTTCATGACTTATTAAAATAATTAATTATTTTAATGGAGACCTTAAGTCTAAACTTAGGGAAATGAAATAATTAAAGGGTATTAATAAGTCAAAGTGTGAATCTTCTAGAAAACAAAGATCAAGTCAACTTTTAATCTTAGCCATTGATTAGACTTCTAATCTGGGCAGTTGATTGATCAACTAGTAGATTATAAAAGAGGGCTTGAGGGTCATTTGGAAAACGAGTCAGGCATAAACGCAGTACCCGAAGGAGATCAATTCTGAAGTAATAGAATTCGATCTCAGTGGGTCACAGGAGGTAGGGAGGAGAGAGTCAACAATGACTAAGGTCAGGGACAGAGGAACGCAGTGGGTCACAGGAGGCAGCACAGGGCTACAACGTAGTGAAACCACTCAGAGCCTACGTAGACTTACGCAGTCCAACGTAGGGACTGCGCAAAGAAACACACAGACATGCACAGAGAGAAGCAAATGCTGATAAGGGTGTCAGGAATTTGTCGAGAGGAGCTGAGAATTCTGTCTTAGGTGTTTCAGATTTTATCTGCTAATATATTCCTTGTAAAGAATCATTTGCTAAAGGATTTAATAAAACCCTCATCTGCTGCACCGGTTTTCTCGCATTGGGTTTTTTTGGGGACAATTGTCCAAAAACAACTGTGTACATGTGATTGATTCTTGTGCTTATGTCCTTTACTGTTTACTTCTCTGCATATATAATTGTGAATGTTGCAGTGGTATTTATTTCACAGGAGGTAGCACAAGGCTACAACGCAGTGAAACCACTCAAAGCCTACGCAGACTTACGCAGTCCAACGCAGGGACTGCACAGAGAAACACGCAGACATGCACAGAGAGAATCAAAGGCTGATAAGGATGTCAGGAATTTGTCGGGAGGAGCCGAGAATTCTGTCTCAGGTGTTTCAGATTTTATCTGCCAGTATATTCCTTGTAAAGAATCATTTGCTGAAGGATTAATAAAACCCTCATCTGCTGCACCGGTTTTCCCGCATTGGGTTTTTCCGGGGACAATTGTCCAAAAACAACTACGTACATGTGATTGATTCTTGTGCTTATGTCCTTTACTGTTTACTTCTCTGCATATATAATTGTGAATGTTGCAGTGGTATTTATTTCACAGGAGGCAGCACAGAGCTACAACGCAGTCAAACCACTCAGAGCCTACGCAGACTTACGCAGTCCAACGCAGGGACTGCACATAGAAACACACAGACATGCACAGAGAGAAGCAAAGGTTGATAAGGGTGTCAGGAATTTGTCGGGAGGAGCTGAGAATTCTATCTCAGGTGTTTCAGATTTTATCTGCCAGTATATTCCTACTCAAGAATCATTTGCTGAACGATTTAATAAATCCCTCATCTGCTACACCAGTGTTCCCGCATTGGGTTTTTTCGGGGACAATTGTCCAAAAACAACTGTGTAAATGTGATTGATTCTTGTGCTTATGTCCTTTACTATTTACTTCTCTGCATATATAATTGTGAATGTTGCAGTGGTATTTGTTTCGAAATTTACAGATAGATTTTTGTAAATAACTTATTGAAATAATAAGTAGGAGGAATAAATCTATCACTGCAACTGTAGGCTTTCAGATTGAAAATTTCATTGGCTGCACTTGACCTCTAGCTGTAGGACCATATGCACTATCAGAGGGAGAAGATGGTGTGAAAAAACTTTTGATAGTACCCTTATTTCTCATTGCACCCTTACCCTTTTCTTGAATAGACTCCAAAGAGGGAGGAACATAGCAAAAGGGATTTGATGCATCAATGCAAGGGATAGATGAAGAACCCTCATAATCAAAATTTGGGTTGGCAACCATCATATGTTTTTTTATTTCTCTTCCTCCCAATTTCAACCCCTATTTCTTTTTGCCTAGCTTTGTCTTCCTCAAACTTTTGAAATTTATCTCTCATCTCCTTCCTAATTTCTCCAATTTCTTCTATTGGTGCTACACATGGAGTAATTTGGCCTCTAAGACAAGTTAAGTGTAGTTTCAGCCTATGAATGTCCCCTCCAACCTCCTTAATTTTTCTCTTACAAAATTTGCAATGCATTTGATCATCAACCACTTCAGCACATGTTGAAGCAACGTCTTTCATTCTAGGGGCCATTTTGGACTGACTTTTTGAATTGGAAATGAAAGGTTTAAATCTGAAAGTGAAAACAAAAGAACTACTCATTCTATGTTCATTTCTTTCACAAAAATCTATGTTTTTCATTTTCGGATTTGTAAAAAAAAAACAAGCAAAGGAAGATTTTAGAAGGGAAAAAAAAATACCTCTAGGCTCTAGCCTCCTCAATGCTGCTCCAACTAACCAACTCCTCAATGCTGCTCCAAAGCTTGCCCAATAAGCTCCTCATTGCTGCTCCAAAGCTTGCCCAATAAGCTCCTCACTGCTGCCTCAAAGCTTGCCCAAAAGTCTTCTCAAAGTTGCTCCAAAAACTAACTCCACACTTGTTCACAAATTCCTCACAAATTCTCACTCAATTGCAATGAGATATATGTGAGGAAATGAGAGGGGCTCAGTAGCTTTAATCGGATAGGGAGGGGTTAGAGGGCTTAACAAAACCCTAACAACAAACAAAAATGCATTTTGGAGTCCGTTTTTGAGCCAAAGTGAGTTCCGCGGCCAGCTTTGCCTGGCTCGACCGGTCTAACTCGGGCTCGGTCGAGCCGAATGGTTTGTGACCGAACCGGCCAAGTCAGTGATTGGCTCGGCTGGTTCAGTCACAAATCGGCCCTCGGACTGATTTCTCTATTGAGCCGGTCCGAGCAGGGGGTCAGTTTGGTTAGCTCGACTGATTCCAAGCTAGACCGACTGGTTTTTAAAACACTGTGCCCAACATATAGTTCTCGGGATAATGTTCTAGGCCCTGGCAACCATGGGGTGGGGGGAGATTGAAGGTCGCCAATTATCCAAAGTACTGAGGATGGAAGCCCTGTCCCTATCCGTAGTTCTGAAAATAACCCACTCCCATAACCTGTTGGTATAATCACAAGTGCTCAAAAGATAGTTATTTGTTTCCTCATTTGCTTCACAAAGTGGGCACCTTGATTGGTCCATGAAACCTCTTCTCCGTAAATTGTCCCATGTAAGAATTTTCCCTTGCATGGTCAACCATAGAAATAGAGTAATTTTGGGCCATAACTGTCTTTCCCAAATATTTTTCCATTTTTTTTTGAGGCTGTAGTTGGTCATGGTTTTCTATATAGCCATAGGCTTCTTTGAGATTAAATAGCCCCGCTGAATTTTTACCCCATCTAAGCTTATCCTCTCCTCTGTCGAATTGAATTTGTCTTTCGTGAATGGTATTGGCAAAGGTGTTCCAGTGGAAGCCGATAGGCAGAGGTTCCTAATCTTTGGCTTCCAACCAATCTCTCCATCTGTCATTCTTGGTGCTGGGCTTCCAGTAATGAGCAACCTTATGCTTGCCTTTTTCTTGGAAGACAATGCGAAATGATACAAATTGGCCCTTATTCAAGTCTGGTAGTTGTTGCCAAGCGTCTTCCCAGGAGAGGGTTTTCTCTCCATTACAAATCTCCCAGAAGCTGTGCTTTTGAATGATAACTTTATTCACCCAAGCTTGGTTCCAGATCGCAGAACGTTTAATGTCACCTATGAGCTTTATAAGATCATCATTTGAGTAATTAATTATTAGGGGCATATTTTGCCCTCCAAAGTAGACCCCATGGTGTTTTTGGGTTGTCTAGCCATCGCCACCATGTTTTGACTCCTAGGGTTTTCCCCAGAATATCCAGATCCCTCAAACCTAGCCCTCCTGTGAATTTGGGCTTGCAGACATGTTCCCAGGCTACTAGAGCCCATTTTTTTCTGTGTCTGAGCCCCTCCATAAAAAGTTCCTTTGAATGCTTCTGAAGGCATTGATGACAAACTTAGGGGCCAGTAAAGTAGAGAACTTATACAGGGGCATGGCTTGCAGGACTGATTTTACTAGGACCAGTCTACCCGCCAAATTTAGAGAGCAAAAGGTCCAATTGGAAAGTCTTTTGCGAAGTCTGTTGAGGATGTCCTCCCAATTGGATTTTCTAAATTTGCGAGAGGAACGCCCAGGTATTTGGAGGGGAGATAGCATTTTAAGAAGCCAAGAATTCTGGTGATGTTTCTTTTGATAGCCAGGGGGCTGTTGAAGAAGAATAGTTTGGATTTTTCAAGGTTGATGGATGTGCCAGAGGCTTTCGAAAACAATTGAGATTTTTCAAGGTTGATGGATGTGCCAGAGGCTTTCGAAAAACAATTGAGAATTTCTTTGAATGAATCAAGTTCTTTGACTGTGGGGATACCCATTAAAAGAGTATCATCTACAAATTGCTGATGGGTCGAGGAAAGGGCATTGTTCTGAAAATTGAGGCCAACGATCGAGTTATTAAGGTTGGCAGGTTGGCAGCCCTAAGGGTTCTGCTCAAGCCTTTGGCCATAACGATGAAAAGGAAGGGAGACATGGGAGATGAGAGCCATGTGCAACTGACAGAGGTTCGTTAGACGCAATCAAAACAAGAAAGGAGTCATAGTCTACATGGATAGGCACACTTTAAAGTAGAGGCCGACAGAGAGTCGACCGGTCCAACCCTTGACTCAGGTGGGACCCTGTCTTATGCCTCTGGAGGGGCAGAAATACTTGGAGGGAGAGCCATTGATTAGGATGGAGAAGAAGGCTCCAAAAACCATGGCCATGATCCAGTTTATCATATCTTGATGGAAACCAGAGGCCTTTAAGAACTCCTACATGTAATCCCAACTTAATTTGTCAAAGGCCTTCGACATGTTGAGTTGCATCATCATGCCGGGATTCTTTTGAGTTTTGAGAGAGTGAATCAATTCATGCGATAGAATAATGTTGTCTAGAATCTGTCTGGCTCCGACATTGCCAAATTGGTTGGAAGATATAAGAAGGGGGAGAATCAATTTGATTCTATTGGCTAGGACCATGGTTACTTGGGAGCGGGGAGCGGGAGCGGGAGCGCAATTTTCAAAAGTTCCCGGTCCGAAGTGTTTCGGGGAGCGTATTTTTTTAAATATATATATTTTTTATATTTTTTATATTTTGATGCATATATGTCAACAAAAGCATGTAGAATGATGAATTAGACATAAAAAACATGAAAACATAGATTGAACCATATAACATCAATCATTTAGAAGTTATAATCTTCATCAACCATGCCCACAAGTTGGAAACATACAACATATTGACTCTTGAGTCTCACGAATCATCATCAATCTTAACATTTATCATCATTGATTCATTGATTTCAAATTTCAATATATAACATTTATCATCATTGATATATATCATTTATCATAATTGATTCATTGATTTCAAATTTCAATATATAACATTTTATCATCATTGATTCATTGATTTCAAAATTCAATATATAACATTTATCATCATGGATTCATTGATCACCATATAACTTTCATGAAACATCATATTCATAATTCATAATGACTTATAAACTTATAAATGCCAACTTCAAAGTTTCACCTTTCAAATTCAAACTTCAATCTTAAATTGTCATTAACTATGAAAGAGTCAAGTTTCAACTGTTCAACAATTATAAAAGATAAAAACTACTAGAAAATAGAAAGGACTAGTAAACAACAAATCTATTTTATCTATTGGCTGGCCCCTTGCCACGCCCATGAGAAATGTCTAATTTGTGAGAGCCACGAGGCAATGGTGGTCTTCTAGTACTCTCAGGAGTACCATGACCACGACCACGACTAGAAGGCGGAGGGCAACGTGAGGATGTAGGTGGAGGCTGAATCTGCAAAGGAACAATAGTTGGATATCGAGCACTGGCACTGGCACCTGCACTGCTACTGGATGGTGGGACTGGCCCTATGTGTGGCAGTGGCATGGTTGCTGATGCTTCATCTACATCATCATCCCTCAAAAGTTCTGCTTCCAATTCTTCCATATGTACAGTGCCGTCCTCCAAATTATCATCCTCTGGGTTGTTGTTCCAAACTTTATATGATTGATCCTCATATGCCCGATCACAGTAATGACTCAACAACCTCAAGTTGTAATGCACATAAACCAAGCTTTCAGCTCGGTTTTCATTCAGCCTGTTTCTTCTCACATTATGTATGAAGCTGTAGGTGCTCCAACACCTCTCTGCAGAAGAAGTATTCACAACTTGTGAGAGAAATTTTTTTGCCAACTTTGGCAAAAGTCCCATGCCACCATATGCTTCCTTCCATGTAAGAGCTTCAAATCTGTCTCGGTCTTCCATTGCATGGAAAGAACTAAAGTTACTAGTGCAACTGAAGTATCTGCCTAATTCAAGGCGCAATGCAACACACTCCTCCCTGTCGGGGATCAACTTGTCTAATGCCTTCATGTATCCTTGTTGTACCTCTGGATTTGTGTGAGGTTTGATCCTAACCCCACCTCCAGGTGTAGGTTGGCCCAACCAAGATGGAGAGTAGTATTTTGGCATAATGATATATGCCAAGGCATGTAGTGGAACATTGAGTTTATTCCACCGTGCACACACACAGTTGTAAATCATTGCATACAAGTTGGGATCATTTTCCTTAACAATATCTTTTATTTGCCCCAACATGCTATCCATCTGCTCATAAACCTCCCCAATCACTGGTTTATCTGTATCTGAAAAACGAATCATGTGATAAATGGGCTTGGTGAAATTCAAAATTTCCCTCACACGTGCCCAAAACAAAGGATCAAGGGCAGTCTCCTCCACTTGTTCAAAACCTTTCCTGTCAACTATTGTTGCTGCCCTGTCCTTTAATACATGCCATTGTGGACTTGATACCATGGCTTCCAATGACTCTCTTACTTCAAAAGGCGCCTGAAGGTGAGGTAATAGCTAGAAAATCTAGTCTTTGCTATCTTCAACAACTCCAATTTTGAGTGAGAACGGAAAATCCCATGGGTATTGCTATGATTTGTAATAAATTTTATTATTTTTTTACCTCTCTTGTACAAATCAGCAAGCCATCTGTATTGAGGTTGTTTGTTTTTAATGATATCATGCATCAAAAGGTTCATTGTGTGAACCAAACACCCAGACCAAAATATGTTGGGGTATTTATCCTCAATAATTGCTCCTGCTGCCTTACAGTTAGCAGCATTATCAGTGATGACTCGGATGACATTGTATGGCCCAATACTTTCAATTGTTGCAAGTAATGGTTCTGCAATGTTAATGGCGGTCTTGAATTTGTCTGAATAATCATATGCTGAAAAGAATATTGCACCACTAATAGACACAGCGAGAACACTTTTCAATGGCTTTCCTTTTACATTGGTCCATCCATCAGATACAATGGGCACCCCATGCTCATTCCAAGAATTTGTCATTCTAGCCAAAGAATTATTTATTTTAGCTTTTTCATGATCAAGTCCCACGGTTCTGGCCTTGTCATACCCAAGGCTCTTGTATCCTTTGGGGGCATCATTAATGGCAGAAACCATTTCATGCCAATAAGGTGAGCGAAGAACATTGAATGGCACCCCACATGCATAGAGAAACCGGAATTTTTTTGAATCCACATCATTCCTACACCCTTCGTCAAGGAAATCGGATATGGTTCTACGCCTTAAGGAGATGTTTGGTCCAGGTGTGCCTCCATATCCACTGCCATGGGTGGAAGTTGATGGACTTCTTTGTCCATGATGTGATGGACCTGATGGTGTATAAGAATCAATGAAACCCCTAGATCTTTTAGATCTCTGTAGGGTAGCCTCCTCTTCCTTTCTATTTTTCTCTCTTTGTGTTGTTGACACACTGACACAAATTTTGATTCCTAGATTTTTGTCTCCATCCCATGGCATTTTCCCACAAAGGTGCCTTCTAGCACGGGTGTATGAACCTGTGTATTCTTTATTGCAATGGGGGCAAAGAAATTTAATGGTTCCACCACCTTTCCCTCCTTCCTGCCTCTGAACATATTTCCACAAAGGTGTTTGACTTTGGTCTTGTCTAGTTGGGGTATCCGTGGCCTCATGTTCTCCACTCTCCCCTTACTCCTCAGCATACTCCTCCTCCTCTTCAGGATTTTCATCAAATCCACTATAGCCCACTTCTTCATCCTCCTTTTCTCTAATGGGCCTCTTTCTTCTACTCTCCAACACCATTATTACAAAGAAAGGAACCAACATGAAGAAAATCCCTAGCCATATAGCCATGATGTTTCAAGTTTCTAGCCTGCAAAAAAATGAAGGAATGCCAAATGGGAATAGGAAATGCAACATAGGAAAAAAACAATGCAATTTTTCACTTTTCAACACACTAGAATGCAACATT
Organism: Pinus albicaulis; assembly: GCA_034641835.2. Classification (NCBI taxonomy): domain Eukaryota; kingdom Viridiplantae; phylum Streptophyta; class Pinopsida; order Pinales; family Pinaceae; genus Pinus; species Pinus albicaulis. The sequence continues at coordinate 436,319,255 of CM076582.1, read as the reverse complement.
GAGAAAAAAAAATCAAGTTTTCATTTTTGAACAACTTAAAAACAATTCCTAGAAAATAAAAAACTAGATTAGAAGACCTACCTCTTTCTTGCAATCCTCCTCTTGCAAACTTGCTCTCTCCTTGGCACTTCCGCTCTCCAAACTCTCAAGCTCTCCTTCTCTCCAAATCGCTCTCCAACTCTCAAGCTCTTGCTCCTCTTGCTCTCACTCTCAAACTAAAACAGTAAAATCTAAATAAGGAGGGTGGGCTTTTATTTACCCAACCCCCCCTCCCTCCCTCTCAAAAAAGATCGATTTTTGACGTCCGTTTTTTTTATGCATCGGGGAGCATTTTTTTGCCAGGAAGCATTCGGGAGCGAACGCTCCTCGACCACTTCCCGCATTAAAAAAACGCTCCCGAAGGTTTTTTTTAATGGGGGAAGCACTCAGGGAGCGTTCGCTCCCGAGCGCTCCCTGAAACGTTCCCGAAGCGTTTTTTTTAATGGGGGAAGCGCTCAGGGAGTGTTCACTCACGAGCGCTCCCTGAAACACTCTCGAAAAGGCAGGAAGCGTTTTTTCAGGTGCGGAAGCGCGCTCCCGAACGCTCCTAAAGAGCTCCCGAACGGAGTGCATTTTGGGAGCGGGATCGGGGGGAGGGGGGGGGGGAGATTCCTCGCAACCTTGGCTAGGACCGTAGAGATGATTTTGTAGATTACATTGTAGAGGGCAATTGGTCAAAGTGATCCGAAGAATCAACACCTTCTTCCTTAGGGATGGAAGGTGGCATTCAGAGCTTTTAGGACGATTTTGTTGATTATGGAATCCTCCACCAGGGCATGAAATTATTCTTTTAAGAAAGGCCAACAGGATTTGTAGAAATCAATAGTGAATCCATCAGGTCCAGAGGCTTTCCCATTAGGCCCTGACATGACAACCTCCTCCACTTATTGCATTGGGACTTCCCTTAGAAGCATTTTATTGTGGTCTTGGTTGAGGATGGAAGGGATGTTGTTAGTAATTTCCCTTATTGCTTGGGTTTTTTCAACCCTAGGCTCCTTTAGGATTTTGCTGTAATATTCATTTAGCTCGTTCCATGTCTTCATGGGTATGGACAATGCTCCCATTTTTAGATTTGAGACTTAGGATTTTGTTACGTCTCTTATGCTGAATCATTGAGTGATTGAAGAAAGAAGAGTTGCGTTCACCACACTTGAGCCAGCGGATTCGAGACTTTTGCTGCCAAAGTTTTTCCTCCTGTAGAAATCTGTCTTCCCACCTCTTATGGATGCTCAATTATTCCTCTGTTTTGTCAGTGATGCCATTGTGGATGATTCGTTGTTGAAGATCTTCCATGCTTTTCTCCAGCTGCTTTTGTCTTTGAACATATTGCCAAAGACTTCTTTATTCGGGAATTTGATTTGATTTTTTATGTTCCATAACTTTTGCCGGAATTGGTACATCCTTGTGCTGGATTAGGGTGGTATGCTTCCTCACCATTCCTTCAGGTTGTCAATGAAATCTGGGTGCTCAAGCCAAAATGCCTCAAAGCGGAATGGCTGATTTTTGGGGCCAGATGAGATGTGCACTCTCTGAACCCATTTGGGGGAGAATGCAAGCTTCAGTCTCCCAAGAGGTCATATATATGGCTTCAGAGATCAAAAAGTGATCCAACCTAGAGACAATCTATCTTTCCCCTCCTCTTTTGTTGTTCCAAGTGTAAGTGCCATTTATAGTTGGAATGTCAATCAATCCCAACATGTCAATGGTCGCTTGGAAGACTTCTGAGTCTCTGTCCAACTTTCAAATCCCTCCTTTCTTTTTTGTAATATTCCAAATTAGCAGTCTGCTAATTGGAATATTAATTTTGTTAATTTTTGCCTTTTCTAATGTTCAACAGAAAATAATCTGGGTAAGGGGGACCCACAAATAAATGATGCAACTAATTCACTTTCCTAAGTCACTTAGGAAAATATTGAAGCTGAAGTGGGGCCCATGAGGCCAACCACTCGAATGAGACAGCGTGCTAGTGGCAGCGTGCAGGAGGCAGCGCTATAGACAACGCAGGGATAGGCTCGTAGAAGGGAATTGTAGTCCAAGTGGGCCCAAGGGAACGTTGGAGGTTCAACTTAGATAAAAGAGGGTGAGAGCAGCTCATTCCTCATTCATTCAATCACTGATTTTTTGTCTAATAGACTATAGCACACTTGAGCTGTTTAGTCGAGTCTACAAGTGTTGTTTAGCACAGAGATTTCCGAGTAGAGATCTCAACCTCTACCTTGGGGGACTTCGAGTGCCCGTTCAGGAGAGGAATTCCACTTGATTTTGCGAGGAGATTCACAGGATCACATTGAGGCATACATAGTCCCTCCAGGATAGCGTAGAGGCCACGCAGGCAACGTAGGGACTACGTAGTCTAGCTGAAAAGAAGTGTTGGGAGATTAGGAGAGAGAGCATATTTCAGTCCGAAGTTTTGGAGTGGAGGTTAGCCACCTCCTACCAGGGAGTTGGGGCAGATTTTCAGTAGTACTTTCCAGCATTTTAGCCAGAGAACCAGATTACGCAGTAGAACAGCGTGCCAAGCCCAAGTGGGCTAATTTCCGAGGTTAGGATTTCTGGAAACCCTTCGCGGGTTTTCTTCTTTATCTTCTTGTACGGCGTCATATTTGTTTTTGCTGACTGCTTGATATTGACCTTTTTTGGCTTGAGTCTTCCTATTATGCCTGTTTTTGGATACCATCTTGGTAAAATCTTGTTCGTCTGACTTCTTTTGGGCTTGAGTGTTGTTTTGTGGGAAGTCTCTGAATAGGTACCCGTGTTTATGTCATTTCCTACATCTAAATGGTATATGCTCATTGTCTATATTTTGGAGCCAAGGTTCATCCCTGAAAACTATCTTGATTGCCTCTGGTAGAGTGCTTGAGACATCCATGTAAACACAAATTCTTGCAATGGCGACATAGTAACCATTTTTGGTTCGCTCTGACATTTTTATGTGTTCCCCCAACTTATCTCCTATTCCTTTTAGCACTGATGGTGACCAGTAGTCCGTCGGATGCGAGTAGAGCCTGACAGAGACAAGGACTCTTGTGAAATCCTCCTTTTCAGGGGTAAAATTTTCCTTCCAATACCGCATGTAGAGACTAGCCGAGTTGAAGAAGTATGGGCCTCCTTTGAATATGTGATCTATATCTTCCAGTAGGTCAAAAATGACCGTGAAGAATGCTTTTGATCCTAGTTGCAGTTGGATATCTCCTTTGGGGCGCCATTTATTCTGAACCCACCAGTTTAGTGCTTTTTCTGTGGGACATATTCCCATGAACTTGTAGATGATTGCATGAAGTCTCTGTAGGTTGCCACATCTGGGTCCTGAATTTCCAGCACCAATATCATTTTATTCTTAGGCTTGTAGTTATTGTTGGCATTTGACTTAGTCCCTTGGGAGCTTTCCGAATAGGTTTGGTTGCATCTAGTTTCATTTCTTTCTTGCGAAGTCAAGGCTTCCTTTGAAGCATTTCTAGTTGCAAGCTTGCCTTCTACAATTCGACTTGCTTGATTGCTCGCTACTGCAGATTTAAGTTTTCTGGAGGAGTGAAAGGCGTTGTAGTTAGTAAGCGTTGTGATGAATGATGTTTCAGGCTCCCAGTTCTTTCCCGTGACAACATCTCGAAAGGAGGGGGCTTCAGAGCCCCCTCCATCCTTTGCCATGGTCTGAATCGTTTAGGATGAGCTCTAGTGGACATTGTTCCACAAATATTTGAGTGTATTAGTCTCAATACGCTTTTCGCCCTATTGTTTCTCCTGAAATATGCTGCTTTAGTGTACTTTCCTAGTACGCACCCTTTGCACACGTCGTCATGTTTTGTGCTAAGAACTGGAACTCCTGTAACAATTTCTCTGAGCAGTCTCAGACCTCCATGGTGTAGATGCCCCATTAGTCTATGTCATAACTCATTCATATCTGATTCTCCACTTAGGTTGCTGCCTACCAGTGCCATTGGAGACTCGAGCTGCAACTTGTATAGCCTGTTGCTTCGAGCCCCAATCTAAGCCTTCTTCTTCCAACTTGGATGCTTTGTGAAAATTTATGAATCCTTAATACAAAAACCCTACTGCTAACTATTGATTTACTTCTCCTACTTGATTTATTAAACAAGTTATTTAACTGAATATTTAGAAAAACTTCAAAGTAAACACAAATAACAACCTACACAAATACAGATCATTTACTGAATATCACACAGTTATAACAAATGACACAATTTTTTCTGAAAAATGTCCCCGGAAATAACCTAATGGTTGAAAACCGGTGCAGTAGCTCTAGAGGGTTTATTATTATGCATAATCTGAATACAACATTCTAGGGACTAGAAATGGTTTGCCCTACAGAGAAAATACACGACAGTTGTACCTCATCACACGGAGACAGAAAATATGGCTGAATCACACCCTCAATCAGGATTTACAGATAACGAGCCCTTTTTGGCCCACTGGAACCCTCTGCGCAGCTCCTCCAGCCTTTGCATCAACCTCTCTAGCCCAACGCAGCAAAGGCTGCCCCTGCGTCACTCTGAATGCCTCTGCGCTACCTCTGCGTCTCCCTTTGCATCGCCTCTGCGTCAGCTTGGCTGGGTTGCCTCCCTATTGCTGGCCTTTGCGCTCCTTGGTATGATGCTGCCTTTCTGTTGTTGTATTCTCGGCCTCGGATCAGATCATCCCTAGCCGATCTCTGCCCCTCACTGCACTACAATCTCACTTCGAAATCCTCAACAAACCCCGCCCCAGAATTTTGACTTAGCTTCAGTGCATCTGTTGTGTGTGTGTTCTCCAGCTGACCCCAAGCCTTTCTTTATACTTTTCTCGTTGGAAAACCAATGGTCGTGATCTCATCTCTAATCAACGGCTAAGATTAAAAGAATGCTTGATCCACGCCACTTAGAACATTCTCATCACATGTGTAAATTAATTCACTTTAATTTTTTAATTTCCCTAAGTTAGACTTAGGGTCCCCATTAAAAAATATTTTAATTTAATTATTTGAATAACTTTTACAGTAGATGGAATTTCTCCAAACGCTTTCTTGGTCTTGGAGATCTCATGTATTCCAACACCTCCACCAAGTTTTGGAGCTAGAGCACACCCGATGCTACCCAAAAATATCAACACTCCCTCTTAGCGAGGAGTGTGCTCTAGAAATATTTCCACATTGAAGCATTGCCCTGATCTATGGCATCGGTCTTCGCGTTGATGCTTGGCCTGCTTCCCTTCATCCACTGTGCTGCTGCTCTCTGCACTGTAGCCCATGTCTCTGTCACTAACACTTCAACATCTGTATTGTGGCTCCCTCTCAAATAGCTGCATCGTGCTGCCAACTGCTGCACTGCAACTCAATTGCTGAGATGTAAACAACTAAAAGACCACCCAATCATTGATAGACAAGTCAGTCGGGCCGCATCTCAGCACTGAAGCTCCCTCGGCTACTGTGCTGCACTGTCTGTCTGAATCCACTACGTTGCTGCTGCTCTGCATTGCGTATACACTGCCCCTCTGCGCTGCTGAAACCCCATCAACCTCTGCGTTGTTGTTGCCTCTGCACTGCGCTGCTCCAATCTACAGCATCCTAGCTCTGCCTCTGCTTCATTTATGATCTTCTGCATCCACTGCTCCATTCATCCTGCTACTGTCTTAAGGCTCCCGTAGCTCGTATGTGATCCAAGAGTCTGGGCACCTCAAGGATCCTGCCTGCATCTATAACTGCTCTATAGATCAATATTGCCCCACCTCTTCTCTCGAGGCACATGAGCGCTCATAGCCACATCATCCTCACTACCAGTGTCCCCTCTAGCCGATGCTGCATTCGAATCAGAATATTCCTTGTCCTTCCTCTTAGGACAAGTGTTGGCGAAGTGTCCAAGTTCGCCACATTTAAAGCACTGGACCTTTGATAGGTCCTTCTTCTTCTTCCCTTGCTTCCTTTGTCCCTGTGATGCACAAGCTGTGTCCTCCTCCTCCTCCTTCACTTTGCTGCTTCCGTTGTTGAATTCCCTCTTGGTCATCTGCCAAATCTCCACCTGGCGAAGGATAGCCCACATGTCACCCCAATTAGGGAGTTGTGCTCTGCCCAAAATGCTTTAGTAAAAGGTCTTCCACTCATCAGTGACTGCATTTAGGGCAGTCCTTACCAAGAGCCCTTCATCCGGAGTTGCCCCCATGGCAATCAGCTGATCCCGGATAGTCTGCAATCTAGAGAGGAATGGATCGATTTATTCCCCCTTATGCATGTGGAACATTCTCATCTAGTTCTCTAGAAGCATCTTCCGTTGGATGAAGTTGCATTGATACAGCGTGGTCAAACCTGTCCACACCTCATTTGCCGTCTTCTTCTCGGCAATGTGTGGGACCACGTGATCCTTCACCCCATCCATGATCAAGTGCTTTGTTCGCGCCTGATTCTCGTTGAATTTCTTCAGAGTGTCCACATCGGTCGTCACAGCTAAGACATTTTCCGTGTGGTCTCTGATGTCGTATTCCTCCAGGACTGATAGGATTTTGGCCTTCCAGATCGCGAAGTTGGACACATCGTCCAACCTATCCTGATCATGTGGTCCCGTACGGGGCCATCTAGCTCAAAAACTGTCGAAGCGGGTACTCCTCCCTCTTCCTGCTGCAAGACACAATAGAAGGCTGGATCTGGGTTTCTTGGCAATAGAAACCCTTTAGAGTAGTTGCTCCCTCTGACAACTGATTTCCCTCCCTAAAATCCTCCACCAAATCTCCTGAATCAATCCTCTATGATCACCGTCCTGATTGAATCTCCTATTTGTTTGGCACAAATCTGGTGAGCGACTGTTCTCCTCTCGCTTTTGTCACCTTTGCTAGGGCACTGTTCTGCACCGACCAAACCTATGCCACACCAACAACTTCTGAAGATTAGAAACTGCACTTACGGCCCCGACAAACTTCAAAGAAACTCACCAACTCGGACAACGTCAGCCTCTGCGTCAGTAGACTGGCTCAGTGTCCCTCTCCTGGTGCTGCGTCAGCCTCTGAGTGAGTAGACTGGCTCTGCGTCACCTCTCTGGTGCTGCATCAGCCTCTGGGTGAGAAGACTGACTCTGCGTCACCCTTGTAGGGTCTGTTGTTCCTCTAGTGTTGCGCTTCCTTCTTTCGGATCAGTGCTGCTTCAACTACTGATGCAGGGGCATTAGGCTCTAGAAATACTTTACACTTTTATAAGACTTAAGGGGGCTCTTATGTTTTTAAATTCTCATGTAAATATTAGAATTTTGAATAAAATGGTGAGGAATTGTAAATGTTCTCTAACTACTAGAGAACATGAGGGAAGTTGATTAAGTTAGGAAGGTGAAGAGTCAGTTCAGTTATTCTAGGAATTGAGTCTAACTTTAGGACTTTGGAGAATTCCAAGAGTCTTTGTTGAACTGTCAAGAAAGTTGAACTGATTCATCATTGATTTGTATAAATGTAAGCCTACGAGCAGATAGAGAGTTAGTGGTCCCGAAGTTGATTAAGAGGCAAAGTAGGAGGATAAGGGCCATCAAACTGAAAATCTGGCCAAGCAACTTGTAAGTGGATGCCCTTGTATTTGATTTCATACATATAATGAGGAAAGTGGTTCTGAATGTATGTGTATTCCTTGATCAATTTCTGTGCGAGACTGTTTGTGTTTCAGTGAAATTAGGCAATGGGAATGAAGTTGTAATCCGTTAGCTTATTGACAAATTAATGAAATTGTCAGCACTGTGATTGAGTTGAATGATAAGGGTTAATTGGGAATCCTGTATACATATATATGTGGGAATTGACTTCTGAGTCATATGAGTAATATTGATTTAACCCTATGCGAAGATGTTGAATTCCATGAGTAATTATATGAGAACCCTGTGACAGTCCATGTGTTGGTTGATTCGAGTAGATCCGAGGACTCACTACAGAGTGACTGAGTATAGATTCAAGTTTCATATGAGCACGCTAATGAGGATTCACCTAACCTGTCGTGGGCCTACGGTGAAGTGAAGTCTGGAGTCGAAGAACTAGAACAGAACGGAAGTCTTAATATATTATAACCAGCGAATAAGAGAAATTTGGAAACGCGAAGGAAAGAACCAGAAGTATAGTTAAGGCGGAACGTTGAGCGAAAAGCAGAACCTTAATGAATAGGAAAAAAACCGGAGTTTGGAAACCAGTGGTTTCGCGTACGGTTGCGAGTGGTAAGTGGAATTGCAAATAAACATGCGATATACGTCGGTGCATGACACGTGTAATTGGGTGGTATTTGAAAACCGCGAGTTTCACGTAAATTTGAAGCCTTAAAGCTCGGAACGAAAAAAAAACGCGATACGCGTTTATGTCCGTTCAATCAGAGGTTGGAGCGCGACGTATTGTGGCCCATTGGATCCGTCTGGCGTTTAGTCGAGGTATGTATTCATTGTTGTGGGCCCGAGGGTTATAAGTTTAATGGTCGTTGATGAAGTCTAAGGCTTATCAACCGTTTCTTAATATTTGAATTGTGGGACATATATATATATATATATATATATATATATATATATATATATATATATATATATATATATATATATATATATATATATATATATGTATATATGTTGACGTTTATATTATGGTGGGGCCATACGTATGAACAGATACGAAGTTTGGTTAATAAGTACGGAGTGTGAATATATATATATATATATACACGCTTATAATGCCTTAACATATAAAAAGGTTTTAAGTGTTAACCGAAGATTATACCTTGGGCTTACGATATAATAGGCGAAAGGTAAACTATTGTTGGGTTTAAACCACAGAGTCAAGATTGATGAGGCAGATATATTAACCACGGGGTTATAGTCTACAAGGGGCAAACATTAAAAGATAATGACGAGGATTAACATTAAAGATATAAGGACGAGATTAACTTGCTTGGAATAATTGAAGGAGTGAACCTTGCATAGAGGGCTTATTTATATGGTTCTACCATTGAGGGAAAGTTGAAGCTCCCGTGTGTGGTTGTGTTAGTGGGTTTTACAGCCATAAGTGAAGTTTTATTTAATATTTCAAATCTTTAATTTGAGATATTAAAAGCTTCTAGATATACTTTTGAAGATTGCCAGATTTAAAATTATTTGGGCAAAATTGGGAAGGCAACTTATACACAAGAGAGTGTAAAATGTGGTTTAAGTAGGTAGCCCAGGCATCAACTACCCTTCCCGCAGCCAATATCTTCAGCTTCTTTGTTGATGGTTCAGCTTGATCTGCAATGCTTTGATACCATGTGAAAATTTATGAATCCTTAATACAAAAACCCTACTGCTAACTATTGATTTACTTCTCCTACTTGATTTATTACACAAGTTATTTAACTGAATATTTAGAAAAACTTCGAAGTAAACACAAATAGCAGCCTACACAAATACAAATCATTTACTGAACATCATGCACTTATGACAAATGACACAGATTTTGCGGACAAATGTCCCCGGAAAAACCCAATATGGGAAAATCAGTGTAGCAGGTCTAGAGGGTTTTATTATTATGCAGAATCTGAATACAACATTCTAGGCAACGAAAATGGTTTTCCCTACAGAGAAAATACACTGCATTTGTACCTTATCACTCGGAGACAGAAAATATGGCTGAATCACACCCTCAATCGGGATTTATAGATAACGAGCCCTTTCTGGCCCACTGGAACCCTCAACGCAACTCCTCCAGCCTCTGCATCAACCCCTCTAGCCTAGCGCAGCATAGGCTTCCCCTGCGTCACTCTGAAGGTCTTTGCGCTCCCTCGGCGTCACCCTCTGCGTGGCCTCTGCATCAGCATGTTTGGGCTGCGTCCCTCCTGCTGGCTTCTGCGCTGCTTGGTATGATTCTGCCTCTTTGCTGTTGTATTCTCGGCCTTGGATCAGATCATCCTTTTGCCGATCTCTGCCCCTCATTGCACTGCAAACTCACTTTGAAATCTCGTTGGCAAATCAACGACCGTGATCTCATCTCTAATCAATGACTAAGATTTAAAGAATGCTTGATCCACACCACATAGAACATTCTCATCACACGTGTAAATTAATTCACTTTAATTTTTTAATTTCCCTAATTTAGACTTAGGGTCCTCATTAAAAAAATTAATTATTTGAATAACTTTTACACCAGATGGAATTTCTCCAAATGCTTTCCGGGTCTTGGAGATCTCATGTGTTCCAGCCCCTCCACCAAGTTTCGGAGCTAGAGCACACCCGATGCTACCCCAAAATCTCAACATGCTTGACATATACTCTTCTTCCGATAAAGTATACATTATATCCCTTGTCCTGCAATTGAGACACTGAATGTAAGTTCATTCCCATACCTGGCACATGCAACACATCTGTGGCTCAAAGACTCTCTTGCTTCTGCCTGAAATGCTACGGTCCCTTTTCTTGCAGGGGTACACTTTGTCTTGTTTCCCACTGTAATCTGAAATTTCATCCATTCTTCTTGATAGCTGGAGAAATGATCTCTTTCTCTGGTCATATGGGCTGAATCCCCGCTATCAATATACCAATCATCTGATGATGCAGTGCTTGATAATCACACATTGTTTTTCCAGCCCAGAGGCCAGCTCTGACAAAACTATTTCCATCTTTTCCGTGCTTTTCCTTTCTCAGAGAATTTATGCAGAGGGAATGCGTAAGCCCTTGGGTGTACGATTTTCTACCAAGGAAGCACCACGAATCCCCTTTGGTGTAGACCCTCCTGCTTCCTTGCCTAGCCTTGCTCTGATACCATGTGAAAATTTCAACTTGAAATCCTACTGCATTATTTGATGTTATTTCTTCTACTTGTTATTCAGAAATAAGTTATTTGCAGAAATCTCTTCAATAAACATTGAAATAAATTTGAATGCAGACTTCACCATATAATTACTGAGCAGAACAATAAGGAAAATACTAGCACATAAATGACACATGTTTTGGACAATTGTCCTCGGAAAAACCCAATGTGGGAAAACCAGTGCAACGGATGAGGGTTTCTATTATTTAGCAGAATCTTTTTGTACAATTTACAGGCATAAGTGATGAAGAGAAATTATGATAACACTGGAGAAATTCCTCACAAAATAGATAGATGAGAAATAACCCCAGAAGGACCCTCCTGATCCCCCTGCATCACCACTGCACTAGCTCTGCATGAGGACTGCACAGAACTTCGTCACCTCTTTGCGTTGCTCCCTCCCAGCGTTTGCGTTGTCTCTTCCTTGCGCTGCGTCACCTGCCTTTGCACCTCGGATCACTGTTGAACCCTCTTTGATTCTCCTCCACCTGCAACTACCCTCTGAGTCGATTTTCTCTTGCCGAACTTCGACCACTAAGAAAATTGATTTACTCGGGCAACTGAGTATCTACATTGGTGTATTTTCCAAATGACCCCAAGCCTTTCTTTATAGTTTTCTCATTGAGAAATCAAAGACTTAGATTAGATCTCTAATCAATGGCTAAGATCATAACATGAATTGATCCATATCCTCTAGAAGATTCACACTCCGTTTTATTTAATACCGTTTAATTATTTAATTTCCCTAAGTTTAGACTTAGGGTCCTCATTAAAATAATTAATTTTTTAAATAAAACAACATCCTAGTGGAATTTCCACAAACGCTTTCTGGGTTTTGTGGAATATAAGTGTCTCAGCCTCTACACCAAACTTGAGACTTAGAGCACTTTCTGATGCTACAAAAATCAACATGTTTTTCAAGTCTTTAGCTAGTTCTTCCTCTTCAAAACCCAAAGATTTCTTAATTTGCTATTGTTGTTCGGGAAGCTTATCTATCTCTTTCAAAGGGACAAAGACGATCATCTTCCCAATAGCATCGTCCATGTCAATGTTGAGCCTAACATGCTTTCCCTTTTCTTTCTTTTTGATGTTTCCTCCTATTTGAGGGCCCTTTTTAGGTTCAACTTAGTTTGGGAATCCTTGTTTGGAGGATCCCTTGAAAGGGATTTCTCTTTGGGAGGCTCTTTAGAGGGGACATTTTTGGGAGGATCTTGCTTGGGAAGAGAGTCTTCTTTGTTAGGTTCTTTGGAGGTTGCGGGGTCTTTGTTATTGTCTCTTCGTGAATATTGGGCCCCTTTCAATCCTCCACTGCGCTCATTAACGTTTAGAATAGGTTCCTCTTTCTCATCTTTGGTTTTGACCTCATTGATGGGAGGATGTGTGTGTGAACCCCCAAGTAGAATGTCGAATACATCGGATTCCACAAGATTAGTCTGCTTGTTTGTTTCATCATCATCACTCTCATCACTCTCATTAGGCTCATCTCCAAAGGATGAATCTTTGTCCACTAGATTGGTTGGAGCTAATGTGTTTGGGACTTGAGATTAGTTAGGCCTATCGTCCTCACTTTGCTTTCTCGGAAAAGGCTTCCCTTTCAGAATATAACTTGACATTTGGGCCTTCTCCAAAGCAGTGATTTTGATCATAACAATTTGATCTCTTGAATGGACTTCCTTGGTAAGGTTTTCCATCTTCTTGAGGATAGCCAGAAGGGTTTCTTCATGCTGATCCTTTGATTTTTCCTTCTTATTCTGAGTTTTGGCTTTGGGGAGGTAATCAACATTCATTTTTGAGATACAAAGGTTTTCTTGAACTTGCATTGCCATCTCTTTAGCTTCGACCAATGTTGAGTGTTTCTTGTCTCTTAAGGCATAAGTTAGGTGGTCCCCTACGGCTTTGATAAACTTATCAAGGATGTTGGCATCAGAGGGCTTTAGGTGATCAGGGATATCCCGGACAAACCTATCCAAGTTTTGAATGAATTCTCGGATGTCTTCCCTTCCCCTTGATATTTGATAAAACTTTTCAATGTTGAAGGTTCCTTGGGCATTGCAACACCACCTTTTCATGAATAGGTCCTTAAATTCGTCGGAGTCATCAATGCATCCTGGGGGAAGACTAAGGTACCATTCTCTAGCTTGTCCCTCAAGTGATAAAGCAAAAAACATCATGATCCTATCTTCATCAAAGATCATCCTAAGGGACTTGTGCCAATAAAATTCTTCAACAAAGTCACGGGCACTCATAGTGGCAACTCCTTTGAACCTCAGTAACCATCGGTTGTATTTTTCAGGTAATGGCTTGGGATCGTCACTCAACTTCAAAGGAGAAAATACACAGAGCAAATGTCTTTCACTTTTGGTCATCTTGTTTTTGTCAGTGCCAGAATTCTCTGCCATTTTTGGAGTGAGGTCACTGACTTTTTTAAGCATAGGAAGAAGAGCGGTTCCAACAGGTGATGGTTCACATTCCCTTCTTCTTGCAACAACCCTAGTTAAAGGAGGAATATTGTCACCTTCGAGCAAACTAGGGGTTTTAACAATGAATGGAGTCGCCAAAGGAATAATGAGAGTATCGTCAATGAATCAATTCCTCAATGATTCACTAGGGAGGTAGACCTGTTTCCTCCCTGGTAATGGAACTAGAAATGTTACCACTCAAACTAGCAGGGGACCGAAGAGGGGTTCGTATGAGGGAAACTGCTAGGTCAAGGGCAACGATGGAGACTTAGCCCACTGTCACCACAACTAAGACTCCTTGCTCTTTACAAATTCACCGATGAGAGGAGAACCCATAGTTTAGGAAGTCACTTGTAAGGTATAGATCAACGAATAGGTGTGAAGTGACCCTAGAACCCCTTTCCCTAGGATAGAATGAAAAATGAGACTTGCTTGCCTTTTAAGCAAGGGGCTTGATCTTCTAGGGAGAGGGGGTGAGGATTGGAGGGTTGAGGTAAAGGAATGAGAGTTACAAAGGAGGTTCTCAATCCCTAGAATCCTTTGGGAACTTGGATTCCCGAATAGTCCTTGATAAATCAACTTTGATGAAGAATGGGACCATACGAGGCCATGTGGATGCAACCCAGGTTACGAGATGGATTTTGGCACCCAATGTCGTTCTTAACTTGGCGAAGGTGAGGGGAAAGGATCAAGTAAGAGTTTTCTTCCAATGATGTCAAATTGATCTTACTAGGTTCTAGTCTTGGGAACACATAGGCAAAACTTGATCTGAGAGCTAGGGCTTAGGGTATTTGAAGATTCCACTGTCGGAATTGGCCCAAATTCGGAGGAGAGAGAGGGGACCCACCAGCGTAGTTGCCTCTAGGAGATCACAGTTTTCCTATGGCTAGATTCTCGAGAAAATTATGCCATAGGTGACCTAATGGGGCTAGACCTAGGTAAAAGGAGAAAAAGTGAAAAAGGAGGGGAAAATGATCATCCTTTTTTGATGGAATAGTACCTAATTCACTTGGGGGTATGGAGTCAAGGATAATAATGAAGAAGAATTCAGTTTCTTGTTCAAGGAAGCCCAGAAAGTCAACTTCGTCCAATGTTAAAGGAAAGATAAGAAAAGTGACTTTCAAGAATTTATACTTCATACAAATTGTGCAAGCTTAGCGAGATAAAATGATCTCTGGGTCATTTCAGTCATCTAACAATGGCCCATACATAGAATAAGCTAAATACACACATAATTCCACATTTCAATCATGCAATAGTTAGCCTTAATTATAGCGAAATCCAATAGTATGCAGCAACAAGAAAAATAGCATTCAACTTACACTTACAATATTAGAGAGTATATCCAACCAACATCACATTTGCACATAAGAAGCTCCAAAATAGAAATAGCGCAAATCCATACATCAATATTCATCCATCATCCAAAAATAGTCCTCCAAGGAAAAATGCGAAGTTCTCTAAAGATAGAGAGATCCCAAGTCAAATGATGATACAAATGAATCCAACTAACTCCTATTTATACCCCTTTTAGGAGTTTGATTTCGCTAATGAGCCTACATTAGCCCCTAAAAATAAAATAGTGTGCAAATAAAACAACTTTTGGTGACAAGCCCAAAAAACTAGATCATAAATGAAATTGCAAGCCTCTCAAGAGGTCAAATAATAATAGATGCATGTCGTTGGGCGCTCCAAAAGGCTTGATAATGTGCAGAAGTATCATAATGATGAATAAACCCTTCAAAATGTGACAGACAAGGGGGTGGTCCCTTGTTCTCCAAGTAGTAGACCTGTGGTGCTCCCAATGGGGCCTCTTAGGCATAGTGTACCAAGGGCATCATCCTCGTCTCAAAGGTGGATCTCTAGTAATCTCTGGACACTGGTGGGGAGCCATGGATTGTTGTCTGCTACTGTGGAGGCCCATGGCTCTCTACACACACCCTACACGTGGCAAGGTAGCCCTCTGGGAGGTTAGGACCCCATATAGTGAGACCAAACCCAAATGGACACCATCTAGAATACTAGATAAGATCCAATATGTCCCCTAGCCTTCCAGTACAACAAGTCATTAGAGTAATCTTGTAAAATAGCTTACAAACCATAGACAACAAAGTGGGCACTTCATAATGGCATGCCCTTCCATAGTGAGCTTTGACATGTGCTAATGTCTCCAAGCTCCAAAGGGGGTTACCCAGGTACCTTATTAGGTAGTTTCTACCTTAGAGGGGATAGTATCTCCAAGGTACATCCCTCAATTGGTGGTGGCATGTGACAAAGAAGTGAAATGGAGTAGGGAATGAGAGGGGCAATCTTGGGCCACAAATTAGGGTACAAGGGCAACTAGATAAGGGGAAGCGCACACCTGGGTATATAATGTGTAGGAGGGAGCAATCGTGGTACATGAGGTGCCCCGACCTTGATTTTTCCACCCTTCTTTATATGTCTTTTGCATTTTATGAATTTTCTTTAATTAACTGCTTGAGGCTCAAAGAACAAGAGCATGATGTGCATGATTACGCCCTTTTAGGTAGGGCGATTCATTTCCCTCCAGGTGTTGTGTCAATCATGGGTTCCTGAATGATAAAGGAGGCTCATCAAGGGTCCATGTAACTAGGGTGGTGACCATGAGTATGGGGTAGAGCTCATGTATTGGATTTTGCCCATGTGCTTATTATTTTCGTCACGACCATCTTTTGCGTTTTGTGGTACAATTTCCTGTTGACTGTGGTCATTTATGCTTTTAGTTTTTCTTTTAGCTGCTTCAACCTCAGGGGCATCATTCCAGGCTTGACCAAGGTGGGGGCAAGGGGATAGGGAGGCTGACCCTATGTGGACCCAAAGAGGCAATGTGGACCTAGGTGGGAGAAATGGTGAATGGGGGTATGGTGAGTGGAGAGGGAGTAATATATGTAGAAAAAAGAGCGGGACCACGCGCCCAAAGTCAGGATTTCCCAAGTACTACCACCCTAAAACCAAATGGTCTATAAAGGAGATCCCACGGGTCTAAGGTCCAAGGGTAACATCCAAAAGAGATGAAGGGGACAAGAGCACAAACTAAGCCCACTCTTTTCGCCAAATCCCCCCATCAATCCATGCCCATAAGTGTCAATGATAAGTAAACCCAATACTCAATTACGAAGTGACAAGACATACCTTTAAATTCGAGAGGCCCACCTTCAAACATACGATCAATACAGATGGGTGAGGGACCACATGGCTAGCTGAAGTGGCGGAGAAATGGCACAACGAGCTAGTTTGAAGTCTGCAAGGGGCCGCTGGCTGCTGATTGATGTCTATCATGGAGAAAAATTTCTTCTAGGGATATAACCCATGAAGTGGCGGGTACAGATCGAACGATGACTCATCTTCCTGCTTATCATTTAAATGATCAAGGTTATCTCCCACCTCTTTAACGAGACCTTACTTGAAGGCTTTATCATGGGCAATGAAAGGGGGGCTCTCATCAAATATTAAAGGGGAACTTGAGACTTTTCCTTTGAAGACATATTCCTCACCAAGATCCTTTTCAAGATGACATGCCACCCTACACTTCAAGAGGCATGCCACCCCATCTTTCTAAAAAGATTCCTTCAAAATGTTCATAATTAGTGGCAATCTCATGAGGGAGGCTATCATACCAATGTTTAGCTTGACCTTCAAGCGATAAAGCCAACAACTGAAAATTTCTGAATCCTTATTACAGAAATCCTACTGCTAACTATTGATTTACTTCTCCTACTTGATTTATTACACAAGTTATTTTAACTGAATATTCAAAAAAAACTTCGAAGTAAACACAAATAGCAGTCTACACAAATCCAAATCATTTACTGAACATCACGCACATGTAGCAAATGACACATAGATTTTTTGGACAAATGTCCCCAGATAAACCCAATGTGGGAAATCCGGTGTAGCAGCTCTAGAGGGTTTTATTATTATGCAAAATCTGCATACAACATTCTTGGCACTAGAAATGGTTTGCCCTACAAAGAAAATACACGACAGCTATACCTTATCACTCGGAGACAAAAATATGGCTGAATCACACCCTTAGTCAGAAATTACAGATAACGAGCCCTTTTTGGCCCACTGGAACCTCAGCGCAACTCTTCTTTCAACTGCGTCGGCCCCTCTAGCCCAACGCAGCCTCTGCACTACACAGGCTGCCCTTGCGTCACTCTGAAGGTGTCTGCGTTGCCTATGCGTCATCCAGAAGGGTCTGCGTAACCCTCTGCCTGGCCTCTACGTCAGCTTGGATGGGTTGCGTCCCTCCTGCTAGCCTCTGTGTTGCCCTAGTATGATGTTGCCTCTCTGTTGCTGTATTGTCAGCCTTGGATCAGATCATCCCTTGCCGATCTCTGCGCCTCACTGCCTGGAAACTCACTTCGAATTCCTCAACAAACCCTGCCCCAGAAATTCGACTTAGCTTCAGTGCATGCACTGTGTGTGTGTTCTCCAACTGACCCCAAGCCTTTCCTTTATACTTTTCTCAATGAGAAACCAATGACCATGATCTAATCTCTTATTGACGGCTAAGATTAAAAGAATGTTTGATCCACGTCACTTAGAACATTTCATCACATGTGTAAATTAATTCACTTTAATTTTTTAATTTCCCTAATTTAGACTTAGGGTCCTCACTAAAAAAATGAATTATTTGAATAACTTTTACATGAAATGGAATTTCTCCAAACGCTTTCTGGGTCTTGGAGATCTCGTGTGTTCTAGTCCCTCCATAAAGTTTCGTAGCTAGAGCACACCCGATGCTACCCCAAAATTTCAACACTCCCTCTTAGCGAGGAGTGTGCTCTAACAATACTTCCAACCTGAAGCATTGCCCTGATCTCTGGCATCGGTCTCCGTGCTGTTGATGCTTGGCCTGCTGCCCTCCATCCACTGCGTCGCTGATTTCTGTTGTAATATCCCCAAATTAGTAGTCAACTAACTGGGATATTAATTTTGATTAATTTTTGCAAATCCTAATGTTGGGCGAAAATAAAGTGGGTAAGGGACCCACAATTAATAATTAGGCCAAATAAATTATTTTCCTAAAGTCCCTAAGGTAAAATTGCGGCTCTAGTGGTAGCTCTCTGGAGGCATTTTCTAGTAGATTCGTCCAGAGGTTCGATTTACCCAGCAGCATAGTGAGCCAAGCCCAAGAGGGCCAAATTTCAAAGCCAAGCGTTGGGCGAACCCTTTCTGGGTTTTTCTGGGTTTATTGAGGAGAACCGAAGATTAATTTGGCAGAATTTTCTGGGCAGTTTTGAGGCTTCAAACAAAGATCCTAACAAAGCTAGCAGCTAGAGGAACTAGAGGAAATTGGGCCGAAATTCCGGGGTCAACATCTAGCCAATTCCTTCGCGGGTTTTTGTGGGTTTGCTGAGTAGAGTCCGGGGTTAAAAGCCCATAATTTTCTACGCAGAGGAAGAAGCGCAACCAGCAGTCCGAATTCAGCCAACAATGACATTTCTGGGCTAGGCAGTGCAGAGACTGAGCCACGTAGAGGCACTTTCAGCTAGAGTTTTTGCTTGGGTTTGAGTTGTTCTTCAAGCTTGTCTTGAGCAGGCCTTGGTGCAAACTTTCCAGCACCTCAATTGTACTATTTCCCGATATATTAATAAAATGGCTCAGTAGTGAATTTTCCTCCAGTGTGTGTGTTTTAATGGTGTTTGCATTTTTGCTGTAGTTACTTGTCTATTTGCACTTATATTACTGTGGATCCCCATTTGGGATATTACAGTGGTATCAGAGCTTCGTTCTTGGCTCAGTCGTGGGGATCTTTTCCTATGAACAAGGAGGGTATGCAGTAGAGGTGGAAAATATGGCGGAGTCAAGGAGCAAAGGAGAATCAACATTTGGTAGCATCTTAAAGGCCCTAAATGATTTAGCCAAAGAACAATAGGGAATGTTGGAAGGACTCAAGCAACAGAATAGGGATAAGAGCATCCATCATGAGTTCATACTTGGGGAGACTTCAGGGGTCTCAAAACAGTGTGACCACCCTTTACTAACCACTCACCTGCCTGCCTTCAGTAGGCCAACCAGGATCATGATGCTTACATTCTTACCTCCAGTACCGAGTGAGCAAGGTAGCTGGCATGATCATATACCCATGGAGATTATTTCCGAGAATGGCAGTCAATGGCGGAAAACTTCAGAGCGGCTTTGTCCTTCAAAGATTACTGCCAGCTCAGGTGGGATGAAGAAGGAAGGAACTGTTGGGGGTCTAGCACGCAGAGTTTAGAGTTGCAACGTACCATTGGGAGGACACCTTTTCCCACGTATGATGGATCCACTGATTTCACGGCTCGGGAACGGGTGGAAAAGTTGGATACCTCTTACTAGCTTGATCGAATGACGAGGGGGGAAGCCATCAAAATGGATACCTCGCACTTGGAGGATGAGGGCGCATGGGATTGTGGGGAGCTCGTAGATACATCATACACCTATTGTGACGCAGGACTCACCCTTGTTGGAAACTTCCTTGACCGTGTCTGTTGACATCTTAGCAGAGAGAGTAGAGCCTACCCCAGTAGAGCCATCCATTGAGGTGATGACCAGAGTCGTGTTCGAGTGTTTGGGTGACAACCGCATGCAGCATATGGGTGAGGTGCTCGGAGATGTATCCACCTTTGATGAGTCCATGGGTCATATGAGGATGCTTCCAGGGAGCATGAGCGGTCATGCAAAGTTGATGACAATAGGCGAGTTTCATATTCCAGTGCGCATGTGGTATCAGGGGACTCTATGGGAAATATTCAGGATGATGAGTCACTTGTGATGATTCAGCCAGAGAAACTTATGGTATAGCTAGAGGGCACATTGGAGCGTCGAAGAAGCTCCCTTTAGGCATACATAGATGGGGTTAACAGCACGGTTGGGTCACCTTTGGCCATTGGAGAGAGAGAGACAGAGCTACCTAGTCAGATCTCATGCGTTGACTTGGATAGTGGGATGAGACGACCTGAGTTGCACAGGGTGCAACATCTGCATGTGAGGGTTGCTTTAGGTGCAGGAGTTCACACATTCGATCCCTCTCTTGGGGTTGGATGGCGAGAGATTCTGAGTTGATACCTAGTGGAGTGGGTTATGGAGATGGTGATGCACCGAGGTGTAGCTCAGCAGGAGCTTCTAGGCACTGGGGTTACTGGAAGCCCGGACTGGCATTAGGATCCGGGCGGGACTACCCATCACTTCCCTGGTATGTTGGTTGACTATGACCTGGAGGGTACAGTTGGCCTAGCAGTTGAGTGTACACATTCACTAGGGTAGTTTCAGCCAGCACTAGTGTCCAACCAGTTTAGGTACAGACTTCTTGAGTTGTCTTGGTACGAGGATTGTACACAGGATCACATGATGATCAACATATTCTGGCAGGAGTTTGATAGAGGAGGGGACATTGGTAGCCCACCAGACAGTGCTTTGTATGGAGCTGGGGATTTTTTGCATTTGTGTGTGGCACAGAGGACACGGAGGTGCAGAGCAGGATTGGCATCGCTATTGGTACCTAGGGAGATTCACTTCTTGGGTCCCTCAGGGAGGATTTGGAAGGGAGGTCCATTCATTGGAGAGTATGGTGATGCAACAGTGGAGGTGATGGTACCGATCAAGTATGGGCCAACTCATATGTATACATCCTTCAGCCATCACACCCTGGGACGTGTAGGAGCATCCATGATTGGGCAGTGGTTTGTAGATGGGCATGGAGATGCATGGGGGTGTGTTGTAGTATGTCGGACTACATTGTGGTGTAGGAGTGCTTACCATCACACTGAGTACATGCGGGGAGTGAGAGGTGTGGCGACGCAATATGGACACATGACAGTACAGGACGGTATAACTGTTGTTGGGGGTATCCATTGGTGTACAGGGGCAGGTTGCAGCATACTGTGGAAGGTCAAGGAGTGTGGTGATACTTGGTGGTATGCAGTGACACATGATGCGAAGCAGTGGGCTCTTGGAGTGTTGCCACCAAAGAGACATATGGACAAGGGCAGTAGGTGTACCATAGGATGCAACTCACCTAGGATCGATGAGGACCTTGTTGAGCATCTGGAGGTGCCACGTTTAGTGGAGACAGGGCTATGAGGGTGTTATCGGCAGATCTGAGGCAGAGGGAGTGTCATCTGGAGGATTATTCTTGAGCATTTAGGAAAACTCTTGGTCACACCCTTTGGGACATACCTACCCATCATCCTCCAGTGTTGCTTATGGTCTCGGAGTGTTTGGTTGGTGCCCCTTGACACTTTCCATTTAGGCAGCAGGGCATGGGAGGCTCATCCTAGAGAGTTGGATGAGATATCGCGTGTCATGAGCCAGGAGGAGACTCTCCAGTTGAGACACTTGGTAGGTGCACGAGTTGATGCGTCCAGGATTAGGGATGGCATGATTGATTGCCAAGGTAGCATATGTTCCACCTCTGGGCTCACATTTGAGGGACGATGGATGGTAGATTTCGTCTACAGGAGGGTACCTAGACTCTGAGCAGTATCCAGGTGTATCAGCAGGAGTTGGGATAGCAGGTATCACAACGTGGTCTGGAAGGAGTAGGGCAGGTACGCATTCGTGGGACAGACTCTTGATACTTGGGGTCCACCCAAGGGATACATACAGGGTCAAAGATGAGGGCCAGATGGGTTCTAGCAGGTAGCAGCGCTACACAGCTGCATCCCGCGGGGAGTGGGAGTTGTGAGCTACTCTTATGGTTGGGGGATCCAGGGGTCCGTTGGGCAAGTGGATCACTCCACTTTGTGATGAGCAGGGTCAAAGCATACGATGATATAGTCCACCTTGGGTTTGACACATGGGGGAGCACTGAGACCTCCATTGCATGGCAAGGCAGACTTATCATGTTGTTGCTCAGGGTCATGATCGACAGTAGAAGGGTAGATATCAGCATTATGCATATGCCCGGGCAGCATGAGCCTTGCCTTCACAGATTTTTCGCCACAGGGCGCTAGGAGAGAGGGATTCGGTCTGCACACGATGGGGGGTATCTCATAGTCAAAGTGGCGCAGCGACAACATGGTGGCACCTCTACGAGATTAGCAGGGGACCCGAGCATTACAACTCTACACAACTCGATAACCTCTAGGGGTGAGTTGTATACTACATGGGGAGATCATGTAGATCTTCCATTGGGCTTTAGCGAGTCACTGATGGAGTGGGGGACTTCATTAGCATGGCAGGATGGTGAGTGGAGGAGGTGGAGCTTCATGTTGGACAAGATGGCTTGGGATCCTAGCATTGAGAGATCCCTTCATATCAGGGCGATGCAAAGGATAGGGAAAATTCAGTGGCACATCTGGGACCCAGGCAAATTTTGCAGTGACAGTGGGGAGCGTCAGCTAGAAAGGAGGCTTGTTCATGCATTGCTCGAGGACAAGCAAGTTTTGGTGTAGAGGACTATAATATCCCCAAATTAGCAGTCAACTAACTTGGATATTAATTTTGATTAATTTTGGCAAATCCTAATGTTGGGTGGAAATAAAGTGGGTAGGGGACCCACAATTAATAATTAGGCCAAATAAATTATTTTTCCTAAAGTCCCTAAGGTAAAATTGTGGCTCTAGTCGTGGGGTCGAGTTGGCCTTAGGTGGCAACGTAGAAGAGGCTTGAAAAGGACAGTGTGGGATTGGCTAAAGGAAGGCAACACGTGATTGGCCAAGGTGGGACCGAAGGCATAGGTTGGGCCTCAATGGATAAAAGGAAGAAGGGAAGGCTCATTTGGTCATTCATTCATTCATCTTATTTCTCTTGGTCATTTTGACTGAAGCACGCTTGAGCCGGAGAGCCAAGTCTGCAGTGTTGTTTAGCACACGAGATCTTCAAGTGGAGATCACAGCCTCTACCTCGAGGGACATCGAGTGCCCGCTCAGGAGAGAAGTTCTACATTTTGGTGAGGGAATTATGTAGCAACAGCAACAGGAAGAGCGTAGCCCCTTCAAGGCTGCGCAGAGGTAAAGTAGACTGCATAGTGATTGCGTAGTTCATTTCGGTGTGGGTGCCGGGAGTGTGGAGAGTAGCGGAGTTTCAGTAGGCGATTTGAAGGGGAGGTTAGCCACCTCCTACTAGGGATTTTGGTAGCTCTTCGGAGGCATTTTCCAACAGATTCATCTAGAGGTTCGATTTACCCAACAGCATAATGAGCCAAGCCCAAGAGGGCCAAATTCCGAAGTCAAGCGTTTGGCGAACCCTTTCTGGGTTTTTCTGGGTTTATTGAGGAGAAGTGAAGACTAATTTGGAAGAATTTTTTGGGTAGGTTTGAGGCTTCAAACAAAGATCCTAACGCAACTAGAGGAATTAGAGGAAATTGAGTCAAAATTTCGGGGTCAACATCTGGCCAATTCCTTCGAGGGCTTTTGTGGGTTTGGTGAGTAGAGTCTGTAGTTAAAAGCCTAGAATTTTCTGAGCAGAGGAAGCAGCCAAACCAACAGTCCAAAGTTAGCCAACAATAACATTTCTAAGCTAGGCAGTACAGAGACGGAGCCACGCAGAGGCACTTTCAGCTAGAGTTTTTGCTTCGGTTTGAGTTGTTCTTCAAGCCTGCCTTGAGCAGGCCCAGGTGCAAACTTTCCAACACCTCAATTGTACTCTTTCCCAATATATTAATAAAATGGTTCAGTAGTGAATTTGGCTCCAGTTTGTGTGTTTTAATGGTGTTTGCATTTTTTCTATAGTTACTTGTCTATTTGCACTTTTATTACTGTTAATCCCCATTTGGGATATTACATCTGTATTGCTGCCCATTTCACTGTCATTGACACTCCCACATCTGTATTGCAACTTCCTCTCAAATTGCTACATCATGCTGCCT
The DNA here is from genome assembly GCA_034641835.2 of Pinus albicaulis. Taxonomy (NCBI): domain Eukaryota; kingdom Viridiplantae; phylum Streptophyta; class Pinopsida; order Pinales; family Pinaceae; genus Pinus; species Pinus albicaulis. The sequence goes on along the minus strand of CM076582.1, from coordinate 436,295,165 downwards.
ATAGCACTGCTACTGCCAACTGTTGCACTGCAACTCAGTTGCTGAGAAGTAAGCAACTGAAGGACAATCACCCAACAACTGACAGACATGTCAGTCGGGCTGCATCTCATCATTGAAGCACCCTTTGTTGCTTCTTTGCACCGTCTCTCTGAAGCACTACGCTATCTGTTGCACTACACTGCGTAAGCACTGCCTCTGCGCTGCTGAAATCCCATCAGCCTCTGCACTGCTGCTGCCTCTCCTCTGCGTTGCTCCAAACTTCAACATCCCAGCACTACCTCTGCTTCTCCGTGGTCTTCTACACTCACTGCTCCAGTCATCTTGCTACCGTCTTAAGGCTCCTGTAGCTCGTATGTGATCCAAGAGTTTGGGCACCTGAAGGATCTTGCCACACATTTGTAACTACTCTACAAACCAATATCGCCCCACCTATTCTCTCGAGGCATCTATGCACTCATGGCCACATCATCCTCACTACCACTGTCCCCTTTTGCTGCTGTTGCCTCAGATGCTTCCTTGTCCTTTTGCTCAGGACATGTGTTGGCGAAGTGTCCAAGTTCACCACACTTGAAGCAACGGACCTTGGAGAGGTCATTTTTCTTCTTCCCTTGTTGCCTCTGCCCCTTAGATGCAAGGGCTACATCTTCCTCCTCCTCTTTCTTCACCTTGACTCCTCCGCTGCTACTTTGCTTCTTGGTTATCCTTCTGATTTCCTCTTGACGGAGGATTGCCTACATGTACACCCAGGATGGTAGCGTTGCTTTGCCCAAAATACTTTGGAGAAATGTGTCCCATTCATTGATGACTGCATTCAGGGCAGTTCTCACCATGAGCCCTTCATCCGGAGTTGACCCCATGGCAATCAGCTGTTTACGGATAGTCTCAAGTAAAAAGAGGAAGGGATCGATTTCCTCCCCCTTCTGCATCTGGAACAATCGCATTTGATTCTCCAGAAGCGTGTTCATTTGGACGAAGCTTCCCTGATACATCGTGTTTAATGTTGTCCACATCTCGTTTGTCGTGTTCTTCTCGTGAGAATTCTACTGCAATATCATGGTTTATTTCTCCTACTTGATTTAAAATATTACAAGTTATTTCCAGAAATTAGATTCAAAAAATGCCGAAATAAAAACAACTACAGTCTACACATGCAGATCATTTACTGAATAATACACTCGTCCAACAAAGTGACACATGGATTTTTGGACATAAGTCCCCGGAAAAACCCAAAGCGGAAAAGCTGGTGCAACAGATATGAGGGTTTATTTTATTAAGTAGATTCTGAGTACAGTAAATCTGGGTTCCAGATCTGGAAATCTCGACAGAGAATAAAATAAATCAAATCTACAGCTACCTGTAGATCTAGGTCGAAATATCTGACTGATCCACACCCTCAAATGGGATTTACAAGACTCAGCTCGGATTTGGCCCTAAAAACCCCAGCGCTGCCCCTGAAGCCCTAGCGTCAGCCCTGCTAGCCTCAGAATGTCGTTGCGCTTCCTAGAGAGGGACTACGTAACCCCTGAGAGGGTGACGCAAGCCTTACGCTGGCCCTGAAGACCCTCTGCGTAATTTTTGAAGCCCTCTGGAGCCTCAGCGCTGTCCTGCGTAGCGGCTGTGCAACACCTACATAGTTGCTGCTCTGCTTCTTCGCGCTGTCCTTGTTTTTGCTCCTCTACCTCTTACTGACTCTTGGCTTCGGGATCAGATCATCACCTTAGCCAATACTACCCCTTGTTGCAGAAAATTCCTCCAAAAATTCTTAGGAAACCTGCCCTAGAATTCCAGATCTATTTCTCAGCTCTGCAACTGTGTGTTTGTTTCCAACTGACCCTCAAGCCTTTCTCTTATACTTTTTCGTTGAACCCTTCAATAGCCGAGATTAAAACACTCATCAACGGTTGAGATTAAAACACTGCTTGATCTGTGTCTTTTAGAACATTTCAGCACATGTGTTAATTAATTCACTTTAATTATTTAATTCTCCTAAGTTTAGACTTAGGAAATCCGTTAAAATAATTAATTATTTGAATAACTTGAACACCAACTAAAATTTCTCAAAATACTTTCTGGGTTTTGGATTTCAAGTGTGTCCTAGCCCCTCCACAAAAGTTCAAGGCTAGAGCACACCTAATGCTATACCATCTATACAAAATCTCAACACTCCCTCTTAGCACGTAGTGTGCTCAAGCAATGCATCCACACCATGTACTACAAGATCTTGAAGTTGGATTCTGTGTTGTTGATGCTTGGCCTGCTGCCCTCCATCCACTGCATTGCTGCTCTTTGTACTGTTGTCCATGCCACTGCCACATTTTTACTGTAGCTCCCTCTCAAATTGATGCATCATGTTGCCCATAGCACTACCATTGCTAATTACTGCACTGCAACTCAGTTGCCGAGAAGTAAGCAAGTGAAAGAGTTCTGCCCAACTGTTTGACAGATAAGTCAGGTTGTCTTCCATCACTGAAGCTCCCTGGACGTTGATTTACGTTGTCCTCTTGGAGGCACTGTCATGCTGCAACACTGCACTGTGTGAGTACAACCTCTCTACGCTGCTGAAGTCCCATCAGCTCCTCAACGCTGCTGCTGCCTCTTCATTACGCTGCTCCCTCTCCAACTTCTCCATTGTTGCCTTTTGCTTCACTGTGACCTTCTGCAACCATCTCCCAACTCATCCCACTACCGTCTTAAGGCTCCCATAGCTCGTATGTGATCCAAGAGTAGGGCTGACTGAAGGATCCTGCCATAGTCTGTAGATGCTCTATAGATCCATGTCACCCCACCTCTTCTCTCGAGGTACATGAGCACTCATGGTTACATCATCATCAAAGCCATCTTCCTTTGCTGTTGCAGCCTTGGAATCAGAAGCTCTTGTGTCCTTCTTCTTAGGACAAGTGCTGGCGAAGTGTCCAAGATCGCCACAATTAAAGCACCGAACCTTGGAAAGGTCCTTCTTATTCCCTTGCTACTTCTCCTTTGATGCAAGGGCTGCATCATCCTCCTCCTCTTTGACTTTGGCCTTTCTGCTTCCACCACTGATATTTTGCCTCTTGGTGACCCTCCTTATCTCCTCTTGGTGGAGGATAGCCCACATGTCTGCCCATGATGGTAACACTGCCCTTCCCAAAATGCTTTGGACAAACGTTTCCTATTCTTCAGAGACTGCATTCAGGGCAGTCCTTACTAAGAGCCCCTCATCTGGAGTAGCACCTATGCCTATCAGCTAATCTCGGATAGCCTGAAGCCTGAAGAGGAATGGATCTATCTCTTCACCCTACATCATTTGGAACAACCACATCTGGTTCTCCAGAAGCATTCTTCATTGGACAAAGCCTCCTTGGTACATCGTGTCCAAGGCTACCCACATGTCATTTGTTGTAGTCTTTCCAGCAATATGAGGTATAACGTGGTCCTTGACTTCGTCTATGATCAAACGCTTAGCCCACGCTTGATTTTCTTCGTACTTCTTTAGAGGATCTGCATTGGTTGGTACAGCAAGAACCTTCTCTTCATGATCTTTGAGACCAGACTCATCCAGAACTGACAGGATTCTGGCCTTCCAAATAACATAGTTGGACATGTCGTCCAAACTATCTTGATCCCTTAGTCCATATCGTGCCATCTTGCTCAGATCTGATAGAAATAATGCTTCTTCTCCCTCTGGAACTGGGTTTCTTGGTGACTAAAAACCATCTAGTAATTGCTTCTGTTGAAGATTGATTTCCCTCCTGGAAATCTTTCACCCAAACACAATTAGACAACACTCTTCGATCCTCCTGATCGAATCTCAAATCTGTTTGGCTCAGATCTGCTGAGTAACTGTCTGCCTCCTGCCTTTGTTGACTTAGCTAGGCACAATTCTGCACCTGCAGAATCTCCACTACATCAGCACAACTGAAGATTTGAAGCACTGCTTCAGGATCTTGGCAAAACTACATTGCAACAGAAAGAACAATTTGTAAATAATAAATATCCAATGTCGACAAATTGTAAATATTAAATCTTTGAAAAGTTCCATAGTTGATGAACTGTGAATATTAAATCTTTGCAAAGATCCATTGTATAGATGTCGGATTTATTCAGATCTCCACGTGTTAGTGAAAACAATTCCATGTGTTGGAATGGTGTGCCGCGTACATAATGGAAAATCGAGAGAGAAAATAATTGAAAAATTAAAGTGGAATCTATGTCATTCCCGTAGTATTTTGAGAAGTTGTTATGTCATCATCATAAACGTCGGTTTTGGCGGAAGTTTGAGAGGTTATATAAAGCTAAGTTCTCCATAGATCATTCATTCAAACGTAAGCACATCAGATCAAGTAGATAACATTCCAATATGACCATATCGATGGATGGTCTAACAATGCAGCAGCAACAGGAAGCTACTAAGCGATTGCCTGCAACAGTAGTGGGCCTTTCATCGTTAGCAACGTCTAAAGCCCATGGGGAGGACTCTCCCTATTTTGACTGTTGGAAGGAGTATGATCATGCTAATCCCTACCATCCAATAAATTACAACCCTTCTGGTGTATGATCTGGAAGCACTGCTTCAGGATCTTGGCAAAACTTTTTTGCAACTGAAGAAATGACTGGACTGCGTCTCACTGACTGGACCAGCGTAGCCTCAGCACTGCTCAGAAGTGGACTGCGTAACCCCAGACTGGGTGACACAGTCCTTACGCTGTCCCGGGGAGGCTCCGTGTAACCCTGATAGCCTTCTGCAGCTTCAGCGCTATCCTTTTCAGGATCTGCATTCTTCTACTATCAAGTTTCCTTTTCTGGATCTACTACTTCTTTTGCCACCCTGCAGAAAAAATCTTTCTTCAGCTGATTTCTGGAGATTCAACTTGATCTGCTATCGCTCTGATACCATTTGAGAATTCTACTGCAGTATCATGGTTTATTTCTTCTACTTGATTTAAAATATTTCAAGTTATTTCCAAAAATTAGATTAAGAAAATATCGAAATAAACACAACTATAGTCTACACATGCAGATCATTTACTGAATAATACGCTCATCCAACAAAGTGACACATGGATTTTTGGACATAAGTCCTAGGAAAAACCCAAAGCGGGAAAACCGATGCAGTAGATATGAGGGTTTATTTTATTAAATAGATTATGAGTACAGTAAATCTGGGTTCCAGATCTAGAAATCCCGACATAGAATAAAAGAAATCAAATCTGTAGCTACCTGTAGATCTAGGACCAAATATCTGACTGATCCACACCCTCAAACGAGATTTACAAGACTTAGCCTGGATCTGGCCCTAGAAACCCTAACGCTGCCCCTGAAGCCCCAACATCAGCCCTGCTAGCCTCAGAATGCCACTGTGTTGCCCAGAGAGGGACTGTGTAACCCCTGAGAGGGTGACGTAGGCCTTACGCTGGCCCTGAAGACCCTCTGCGTTATTTCTGAAGCCCTCTGAAGCCTCAGCGCTGTCCTGCGCAGCAGCTGCGCAACACCTACGTAGCTGTTGCTCTTCTTCTCTACGCTATCCTTGTCGCTGCTCATTTGCCTCTTACTGACTCTTGGCTCCTAGATTAGATCATACCCTTAGCCAATACTACCCCTCGCTGCTTTAGAAATTCTTAGCAAACCAACCCTAGAATTCCAGATCTATTTCTTAGCTCTGCAACTGCGTCTGTTTCCAGGTGACCCTGTCTTCCTATTATACTTTTTCGTTGAACCCTTCAACGACCGAGATTAAAACACTCATCAACGGCTGAGATTAAAAGACTGCTTAATCTGTGTCTTTTAGAACATTTCAGTACATGTGTTAATTAATTCAATTTAATTATTTAATTTTTCTAAGTTTAGACTTAGGAAATACATTCAAATAATTAATTACTTGAATAACTTGAACACCAACTGAAATTTTTCAAAACACTTTCTGGGTTTTGGAGTTCAAGTTTGTCCTAGCCCTCCACAAAATTTCAGGGTTAGAGCACACTTGATGTTACACCAGCTATACAAAATCTCAACACTTCTCGGCAATATGTGGTACCACGTGATCCTTTACTCCATCCATGATCAAGCGCTTAGCTTGCGCCTGATTCTCATTGAGCTTCTTCAGAGGATCAACATCGATTGGAACAACTAGGACATTTTCTGCATGATCCTTGATGCCGTACTCAACAAGGACTGTGAGTATTCTGGCTCTCGAGATGACAAAGTTGGACACGCCATGCAACCTATCATGATCTGTCAATCCATGAGAAACCATCTCTGCTCAATCTATCGAAACATAAACTCTTCTCCCTTCTACTGTTGCTATACTTAGCAAAAGACTGGATTTGGGCTTCTTGGCGAAAGAACCCCTCTAGAGAACGTGCTCCCTCGATTTCCCTCCCAGAAATCCTTCACCAATTCTGACGAATCAGTCCTCTATGATCACTCCTCTTGATCAAACTTAGATTCCTTAGCTAGAGAATCTATTGAGCGACTGTTCTCCTCCAGCTTTTGTCGCCTTTTCTAGGCATTGTTCTGTACCGATCAACCCTGTGCCACACCAGCAACTCCTGAAGATCAGAAATTGTACTTCCGGTCTCGACAAACTGCATAGCAACTCCCCAACTCGGACTGCATCACTCTCCTCGTGCTGCGTCAACCTCTGCGTAGCAGACTGACTCTACGTCACATCTCTTGGTGCTGTGTCAACCTTCGCGTGAGCAGACTGGCTCTACGTCACATCTCTGGAGCTGCGTCAGCCTCTGCGTGAGTAGGCTGACTCTGCGTCACCCTTGTAGGGTCTGCTATCCCTCTGGTGTTGCGTTGCCTTCTTTTGGATCCGTGCTGCTTCAGATGCCCTTCCTGCAGCCAATATCTTCAACTGCTTTGCTGATGGATCAGCTTGATCTACAATGCTTTGATACCATGTGAAAATTTGTGAATCTTGATTACAAAAATCCTACCGCTAACTATTGATTTACTTCTCCTACTTGATTTATTACACAAGTTATTTTAACTGAATATTTAGGAAAAACTTCGAAGTAAACACAAATAGCAACTTATACAAATATAGATCATTTACTGAACATCACGCACATGTAACAATGACACATATTTTTCGGACAAATGTCCCCGGAAAAACTCAATGCGGGAAAGTCGGTTCAGCAACTCTTGAGGGTTTTATTATTATGCAAAATCTGAATACAACATTCTGGGCACCAGAAATGGTTCGCCTTACAGAGAAAATACACGGCAGTTGTACCTTATGACTCAGAGACAAAAAAATATGGATGAATCACACCCTCAGCCGGGAATTATAGATAACGAGCCCTTTCTGGCCCACTGGAACCCCAATGCAGCTCTTCTTGCAACTGCGTCAGCCCCTCTAGCCTAGCGCAGCCTTTGCACAACACAGGTTGCCCCTGCGTCACTCTAAAGGCCTCTGTGTTGCCTCTGCGTCACCCAGAAAGGTCTCCGTCACCCTCTGCATGGCATCTGCGTCAGCTTGGCTAGGCTACGTCCCTCCTGCTGGCCTCTGCGCTGGCTTGGTACGATGTTTCCTCTCTGCTGTTGTATTCTCGGCCTTGGACAAGATAATCCCTTGCTGATCTTTGCCCCTCACTGCACTGCAAACTCACTTCGAAATCCTCGGCAAACCCCGCCCCAGAGATTCTTTTTAGCTTCAATGCATCCGCTGTGTGTTTATTCTCCAACTGACCCCAAGCCTTTCCTTTATACTTTTCTCGTTTGGAAACCAACGACCATGATCTAATCTCTTATTGACAGCTAAGATTAAAAGAATGCTTGATCCACGTCACTTAGAACATTTCGTCGCATGTGTAAATTAATTCACTTTAATTTTTTAATTTCCCTAAGTTAGACTTAGGGTCCTCATTATAAAATTTAATTATTTGAATAACTTTTACACCAGATGGAATTTCTCCAAACACTTTCTGTGTTTTGGAGATCTCGTGTGTTCCAACCCCTCCCCAAAGTTTCGTAGCTAGAGCACACCCGATGCTACCCCAAAATATCAACAACAACCTCATAATTGTGTCATCATTGTCAATCCTTACTAGTGCTAAGGCACAAAAGAAGTCATCAAGATGGACATTGGGATCTTGATTAGGACTTCCTTTGAATTTAGGCATCCCACTTCTCATCCATGCCTTGATTTCCGGGCGTTTTAGAACTTCTTCAGTGCCAAGATCTTTATAGGGAGTAGGGAAACCATGCTGCTCGAGATAGTCCATTTCTTATGATTTTTACACATTAGGATTAAAAATGGAGTCGCCATGGTGAATGTAGATGCCTTAATAGATGCTTGCTTCACCCTACAAGCATTAACTTTAAAGTTCAATGAAGAACTAGGGCTTCGTTCTTCCAATGGAGTCGCCAATAATGATATGTCAATATGTCGTATCGGGAACTTAAACACCATCTTGTGTCCTCAACAATGGCGCCAGAAATATTACCACTCAAACTAGCAGGGGCTCTAAAAAAGGGTCCTTTGAGGGCTACTACTAGATCAAGGGCAACAAATGGAGCAATAGCCTTAGCTGAGGTGACAGTGGTCTATTTCTCCATTTGTTGCCCTTGATCTAGTAGTAGCCCTCCAAGGACCCCCTTTTAGAGCCCTTGCTAGTTTGAGTGGTAACAGTGCACACATGAAAACATGTTTAAAATGCTCACGAGAGAAATAAGCAGGCATGTTTGTGATTTGCAGAATAATGCCAGAGTAATGGTGTTAATAAAAAATATGTCCAGTGAGGGCACACTAATGGTTGACAAACATCTTAACAAGGAAGAAAATTCTGTGCAAATTTTGTGAGGATTGTTGTGATGTTTGAAATTCCTAGAGAAGACTGATGACATTGCAGAGTTGCCATTGCTTTCCAATATACATGGGAAAACCACAAGCAGAATGAATGCAATGGTCTAGTGCAGGAAAGCATGCCATCGACTATAAACAAGATCAGTGGATTGGTTAAGAATGAAATGTTGCAAGTTACAATTGCTAGGACTTACACATTGCCAGAAAGATATCATATGACTCTGAAAAGGATCACAAAGAGGTTAATTAATCTTAATTTATAGGAAACCATAAATATTTTTTTCTGCTTTCTTTCCAAAGGAAAAATTCTTTATATTCACAAGGGATTAATATAAATGTTGCTGTCGGAAAATAAGAACTGAACTTGGCTTTTCAGCCCACCCTAAAACAGGCCCAGAAAAGGTCTTACCCCTCTCATTATGCCTCTGTTTACTACAATACATGCCCATGACAAAATATTAAATAATCATTGATTCAAAAGTATAGCTTGAAGCTAGCTACTTCCAATCTTCCTTTATACAACAAGAAAAGCTGTCCAGTAGAATATATATATCATCTATACAGAAGAAAACTTAGAAACGGAATTCCATGGAATTTCTCTCCACACCATCAAAAATTCATAGAGACCTAAATTCAATATAGGAAAGGACAAAGGTTCTTTTCATGGATGATCGGCTTTCTTATTAATCTTCCTGAAGATGTGCCTGAACGAAAGCCAGTCAAAAGAAAAAGGAACCATAAATGTTACCAAATGAGATGTACAATTTTTGGGATAAAATTATTGCATAGGAAGAAGTTATAATGTCCCAGTGCACATGGCATTTCTAGAACAAAGAACTTGGAAGATAAGTTTGTTATGTGGAAAATATTTAATTATTAGGTTTCTGTTATATTGGTCAAAACAATACTGATGATTTGTAAAATTCTGGCCGATAGAGTTTTTTTGATGATCTTGGGCTTGCCAGCTCAACACCTCTGTTTCTCTAGGTTGGAACTGGTGGAAAGAAATACCTAGGTAAATCCAAACATAAAATTTAACTGTCCCCATGAAGACAAGTTAGAAGATGTTGTAAAACAATTGTGAGCAGAAGGTTAAGATTATCCTCAGTGAGTAAGAAACAATCGTGAACAGTATTATTGGAGTGATAAGGTGTCTCAAAATGACTTAAAAAATATAATCTGGTTGCGTGCCTAGAGAAGTTGGTTGTAACAAAGTAGCCAAAGAAGCATGGTAAACCAGTGAGGCTAGCAAAAGCATAGTTATCATAGTAAAAATTGGAGACATGTACCTAGGTGTCTTTCCAGATAACAAGTTACAGTAGGCATTCTGGCTGGTTAGCCAAGTAACTTGGTGGATGGGCACTGAACCATATGTTATTTTTAGAACAGGGGTCGGACCATAAATTGGAGGGACTCGTGTTGAGGAAAGATGTTAATCAAGGTTTACAACTTTAAAACACAGATAAGCTTGCATAACCTTGGTATTGTTGAGTACTGCAAACATAGGGCAAAGCACTCAGTATTAGAGTAGGGTTCAAGTTTTACATTAACTGCTCTTGTTCAAATGGTTGGTGAAGGCGTCAGAATTCGAGGTTGAGTTCTATTTCGAGCAATAGCATTAAGATAAGATAAGAAAATTTTATTAATGTCTAACAAATGACCACAAAATTAGGTCAATGGGACTGAAATGTACATCCAGTATGAATACAATGTTTGAGTGCCAACACGACTTCTAGAAAATGCTGAAAATAATACAAAGAAAGAACATAACGTCAGAGCATATCTATAAAACTATGACAAAGGTACAATGATACAAAATAGTAAGGGAGTTTTTCTAAGACTAGAAAGGTGGATGACCCGACCCAAGAGCTTGTCAAGAGAGATAGACACTGGACAAAGACTTCTTCACATAAGCATTTTCAAAATTCAGGTGTTGTTGAGAGCATTTGGAGCTCTTTTTCGAGGGGGTATTTTGAAGGAGAAAACACCATGCTCCAACTTAGCATTAAATTATCTTTTATATGATGTAAAATTTTGGTTGTTGGACATTAATGTGAGCTATGTGCCAAAGTAATATTGAGGTGTTAAGCTTGGTGGTTAGTTGGTTAAACCACCATGACCAACTTAAGATGCTATCTAGTAACGTGACAAGGGATGATTAACTTAAGAAAATGGTAGTTTGTGTGTTGGGTAGCATTCCCTCTGGTTCTTGCAAATGCAATGTTTTATGTCATGTAAAGTTTAGGTTAGTGAACATTAACGTTAGATATTTGACCAATTTAACATTAGTGTTAAAGTTAGTGATTAGGTGGTTAAACTGCCATAACCTACTTAAGGTGCTATATAATAATGTTATGAGGGATGTTTAACATGATAAAATGATATTGTGTGTATTGGTTGCCTACCTTGGGTTCTCTTAAATGTGTTTTCTGCAGATTTATTAATACATGTGACATCTATTATTCTCTCTATATTTACGTGTCAATTACATTATGTAATGCACCCTTGTAAAATCCTATATTTTCCTACAATTTGCAATGGTTAATAGGGTTGTCACTTGCTTCTAGATTTTTTTCCCAATGAAAACAGGGGAAACCCAAGGGATGCTTCCTTGCATTTGTGAACAGCATCCCTAGTAAATCCATCAGCATAGACTGGTGCACCTCATCCAATAATATTCAAACTGGGCACCTGTTGGCAAAAAACTAGCCAAATGCCCAGTGAGATTTGGTACAACCAATTGGGTTAACTTGCTTCTATATTTAGCAAAATGTGGATGGAAATTGATATAATTGAAGTGGATGAAAAATGAGAGGAATGTTCTGGGTGCTGCACCAAGCAACTAGGTAGGTGATTTTATAAGAAGCACTATTGATTTAGTATTCATTTGCTTACTTTTTCTCGGAAAATTAAATTATTGAAGGTAATAACATTTTCTTTCCTTTCCAACATGTGGAATAGGTTGGCACAATATTTGGTTAGTATGAAAATTTGAATACAAAACTAATAAATAGTATTGTGCTTTGACTGTTGTAGGATGGGATTATTTCAAGGATCGAAGACAGAATCACAGCTTGGACATTCCTTCCAAAAGGTATGTATGGTTGAATAATAGCAATAGAAATATCTCTTATTTTTTCATATAGTGATGGATCCAAGGGAAGACTTGATCATATGTGTTAATCTCATAGCATTTGTATTGTTTAAGGGTTTGTATGGTGCTTTATATTCAACACAATATATGTTGTTGCATATGTGCATAAAAATTGGTATCATTTGAGCGATATAATATTATTATTTCAATTTTTTTTCTATGTTTAACAATAACAATTATACATTGTGTATTAAAAGGAGGTGTGGAGTACATTCTACAATGAGGAGATACAAACATGTTATAGTAAGCCTGCACCCCGATATCAAAAAAATTACCATTTTCCAACCAACATTTTCTTCTACTCCCTACTCTAGTTGAGGGAAAAGGTGCTCAGCAGCTTTGTATTACCTTACAAACTGGGATGATAAAACTTAAACCCAATAATACATAATAACTATTCAAAGAAAGAAAAACTAAAAATTCTTCCCCATTTAGCTCAGCCAAAATTTCACTCTTGATTCTTTCAAAAACCTACTAATATCCATTTCTTACCTGGAATTGTTAGCTCTAGAAGGGGTCTCTGTGTTGCAAATCATTTGGCATGATCTTCCTTGATATGAGCTCAAGAAACCCTATTCACTGAGGGATCACTTGTTGACACAAAAATCACAGGGGAGATGTAATACCCTTACCCAAAAAAACCCCTAAATTCCAACAGCTACAAATTTAAGAAGAAATTTATCAATTTAATACACAGAGACCTACCTGTTTGAAGTCGATCCTGAGATGTTATAGCTCCAAATTTGCTCTCGTTACCAAAATAAACAAAATAACCAAATCCTCCCTAACAAATTGGGCACAACCTTAGTTCCCAACTCCAGAATACTTCCAAATTGCAGCACTCCGACCCCGTGCCCAAAAGCTTCAAGAACAATCAAGGTTCAGTCCTTATTCTGTCTGTAACTCTTTGTTGAAAAAGAATCCCTCTTCTGTGTGTTACACCTTCTCCTTATACCTTCCCACACCACTGTCTTAATCTCCCACTAGGTCTTCTGTCTCCTTTGCCTTCTAACACGTGGAGATTCCACTGAGTCATCTAACTCCTCCACTGTTCTGAAGAGGCAGTCTCATTATATATGGTTATTTGAAATATATATGGATTTTATTTAATTTTATTCCTCGAACTATTCATGGGTTTTCAATTTTTTTTTTAAAAACTTTTGTAAGGTTTTTTTCACAAAGAAAAAATTCGTAATTTTATTTATGAGTAAACAAAATTACATGTTACATGAGCTAGTAAACGTCCAAAGACGTACCAATTGCCGCAGATAAAAAATGCAAAGAAAAACAATTAGGATTTTCTCCCTTTTTTCTTTTCAACCTTACGCCAAGCACCTTGTGTTGGCGTGGTCTCGATAAGGACAAGCTGATTTTCTTCCGCTTGTGCTCCATTGTCCTTATCAGAGTCTGATGTGTCTGAAGTATGTGTTCTTTTGTAACCCCCACTGTCTGGTGCTCCCGGAATCATATCATGCTGAGTCTTTGTGGTGGTGTCAAGTGGATCTTGCATTTCCTGTTCTTGTGTGCCCAAGGAGGTATCTGTTTGCTGATTCTCATGTGGTGAGGGTTCCTCTTCTTCGTCCTGTTGTTCTGGCTCCTCAGAGGGAAATTGCCATCCTTTAGCAGCTTTTCCTAGTTTCTTCTTTTTTCTGTTGTCCCTTTTTGCTGCCGGGCATGAGTTTTGTAAGTGTCCTGTGCACCTGCATATCAGGCATCTGAAGGCGGTGTTCTCATAGTCTAGATGCTGAGTCCATCTCTCTTGTTTATTATTCAGCATAATGCACTCTGGGAGTCCTTTGCTCAAGTCAACCTCCACACAGATTCGTGCAAAGGTGAAGATGCGCTCCTCCAGGCGTTGAGTGTCTGTTTTAATGTATCTGCCAAGGGTGTTTCCAATGCAGCCAAGTACATTTTCATTCCAAAAATGTAGCGGGAGGTTGTAGAGCCTAACCCAGACTGACATTCTAGTAACCTCCATGGTGTTGGCATCAAAATGGGGAAACCATGGTGTGATGAAGAGTCCCGTGGAGCCCCAGAACCATGGTCCCTGGCTAAGGATGGAATCCCTGGCCTCAGTAGATGAAAATTTGACAATGAAGAACCCCTTGGAACATAGGTGTATTTCGCATTCCATGGTCCAGTTTGTGAAAATCCAATGGAACAGCTCCATTGGTTTGGGCCAGAAATAGTTGAATCTGCCTATTATTGCTTGGGATTCGTAGGCATTTCTATGATCATCAATATCTAGATTGTCTATGTTTATTTCAGGCACATTGTCCTGCAGTTCCACAATGTATGGCTTGGGAGAGCTTTCTGCAGGAGCAGCAGGTGCTGCAGTTTTGTTTTTGTCCCCCTATAATACATTTCTGTATGTACCTTTTGTGTTTACTGTTTTGGATGCACTTGCACCCATGGGTGTTCCATATGCTCTGTTTTGGCCCATCATTCCACCTCTCAGTCTAAGGTTAAGGCAAATAGAAGACTTAGTAGTAATGGCATAATCTTTCAGAGTGCAGGTATCATTTAAAGCTTTTCCCCCAAAAATTAATGACTGTAAATGGAATGGGTACCCCGCAACAGCCTGGATTTTTTCCTTCAGATAAAGAATCGAGTCTGTGTGCCGAATCCATAAAATGATACTATTTCCAACGGGAAGCTTAATGAATATTTGGTATGGGATAGAGCCTACCTGAAGATCGATATTGTGGGTATGCAGACAACCCTTGGGTACATTCAAGGCGGGTGCGCAGACCAGTGTTCGGTCTTTAGCATTGTAAATGGTTTCGGCTGCTGGCTTATCCTGGATCCCCTGCATCTGTGGCGGCCAAGCAAGTTCTGGTAACCCTGCAAATAAAATGAATGCCGACGGGAGGGCAATGCACCCACGAAACCCCTCAAAGCTCGCGCCAGCACCAATATTTCGGACAGACAGTAAAAGGGTTCCATCTAGCAAGTTCGAAACCCAGTGCGAGCGCCCAAACCGCCAGTCAGTGTAGCAGGGGGTCCCAAAAAACCACCCCACCGTCTCCAGGCCGCCCAAATGATTAAACTGGTTCCCACACCTCACAGTGACATCTCCACGAGGGACGGTAGAGAACCCCCAGTGATCGTTTCTATGGCAGCACCCCCCGAACAGCGAGATCCGACCAGCGGCGGTAGCAATGGAAGCAAGAAAACCTAGGTCAACAGACAAATCGCCCGCGCACTCCATCTCCCGCTTCTTCCTTCAGTCTAAAATCGAGCCTCCTCTGTCTCTGAGTTACTAAAAGAGAAACTAGAATTTAAAACAAAGCACTCTCGACTTTTGTAAGGTTAACATATCCTTTTAATTAGATTTTAATCTAATTCTTATTTGTTTAATTTATACTCTTTTAATCTAATTTTATACTTTGATTAAAATATTTTTAATTTAATTCTTATTTATTTATTTATTTTAATAAATTTAATAAATTTATAAATTTAATTTAGTTCACAATTTTGTATATCTACTTTATTAAAAGAAATATATCAATTATATATTATAACGATGGTATACATATTAAGTATCCCGCTCGACATTTTCATCAGAGTTAGGTATTTACTTCATAAATCATTTCATTACCCTATACTTAGATATGTTCAATATTGATTAGTAGGTATACTAGTGCAGTATTTGCGTTGCATGCATATATAGCTATCATATGCATGCCTCATATGCATGCTAATATTCACATTTTGTTGGTAATTGTAGGTGGGTCATTACATATACCCTTCCTTCTGAAAACTTCGTCTCGAAGTTGGTGTTTGTATAGTATATCACTAATTATTTAGTGATTAGTGTCATCACTTAAGAATTATGTTTCAAAATTGAATTTTTGCTTAACATGAGGGCACTTTAAAATTTGTGTTTTGAACATTTAAAATTTTACAACCATAATAGTCATGCCTCGCCGCTGCCGGGTTCCCAAGCTATTCTAGAATCATCCTATCCTTCCTAATCTCTTCTGCTCCCATCCTATCCGTCCTCTATTGGAGTATGCCATGGCGTCAGCTATATTGACCTAACCATTCATAGATCCTGTAATATTCCTAATTTGCAACAGCAAATTGGAATATTCTATTTTGTTTATTTTGCCACCTATAGTTTGTAAATAAATAAAAAGTGAGTAAAAGGGGTCTAAACTCACTTAAATGAAATAAGACATCCACCTAGTAGCACAACGTTGTGACTTAAGTGGGAGTCAAGGGGGGACCCAACACCACGTGGAGGAGGGGGCCTATGTACACTCTAGAAGTTTCTCCAAGCTTCTGTGGAGATAAGGATGAGAATGTGGATAAGAATGAGGATGTGGAGGAGAGAGAGAGACTACGTTGGGTTTTGGAGGGAAACCAACACTATAAAAGATGAATTAGCCTCCTCATTTCATTCATGCTTGATATTTGGATTATTGAGTGAGACATATTGTCTTCTCTTTGGCACGCTGACTGTTTAGCCCGTCTGCTGCACTGTTTAGTGCAACCGAGTGTCTCCGTGCGAAGATCTCACCCTTAGCCTCGGGGGACTTCGAGTGCCTGCTCAGGCAAGGTTATTTCTTAGCACCATCCTCCAGGACAGCGTTATTGCTGCAGCAGCGTAATACTGTGTTGTAGGGTGTTGCCGTGGTGACTTTACGACACCACTTCCTTCTCTTGTTTTTCAGAGGGAGAGTCTTTCTTCCTTTTGGAGGATCAGATTGGAGGACTTTGGAGCTCATTTTCAGATCTTGGCATCAGGGCAATATATTCTTCGTGGTGTACTGCGCAGTTCTTTCCCCAGATCTGTGTTATTGCTGAGGAAGCAGCGTTCCAAGGGTTTTGGCATCATTTTGGAGTTAGATCTCTGATTGAGGGTGATCCTTGGATTGGCCAACCAATCCAAGTATATTTCTGATCTGATACTGAAGTTTGCTTCAGAAATTCTGAATCATTCTTCAGATCTGCTGCAGTAAGACTCAGATCTGCTCCGACATTTTCATGTATTGCCGAAATCCCCAAGGGGAAAGTAATAAAGAGCCCTTTGGGCATTTTGTCTCATTATAGATCTCTGTTTTCATGTATTTATCAGTTTCAGATCTGTAATATAATAAATATAAGCTTCATGCCTCCTAGAGAAAACGCTGAAGTATTTCTGGATCAATCTTTGTCTTGCGGCACCTCTATTTTGAGGGGTTTTTTTATATAAACTGCTGTTTAACCTTGCTGAATGCCTATGTCGTGTTCCCAAACCCATTCTCTGATCATCCATACAGTTATACATCTTATTCCTTCAGAAAAGACGCAGCCCTTGCTTCAGTAAAATTCTGCATACTCAAAGTCTTGGGAAATCAGGGTTTCTATTGACTAGTCGGGAAGGAGGAACTGTTTAACATAGAAAAACGCCTTTGTTTGAGCTGACATTCGACATGGAAGTCCCTATTGACCTATTCTAACATATTCCAGAACCTTGACCCGTCATTTTACGCAGATTTCCTTATTCACTCATTTTAGGGCCAAAATCCTCACTTTTCCCCACCTTTTTGCCCTTAAAAGTTGAGTAAAGGTTGTTGCTGCTATTTATTTTGATTTTTGAACATTTTCAGAGATATTATATGATATCTGAAGCCCTCATACCTGAGGAATGCGTTTTCATGGCATGATCTGCTGAAAATTTCATTTTGGGGATATTACAGTGGTATCAGAGCATAGTTCTGGCTCAGCCTGTGGAGCTAGCTATCTATGGAAGATATGAGGATCACAATGCCTACCTTCTTACCTGAAGTACCAAGGCAACATGGTCGTATACCCTGGGAGGATTATTTCAGAGAATGGCAGTCCATGGGGGAAGACTTCAAAGCAGTTTGTCCTTTCAAAGATTACGTTGAGCTCAGACTGGATGGAGTAGTAAGGTACAGTGGTAACAGTGGATTTTCTAGCACGCAGAGTTCAAAGTTGCAGCAAACCACTGGGAGGTCACCTTTTCCCATGCATGAGGGACCCACTAATCCCTGTGAGTCAAAGCCCAAAAAGACTGGAACGGAGAAAAGGAAGATTTCATTCTCATCCCTTTTCGGATTCAGAGGAAATTCATCCACCGTAGAGGAAGTCAAGAAGATTGAAGAGAAAGAAGAGGAAGTACCATGCGCTTCCGATTCTCATCAAGAAGAGATCACATCACCTCGTGAGGAGGCTTGTGATAACGTTGTCACACTCATGGAGGAGCAGCCACACGCATTGACAGTTGGGGCAGCCAACACTTTTGAGGACGGGACTCTTGTAGACCAAGGGTCAAATCTCATTGCTATTGTAGAGCAGCCTGGTTGCACTGCGCTGTGCAACGTGGAAACACTCGAGGAGGAATCAAACCATCATTTTCATGAGCCATTGTTGGATTGTACATCACATTGGAGGTTGGGGTTTGAAGCCTTGAAGATTGATGGTAGACATCTTGGAGTAAGAAATCTTTTCTCCCTTCAAGATGACACTTTCTCAATGAGCTCCTCTCAACTCAAAGAGAAACTTCCACTTTCGGATCCAAGACCTCATTGGTTTTGGAAGACTATGGATGAAGGGGAGGTCTCAAGGAGAGATCTCACTGGAGATGCACTTCGACACACCATGGGGTGCAATGACTTTCTTCCCTTCTCACAAGAGCTGATAGAAGGTGGGGGACATCTTCGGATGGATAACATCTCTCATGCTTGTGTTGGACATCCCTTGAGCCATACACATCATGATGGGAGGTTTTTGCCTACCACCTATTTGATTCTTGATAGGGTCTCATTGATCCTTGAGAAGTTTACATTTCAAAACCCTATGGAGTGCAAATTCAGAAATTTGATTTTGGAGGATGGTAACCCTCATTGGAGGAGTACCAGGATGTGGAGAAGAAGGAGGCATCCACAAGTGATTGAGTGGATGGGGTTGATGAGCAAGGAGCTAGGAGGCTACTTGCAGATCTATGATATCGGGCAGCAGGAGGCTTGGCTGCGCTGGTTACTCTTGAAAGAGTTTGGCCATCACTTGGCAAACACTCTTCCTAAGAGTAGGAGGATGGGGAAAAGATGGATGGATACTTGCATCATTGAGCAACATAGAGTATGGATGCATGGTGTTGATATGATACTCATATCATTCATTGTGTCTTCATCACATGATTGGTATGATGGAGGTATGGGGAGGCAACACAATTTCTTGTTGCTTTGCTCGGGAGAGCAAGGGCAGATTTGCTCCCACACTTTGTATGATGTTACAGGAGGAGGAGATGGCACTATCTCCTTGGTCTTTGATTGGGAAGCACTTAAATCTTGGGCGGTATTCCATATTTGTTGCAGCATTATTAGAGGAGTCTTTGACAAGGAGCATGTCAAAGAACAGAGTCTTGTATTGACAGGAGCTTATTTGCATGAGCTCACAGCGTTGTCACCTTGGAGCAGAACATTATGGATGAAGTGTGCGCAGCAGAGATATGGTGGATCTATAACCCATAGGTCCCGGGATCACTTCATATTTGTTGCACAAAGAGGAGGTAATGATGATAGAGACATCTATGGCATGTTCTTCTTGACTTGGGTTTCCAAGCATGAGGAGGATTATCTTCTTGCAGCACATGGTTCATTCTTCTTCATAGCATGCCAAAACACTATGGAGGACTCATTTATGGATCCATGTACCATCTTACTTCCAGCATATGGTGAGGAGTTTGTTTATACATTCATTGATTTGCACACTCTTGCCATTCCTATGCAGTGCATTGCTTCACAAGGGGGCAAGCTTGTCATATTGCTCCATGAGTTTTATTGGGCCAATCTACATGATGGAGGCAGCCATCTCTTTTGTGGCCTTGGGCAAATGTTTTATCACTACATGTATGTTCATTTGCTGCACTATAGCATGTATCATATAAAGACATGCATGATTAACTATGTAACAAGAAACATTTTGCCTTGTACTTTCATCAAGCAACAACTTGTAAAACTGCGCTGTACTTGTTGGGGAAGCTGTTGGTACCTCTTTGCATCACTTGTAACCTTTAGCGTTTCCTTCATTTTGCTACTGATCATGTCTCCATTTGCTGATATAGATCAGATTTGTATGGGAGGCTTGATTATGAGAGAGACACATGAGCTGGATGTGTCTTTGAGTATTTTCTGCACTACATGTTCTAATGGGAGCATGAGAGGAGGCGTGGCCACCACTACTACATATGTTTTCTCTCTTGAGGTGGGCCATGAGATTGATAGTCATCCATTGTACAGCCATGGGCAAGTGTTTGGTCTTATGTTGTTGTCATATTCAGCCATTTACTATCCATTAGTAGATGTGATGGATCTTGTACATTGCTTGCCATGTAATTTTTTGAAGTTGCAGTGGATGAGACTGCATTGTATCTTTGTGAGAGATTGTTTGCATCATGTATCATCATGTAAAACCTTCAGCAAACATCTCATTAGAATGATCCATGATGACCATGTCCTATTCTTCATGGATGGATTGTTTTGGGCCAGCTTGTTCTTCATTGTTGGAGGAACCTTCATTGGAGGATTTTTCTTCACTTTTCCACTGGAGGGCAATGGTTGTGCAGCCCAGGATCAGCATACACTCTACACTTATCATAAGTGGAGAGAAGGACAACATGGGGTAAGCTATGATGCTTGCCAAGGTCAAATTTTCATCCCACCTTCATTACTGGAGCTTGAGGTGGAGGGAGATTTTCAGGAGTTGCCTTGCTGGGAGGTGGCTCATTTTGTTTGGATGATTGCTTGGGGATGGAGGATCCACAGGAGGGAGATGCTCCTCATTACATTCCAGACTCCATGCCTCGAGTGGAGATTCTTCAGTTCTACCCTTGCAGTTGATTGGAGAGAGGTGATGAGTTGGTGCGCAGTTGATGGGCCAGCTTACACAGTCATAGATGCAGAGCAGCAGGGGTCATGGTCTTCTTCAGTCATAGCCAGAGGCAGTGCGCAGTCCGAGCCATGGGACTTGGGCTATTATTGGCCATGGTGGCAATGGGATCCGGGCGGATTGTTGGTTGGCTGGTATCATGAGAGATCAGTTTGGGATCCTGGCATTGAGAGATCCCTACATATCAGGATGATGCAGAGTACAGAGGAGATTCAGTGGCGCATCTGGGACCCAGGCATATCTTGCAGTATCGGTGGAGAGCATCCGCTAGGAGGAGACTTGTTCAGGCAGTTGCTTGAGGGCAAGCAACATTTTGCCAAGGGGGACTGTAATATTCCTAATTTGCAACAGCAAATTGGAATATTCTATTTTGTTTATTTTGCCACCTATATTTTGTAAATAAATAAAAAGTGAGTAAAAGGGGTCTAAACTCACTTAAATGAAATAAGACATCCACCTAGTAGCACAACGTTGTGACTTAAGTGGGAGTCAAGGGGGGACCCAACACCACGTGGAGGAGGGGGCCTATGTACACTCTAGAAGTTTCTCCAAACTTCTGTGGAGATAAGGATGAGAATGTGGATAAGGATGAGGATGTGGAGGAGAGATAGAGACTACGTTGGGTTTTGGAGGGAAACCAACACTATAAAAGATGAAGGAGCCTCCTCATTTCATTCATGCTTGATATTTGGATTATTGATTATTGAGTGAGACATATTGTCTTCTCTTTGGCACGCTGGCTGTTTAGCCCGTCTGCTGCACTGTTTAGTGCAACTGAGTGTCTCCGTGCGGAGATCTCACCCTTAGCCTCGGGGGACTTCGAGTGCCTGCTCAGGCAAGGTTATTTCTTAGCAACATCCTCTAGGACAGCGTTATTGCTGCAGCAGCGTAATACTGTGTTGTAGGGTGTTGCCGTGGTGACTTTACGACACCACTTCCTTCTCTTGTTTTTCAGAGGGAGAGTCTTTCTTCCTTTTGGAGGACTTTGGAGCTCATTTTCAGATCTTGGCATCAGGCCAATATATTCTTCATGGTATACTGCGCAGTTCTTTCCCCAGATCTGCGTAATTGTTGAAGGAGCAGCGTTTCATGGTTTTTGGCATCATTTTGGAAGCTAGATCTCTGTTGGAGGGTGATCCTTGGATTGGCCAACCAATCCAAGTATATTTCTGATCTGATACTGAAGTTTGCTTCAGAAATTATGAACCATTCTTCAGATTTGTTGCAGTAAGACTCAGATCTGCTCCGACATTTTCATGTATTGCCGAAATCCCCAAGGGGAAAGTAATAAAGAGCCCTTTGGGCATTTTGTCTCATTATAGATCTCTGTTTTCATGTATTTATCAGTTTCAGATCTGTAATATAATAAATATAAGCTTCAGCCTCCTGGAGAAAACGCTGAAGGGTTTCTGGATCAATCTTTGTCTTGCGGCACCTCTATCTTGAGGGGTTTTCTATATAAAACTGCTGTTTAACCTTGCTGAATGTCTATGTCGTGTTCCCAAACCCATTCTCTGATCATCCATACTGTTATACATCTTATTCCCTCAGAAAAAAAATGCAGCCCTTGCTTCAGTAAAATTCTGCATACTCAAAGTCTTGGGAAATCAGGGTTTTTCTTGACTAGTCGGGAAGGAGGAACTGTTTAACATAGCAAAACGCCTTTGTTTGAGCTGAAATTCGACATGGAAGTCCCTATTGACCTATTCTAACATATTCCAGAACCTTGACCCGTCATTTTACGCAGATTTCCTTATTCACTCATTTTAGGGCCAAAATCCTCACTTTTCCCCACCTTTTTGCCCTTAAAAGTTGAGTAAAGGTTGTTGCTGCTATTTATTTTGATTTTTGAACATTTTCAGAGATATTATATGATATCTGAAGCCCTCATACCTGAGGAATGCGTTTTTATGGCATGATCTGCTGAAAATTTCATTTTGGGGATATTACAGATCCTAAGGATGGCAACATCGACTATATCGACCTGATTTCCCAGTAGGCATCTGACAATCATCATCACATGTCTAGGGGAGCATGACTCGCACAACCTCCCATGACTCTAGGTTTTTGAGAATAAACGGTGGGCAATACCTCTACCCCTCATAGTAGGACCAAAGTTAACAGCCTATCATGGAATCTCATTAACCCTTAATTGTTCTTGGAGTTTTTGTCATCACGTGGTCGATTTGATAACGATGCGACCAACAATGTAAACACTTGTCCACACATTATAACATATGCATCTATATTCAAAACAAATTGACTTTAAATAATAGTTTCTAGGTATTTCATATATGTTTCTATCTATGATATTGATTTTTGCGTTCATATAACATACTTGGCCATGCCCATCCCATATATTTGTAAGTTAGCTTTCGTATTAAATTGTAGTCATTCGTTTATTTTTATCTCATCAATCATGTTGATATGCAAGAATAAAATAAAATTATAGATATCTCATCCATAACATAATTCATAATTTAGATTTCATAGCAAGGTTAATTAAATACTAAACTTCGTATTGGTATCCATATTTAAAGAATGTTAATTGAATAACATATTTTATATTGGTATCCATGTACTGACAGGGTTAAGAAAATAACATATACCATGTACCAGAAAATAAAAATTCATTTTTAGATGTGGTAGTTCAAAATGATAGTTTTAAGTATTTAACTAAAATAAAGTAGTCATATACAAAATAAGGTTTTAAGTTTTTCAAAATCAACACAAGTTGGGGTGTCTTTGACATATGATCTCTATATCTTCCTAGGTAGCCGATCCAAGGCTATACTTGTCCCACTAGACCTTAACTTTGTCTACTAGGTGTTTCTTGAGTTGTTGAATCGTACGTTCCAGTATACGTAATGGTTCGACTGAAATGGTTCCCTCGTCCGATACTTACAGTTCCTTCTATTGAAGGTTATGAGATTTTTACAAAGATATTTAGGTCATCATCACATGAGAAAAGATTTTGTTGACGCGTTCTAAACCAACCAGTTGTTGAGATTTTGTGTATTTGGGGTAGCATCAGTTGTGCTCTAGGTCCCAAATTTTGAGGAAGGACTAGAGTTCACCTGATCTACAAGACCCATAAATGGATTTGGGAAATTTCATCTGGTTTAGGAGATATTAAATTAATTAATTATTTTAATGTATTTCCTAAGTTAAAACTTAAGAAAATAAAATAATTAAAGTGAATTTAATTAAACATGTGATGAAATTGTCTTAAGTCACATGGATCAAGCTTTCTTTTAATCTTAGCCATTGATTAAAGATTTAATCTTAGCTGTTGATTTGTCAACGAGAAAAGTATAAAGGAAAGGCTTGGGGTCATTTGTAAGAAACACAGAGGCAGTGCACTAAAGCTAAGCTGAGATTCTAGGGCGGGGTTGCTAAGAATTCTCATGTGTTTCAATTGCAGAGAAGGGAATTTAGCCCAAGGGGATGATCTGATCTCGAGGTCTAGAATACACAAGAAGCAGAGAAGAGATCCGAAAAGATAGCAAAGAGGAAGGCAGCAGCAGCAGCAGACGACAGCAGCAGCAACAGCAGAAACAACAGACGGCAGCAGCAGCAGCAGTAGACGGTAGCAGCAGCAACAACAACAGCAGTAGCAGCAGGAACAAGGACAACATGATTTTAAGGAAACTCTTCAGGGGTTATGCATAGACCCTTAGGGGCAGCGTAGTGACTGCGTCACCCAGTCTGGGGTAATGCAGTCCCTTCCAGTGATAGCGCTGATCATTTGGAGGCCTTAAGAGGCTGACACAGTGTCTTTCAGGGGCAGATATGGGGTTTCTATGCCTAGATCTTGTTGAGTTCTGTAAATCCTGTTTGAGGGTGTGGATCAGTCAGTATTGTTAGTCTTAGATCAGGCAGATGTTGCAGATCTAGAGTTTTCTCTATAGGGTTTTCCAGATCTGGAACCCAGAGTTGTGTATTCAGAAATATTCTTAATAATAGAGCCCTCCAACAGCCAGAGATTGGTTTTCCCACATTGGTTTTTTTCGGGGACAGTTTGTCCAGAAATAACTGTGTCACTTTGTTTATGTGTGCATGTGCTTGTTCTAGATCTGAATTGGTAGAGATCTGTTATGTGTTTTGCTTTGATGTTAACTTGAATTTATTCAGTTGATAACTTGTATAAGTAGGAGAAGCTTAACCGGATTAACAAAAATAATTTCTGCATAAGAATTAAGATTCAGAAATTTCTACATGGTATCGGAGCAATTGTAGATCTAGAAGGGTCATCAACTGAAGCATCTGAAGGATCTAGCTGCAGAAAGCAGCTGGAAAGCCAGCAGAAAAGCAGATTTGAAGGGACAGCGCAGTTTTCAGGAGGAGATTCACACAAAGGGAAGGGTGACGCTATCCAGCGTTGTGTCCTAGCAAGCCCACGCAATTACTGCGCAGAGGCAACTCAGAAACAGTGCTGGTTGGGTCTGAAGCCAGCCAGTGTGATTCAAATCTGAATTTGTCAGATCCAGAAAAAGTTTACAGAAAAGTTGCAGAAATTCAGAAGAGCTAGTGGGGTTAAACTTCTGAAGTTTTCATATTTTTAACCTTAGCACAAGTGACAAAGTTTGGGAAGAGATCAACTTCTCAGAGAGTTTCTTGCCAAAGGAAACTTGCAGTTTGGTCAGAGGATCAAAGAAGAAGCTGAATCAGAGTTGACTTGGTAGATTTCCAAGGAGGGAAATCAAGTGTCAGAGGGAGCAGAGGGTTCCCAGTTCGAAAAGGACCCTAGATCCAATATCTCTAGCATAGAGAAGAGGAGCTCCGACACATTCTGAGCAGATGGCTCCTCATGGACTGCGTGATCAGGATAGGCTAGAGGGCCTCTCAAAATTTTCAGTATGGAAAGCTAGGATCCTGATTGTCCTAGAGGCATATGGTCTAAGAGATCATGCAGAGCAGACCCTGGCCACGCCGACAGATGCGGATCTCCTATGGAAGCATAGAGAATCTGTTGGGCATGCCAAGCGACTGATAATGGACAGTATCAAGGATCATATTGTGCCGCACATAGCTGAGAAGAGGACAGCTAATGGGATGTGGAAGGCCTTGACTTCCCTATATGAGGGAAAATTAGTCCAAAGAAAGATGTTGTTGGAGGCCCAAATGAGGTCATTCATGATGACCAAGGGAGAAGACATCGAGCATTTCCTCGTCAGATTGCAGTCAATCAGGGATCAGTTGACTGCAAAAGGTGCAACCGTAGATGATGTCGTGATAGTCAGGACTGCCCTCAATGCACTCACGGATGAGTGGGAAATCTTTGTCCAAAGTATTTTGGGCAAAGCAGACCTCCCAGATTGAGACAACTTGTGGTCGATCCTGTGGCAAGAAGAACTACGAAGGTTCACCAAGAAGCAGCCTAGCCCTGCGTTGAGCAAGGTTAAGAAGGAAGAGGAGGAAGATGCAGCCTTGGCATCGAAGAAGTAGTCGAAGAAGAAGAAGGATCTTTCTAAGATCAAGTGCTTCCAGTGTGGCGAAATGTGACATTTTGCCAGCCATTGTCCAGAAAAGAAGAAGGGCAAGGAATCATCTTCTTCCAAAGTAGCAATGGTAGATGATGGGTCAGGAGATGATGTAGCCATGAGTGCTCATGAACCACGGAGGTGGGGTGACATGGACATGTAGAGGAGCTACATGGAAGTAAGGTAGGATCCTTGAGCAGTTCATCTCTTGGATCAACAAGCGAGCTACAACAGCCTTAAGACAATAGCGGGACAAGTGGAGCAGTGGGTGCATAGATCGCAGATGAGGCAGAGGCAAAGGCAGATCTGGAGGCTGGGAGGAGCAACGCAGAGCATAGCAGAAGCAACAGCGTAGAAGTAGTAGCAACGCAAAGGCTGATGTGACTTCAGTAGTGCAGAGGTGGTCTGATTACGCAGGCAGAGCTATAGCTGTGCATTGTTCTTTAGATGCCAGCACATATCTGTAGCCTATGGAGCTTCAGTGATGAGGATGCAACCCATATGACTTATCTGTCAAAGATTGGGCAGGAGATTCAGTTGTTTCTCTCAACAACTGAGATTACGTACGTGAATCAGCGTCGCGGTGTTATAAGCGGCACGGATACGGCTTATAATGAGAGGAGTTTGCGATGCGGTGGATTGCGCCATCGCACTTGAAGTCATGGGCAAGCGTACGAGAATGGCGACGTGAGTGCGAGTTGGTGGCGAGGAGGCCAAGCATCGGCGATACATATCCGGTGCCAAATCATGTAATGCATAAGTGTGATGTGTTACTAGAGCACACACTTGATGCTAAGAGGGAGTGTTGAGATTTTGTGTATTTGGGGTAGCATCAGTTGTGCTCTAGGTCCCAAATTTTGAGGAAGGACTAGAGTTCACCTGATCTACAAGACCCAGAAATGGATTTGGGAAATTTCATCTCGTTTTAGGAGATATTAAATTAATTAATTATTTTAATGTATTTCCTAAGTTAAAACTTAGGAAAATAAAATAATTAAAGTGAATTTAATTAAACATGTGATGAAATTGTCTTAAGTCACACGGATCAAGCTTTCCTTTAATCTTAGCCGTTGATTTTTCAACGAGAAAAGTATAAAGGAAAGGCTTAGGGTCATTTGTAAGACACACAGAGGCAGAGAACTGAAGCTAAGCTGAGATTCTAGGGCAGGGTTGCTAAGAATTCTCAAGTGTTTTAGTTGCAAAGAGGGGAATTTAGACCAAAGGGATGATCTGATCCCGGGGTTTAGAATACACAAGAAGCAGAGAAGAGATTAGGAAAGATAGTGCAGAGAAAGGCAGCAGTAGCAGCAATAGACGACAGCAGCAGCAACAGACGGCAGCAACAGCAGCAGACGACAACAACAGTAGCAGCAGCAGCAGACGATAGCAGTAGCAGGAGTAGATGGAAGCAATAGCAAGAGACAACAACAACAGTAGCAGCAGCAGCAGACGATAGCAGTAGCAGTAGTAGATGGAAGCAACAGCGGCAGCAGCAGCAAGGACTACGTGATTTTCAGGAAACCCTTCAGGGGTTACGCAGAGACCCTTAGGGGGTAGCGTAGTGACTGTGTCACCCAGTCTGGGGTAACGCAGTCCTTTCCAGTGATAGCGCTGAGCATTTGGAGGCCTTCAGAAGCTGATGCAGTGTCTTTCAGGGGCAGATCTGGGGTTTCTAGGTGTAGATCTGGCTGAGTTCTGTAAATCCCGTTTGAGGGTGTGGATTAGTCAGTATTGTTGGTCTTAGATCAGCCAGGTGCTGCAGATCTAGAGTTTTCTTTGTAGGGTTTTCCAGATATGGAACCCAGAGTTGTGTATTTAGAAATATTCTTAATAATAGAGCCCTCCAACAGCTAGAGACCGGTTTTCCCACATTGGGTTTTTTCGGGGACAGTTTGTCCAGAAATAACTGTCATTTTGTCTATGTGTGCATGTGCTTATTCTAGATCTAAATTAGTAGAGATCTGTTATGTGTTTTGCTTTGATGTTAACTTGAATTTATTCAGTTGATAACTTTTATAAGTAGGAGAATCTTAACCGGATTAACAGAAATAATTTTTGCATAAGAATTAAGATTCAGAAATTTCTACACCAGTGTGGTTCATCTCTAGGATGGGATGAACCACATGTAATGAACCATTCCAATTTATAAGAAAAATAATATTAGCATGTATACGACGTATGCATATGATAGCTACACATGCATACATCGCATACACCGCACTAGTATATATACCTGCTAATATTGAGAATATCTAAGTTAGGTTAATGAATTGAATATCATAATGCATTTTATCTCGCCGAGATATAATGAAATATCAAGCTAGGTACTTAACACGTATATCGCTCTTATATACGTATACATGGTAGAGCATTGATCAAGAAAAAACAAAATATAATTAAGTACAAATTATATTTGAGTGAACAAATAAAAGAATAATATAATTTGATTAAAATTATAAAGTTAATTTAATTAATTTAAAAACAAAATATAATAAAATTAATCTTAAAATAATTAATCAAAATAATATCTACATAAATGACTCTATAATATCTCCAGAAATGACTTAGTAAATATCTACATAAATGACTATAATATCTACATAAATGAAGGAGGTGAATGAAAGTTATAAAAGAGGAGGAATATGAAGGATGGGAGGTTTTTCTTTGCTAATTTCTACACTATTGTTTGAGGAAATAGTGAGTGGTATGAATTGTTCTGAAGCGAGTCTTCATTGTTCTTGGAATTTTGGGCATGGGGGCAGAAGAGGAATCTTCTGAAACTAGGATTGTTTCTGGAAAATCCTAGATTGGCTAGGAGGAAAAGATTGATTTGGTAACGCATCCGCTGCATCCACGATAAGAGCCACAACCTAATAAATCACCAAATTTGTTCCAGGTATTATTTTATGCATAAATTAGTTACTTATGTAAGTTTAATTTTATTGCTGGTCTCCATTCATTTGGATTTATGCTTAAAGTCTCGGTTTTGGGGCTTTACACATGGTATCAGAGCGAACTTCAAACTTTGTGACCTTGTCAATATGTTCAGATTATAATTTACAAGAAACCCTCTGTATTTTCTTTTACTGAGATTTTAATATATTTCGTACTGAGATTTTGCATAAGCTTGACAAGTCGCCAACATCTTAGCTTTTCCGCTATGTTATTTCCACCTATCTTTTTTTTATGGGTTTCGCGTACAAATGCATTATGGCTCTGTTCCGATCATTAATTTTTGAAGCTCCGACCTTCCAGACGTCGGGTTGTTGTTTTCCATCGAAAGTTGAATTGCTTTAGGGATTTTCTAAAGGGCTTTCCTTCATTGGCAATTGAATTAGCTCACTAGGGTTATAGGACTGTAGTAGTTTAAAATCTTCTTCCGCAACTCCGGTTGGTTGAGCCCAACAAGCTTGTCAATCTGTTTCCCACCTTTTATGAAAACGAAGTTCGGCATGACTCAAACAACCCACTCTGCACTCCCCTCAGCCATTCTGGGTTTCCTGTATTGACTTTGTAACTTAGCTTTCAAATTCAGGCAATCAGAAAGGTCCAATATAACTGTGGATAATTTTTCTTTACCGCTACAACCGATTTTTTTTGGTTAAACTCAGAAGATTCATCATCTTAAAAGTTCGATAGAATAACTAAACTCTAATGCCAGAGTGTTTGGCATTTCACACAACAGCGACCTAGTAGACTTGTTCAAAGAAATATGAGAGTTTATATATTTATTTTTCCATAGTTGAAAATATAGAATTAATAATCCATTTTCCAGTTTTCGTAACCGGAGACCAACCCTCCCCGCAGAGTGGCAAAGCATTTTTTGTTGAGCTTAACTCTAAGTTTGACCCACAATTGATGCCTTTATCATTATCTATCGACCTTCGGTTCCAATATTTGCGCACTACTTTACCTTACCCTCCCTGTTGTTCAAGCTCTGTCGACATTCTCCCTTTGAGTCATACAGTGGGGTTTTGCAGCTAACACTTGGAAATCCTTTGAAATAATGAAGAGACACTTTTATGTTGCCACGTAGATATGCCACGAGGCAGCCTCGACCATGTGATTTTACAATGCCATTAAGTTTGAGACCTGGTATAAACTTTGAAAGTATAGTAATTTTATTTGATTTTTTTATTATTATTTCAAGTTTGGAATTTTTTATTTTATTTTTAATGTTACAAATTTTAAATGAATTGCATTTTTATTATTATATTATATTTTAAATATATAAATAAAATTTAATATCTTAAAAATATGTGGATTTTATAACTTACATTAATTTAAGCAGTTTAATGAGTTGAACGCTTACGCTTTTAGCATGTCAATTTAAATAAAGTCTTAATATCTTAATATGTTCCATTATTGAGGGGCAATTTGAAAGATAATTTAATTCGAGATATTACTCCTTCTAGGATTTGGGATATCACCATTAAAACCTATGATATTATAATAGCAGATTAACTTGAAGCTGTTTATATATATCGAAAAGTAAAATTAAATGTAGTAGGCGGTGGGGCTCAATTGGTCCTCACATTTGTAATTAGGCGATACCTGACACGTCAACCATTTCATTCCACTGTCAACTGGGTCGCATATGTAACTCGTAGAGTGGTATGCGGCCATAGAATGTATATCGGTATGTGTACGGGGTTTTAATCATTGTAACCATCAAATATAAAAAAAGCATTACAACTGTATTATATATATACAACTATCATATAGAAACAATGCTGACTCCAAAATTAAATGAATTCCTATGTCGTGAGAAGGCATATCGCCATAGACATGCTTCATGTTTTATTCCCGATATCTACATGGCATCGTAGCTCACCCACCGGGAAGCCAACGCATTAAGCACCAAACCAGAGATCGATTGATTTGCACTACGTGTCCATCGAGAGGCAACACCAAATGCTAAGTCACAGCTAAAGGAGAGGAATGAGTGGCACACATCTGTAGGCATGTAATATCAATCTCCAGCGAAATATATCAAACGATGGTGGATCCCACTTCTTGTTAAATACAAGACATATTCCAAAAGTTTGCTTGTTCGGATTACTATTTGTCGGTATAAGAAAAAAAAAATATATAAAGTAAATTGGATTTTACAAGAATAACTCTTCAACTTTATATAAATTGTCGAAATTACATATAAAATATTGATAAATTAATTAATTTGTAATTATGTGAAATACTAAAATAATGTCTATTTAAATTTTAGTCATTAGAAAACATTATCTTTGTAAATATGTAAAAATTAAAATAATAAAAAATAATTAATTATGTCTTTTTTATTTAAAAATAATAATAATAATAATAATAATAGTGATAAAACATAATATAATTATGGATTAAACATTGGTACAAATCGTTGACATATTTCCCTTATCAATGGTGTGTCTATAACTTCAGTGAGGACTAGAAAATGCTAGACAAACCTTACGAAATGATACTATAGCCTATGAAAACCCTTGCATTTCACTAAAGAATTATTACGCATAAAAAATCCTGCATTAGGACAAGGAGGTCGCGTTGCCCCCTCCTTGACTTCGGTACCAGTAAGACTTGCCTGCAGGTAAAATAGCAAAAGAACGATATCCGTATGTAAGCTCAATTTTACGAAAATTATATTTATTTAGTCTAAAATGTACCCAATTCTCATAAATCTTATTATGTATCCAGGAAAAGCCACAATGGTAAGAACGTATCAAAGGCGGCAACACCAGCGAGATGCATCGCCATCTCTAACACCTCCACCAACGGCATTGCCAACACCATCACCATCGCCACCACCTAGACCGTCATCAGCACCAGTCGCTCTACCGCCTGATCTAACTATTGTAATGCGCTCATTAGAAGCCATTCTGGAGACATTAAAAAGGTCGCAGCTGACCAGCAACAAAGAAGAACGACCTCATCTTGAGGAAAGACATTTAGAAAAGCCTAAAGATTATGATTATAAGCCACCTAGGGAAGATATTTCCTGGGAACTACAAAAGATTAAACTCCTGAATTCTCAGGAGGACGAGCTTGAGAACATACCGAAGCATGGTTAGAAGAGGTGATAAGATGCTTTGCACTAAGAGAATATTCTTCTACCTCTAAAACAAAGATCGCTATATTTCAACTCAGAGGAAATGCTCTGATTTGGTGGGGAAATCTAGAAAAGCAACTACATCTCACATCAGACATCGTTCCTTGGAAGTTGTTTGAGGACCGATTCCGTGCAAAATACTTACCACCTTTCTTTCAAGAGCAGCAAGTCGAAGCCTTCCATACACTAATCCAGGGTAGTAAGACCGTGGAAGAATACGAGTTAAGGTTTATGGAGCTTGTAAAATATGTTACTTATCTAGATACAGATGAATGTCAAGCCAAACGTTTCATATATGGATTAAATCCTCGAATCAAGGCCATGGTAAGAATGTGGAAGCCATCAACGATGGCAGAGGCGGTTGAATGTGCACACTATGCAGAAGAGCATCTAGGGATTAAAAGAGATTTTAGGTCAGTAGAACCATCACAGCAGTGATTTACTAGAAAGACTCCCCGAAATTTCTTCAGAGGAAGTAGCTCGAGACCACCTCCTTATGGTAACAGGTTTACCCCAAGAGGAGTAGGAGCAGGAGCTCCCATGACCGTTAATACCATAACTGTTGACTTGTGAAATGCTAGTCCATGGCAATCTCGAAGGATTGTTAATAGAGGAAGAAACGAGAGAGGAAGTGGCACAAGAGGACGAAGCTCCTGGTCTAGAAATTCACAATTAGAATCAAGGGGGCCAACCCAGGTTGAATGTTGGGGATGTGGAGGACCTCATTTTCAGCGTGATTGTCTGGAGATCTCACAGAGGGTAAGAAAATGACCATCATCAAATACCCAAGTCAATCATAGAATCCATGCTGTCGTCAACAACAATCAAGCAACACTTCAATCCACCGTAGTGGAATCTTCAGGTACAATCAACGGAATAAAACTCAAAATCTTGTTTGACACTGGTGCTATTGATAGTTTTATTTCATCATATTAAGTAAATAGATGTGGGTTGGAAGCTTGCAAACAAAACGATTTTAGACAGGTAGAAATGGCTTCAGGAAAACTTCAACCAGTAGAATTAAGTGTTGAGGATTGCAAAGTTGATTTAGGAGTCTGTTCGACCAAACTAAAAGTATATGTCACAGCCCTAGGAACTTACGACCTGGTGATAAGAATGGATTGGTTAGAATCTCATCAAGCATGGGTAGACTATTTCGGGAAAACAATACTTTGTATGAATGATGAGGGAGAGAGAATCCAAATCCAAGGTATTAAGAGGAAAGTGTCCTTACACTTCATCTCAGCAATGCAAATGAAACATTGCTTAAGGAAAGGTTGTCAAGTATATGTAGTTCAAGAAGTAAGCAAGGAGAAAGGACCATCCTTAGAACAATATCTGATTCTGTCAGAATTTTCGAATGTTTTTCCAAAGGAATTACCAGGACTACCTCCTAAAAGAGAGCTAGATCTCACAATAGCATTGAAACCTGGTACAAAACCAATATCTAAAACAGTTTACAGAATGACATCTCCTGAACTTCAAGAATTACAAATACAATTGAAAGAACTATTAGATAGAGGGCACATTTGACCCAATATTTCACCTTGGGGCGCTCCTGTAATCTTTGTCAAGAAGAAATATGGTTCATTACAACTGTGTGTGGACTAGCAAGATTTAAATCGGGCTAATGTAAAGAATAGGTATCCAATGCCTCGCATTGATGACCTTTTTGACCAAATGAAAGGAGCTGCAGTGCTTTCCAAGATCGATTTGCGATCATCTTATCATCAGTTAAGGATTAATGAAAGTGATATTTTTAAGACTGCATTTCGAACTCGTTTCGGGAATTATGAATTCATTGTGGTACCATTTGGGTTGACTAATACACCAACAATATTCATGAACCTTATGAATAGTGTTCTCCGCAAATACCTTGATCAATTTGTGCAAGTCTTCCTGGATGATATTCTCATTTACTCTAAGAATGAGAAGGAACATGAAGAGCATCTTCGGATAGTATTATCTTGCCTCAGAGAACACTATTTATATGGAAAATTATCCAAATGCTCTTTCTTTCAAAAGAAAATTCGTTATTTAGGTCATATCATATTTGGTGAAGGGATCTCTGTAGATCCTGAAAAGGTAAATACAATCACGGAGTGGCCGATACCTAAGAATGGACATGAAGTGCGTAGTTTTATGGGTTTAGCAGGTTATTATCGAAGGTTTGTGGAAGGATTCTCCAAAATTGCAAAGTCGATCACAACCCTCCAACGTAAAGGTGTTAGGTATGAATGGACTGAAGAATGTGAAAAAGCATTTTCCGAACTCAAAATATTATTGACTAGTGCACCAATTTTGCAAGTACCTGATATGGACAAAGATTTTACTGTGTGTACCGATGCATCTAAATAGGGGTTAGGTGCAGTATTAATGCAGGAAGGAGGCGTAATAGCATATGCTTCAAGAAAATTAAAGCTCCATGAAGAACATTATCCTACGCATGATTTAGAGTTAGCCGCAGTGGTTCTAGCTTTAAAGATTTGGAGACATTACTTGGTAGGGAGAAACTTTGTGCTTAAAAGTGACCACCAAAGTCTACAGTATTTGTTTACCCAGAGAGACTTGAATGCTAGACAAAGACGATGGAGTGAATTCTTAAGTGAATATGATTTTGAGATTTCATATATAAAAGGGAAGGAGAATGTAGTAGCAGATGTTTTAACTATAAGACCTCAAATATTTTCCCTCATACCTATCAAGGTGGAATTAAGAGATCAAGTACTTGAGCATCTCGTAAGAGATAGTTGGTACTTAAAATTGAGGTCAGGGCTTGATAGCAATCATTCAAAGGAACCTAAGTTCGAAGGATATGATCTGGAAGAAGACGAGATATTACGATTTCATGGAAGGATGTATATACCAGATAGTAGAGATCTCTGAAACACCATCCTGAAGGAAGCTCACAGGGCAGTGTATTGTGCACATCTTGGTGTAAAGAAAATGTATGCTGATACAAAGAGACTCTTCTTCTGGATAGGCATGAAAAACAACATTGTCCAGTTTGTCGCCAAGTGTCTTGAATGTCAGTGGGTAAAGGCTGACCATTGTCACCCAACAAGTCTCCTACAACCTCATGACTTTCCTATGACCAAGTGGGAAACAATTTCTATGGATTTTATCGTTGGGTTGCCCCTTACACAACAAAAACATAATGCTATTTTGGTTGTGGTAGATAAATTAACAAAAAACACCCTTTTTATCCCTATAAGAGATACTTACGAAGTTGCTGATGTAGCTCGGGTATTCATAAATGAAATTATTAGATTTCATGGAGTACCTGAGAAAATCATATCAGATAGAGACTCTCGATTTACGCCAAGATTATGGAATTGTATGCAATCAACCTTAGGGACTCAGTTAAAGTTAAGTACAACTTATCATCCTGAGACTGACAGGAAAACAGAAAGGGTAAATCAAGTACTAGAAGATATGCTAAGGATGTATGTTATGGACCAACAATCGCATTGGGAAAAGTACTTACCCTTAGTGGAATTTGCATACAACAATAGTTATCATAGTTCAATCGGGATGCCACCATTTGAAGCGTTATGTGGGAGACCCTACAGAACACTGTCGAGTTGGGACAGGTTAGAAGACCAGGTAATATTCCAGCCATAATTGATCCAAGAGATGGAGGAACAGGTAAAGCTAATTAGGCAACAATTGAAAGAGGCACAGGATAGACAAAAAAAGTTATGCTGATGCTCACAGGATAGATAGAAACTATGTAGTAAGAGATCAAGTTTTCATTCGCCTCCGGCCGAATAAGAGCACCATTCGGTTTGGGAAAGGGACAAAATTATCTCCCCGATTTATTGGGTTGTTCGAAGTCTTGGAAAAAGTTGGACGTGTTGCCTATCATCTTGTACTGCCATTACACTTGCATAAAATTCATAATGTATTTCATGTATCTACCTTACGACACTATATTGTTGACAAATCTCATAATCTTCAATGGAAGGAACTGCAGGTATCGGACGAGGGAACCATTACGTATACTGGAACGTAGGGTTCAACAGCTCAGGAACCGACTGATAGACCAAGTTAAAGTCTAGTGGGACAAATATAGTCCTAGATCGATGACTTGGGAGGATGTTGAGGCCATATGCTAACAATACCCCAACTTATGTAAAATTTTAAGAAACTGGAAATCTTATATGTATATGACTACTCTATTTTGATACTTGAGACCCTATTTTGAAATATCACGTAAAGATGAGTTTTACTTTCCTGGTACATGGATACCCATAAAGATATGATGATACTTAACTCTATTGATACAGGATATATGTTATTTGCTTAACTTTACTAGTGCATGGATACCAATATGAAATATGTCATTTAAATTAACATTGCGGGAATATGAAATCTAGATCGTAGATTATGTTATAAATAAGACTATCTATCAATTCGTTTCATTTCTGCATCTCAATATAATTGAAGGAATAGAAATAGAAGAGTAACTGCATTTTAAATATGAAAGCTAAACATATTAGTATATAGACTGAAAATGGCTAAATACATTGTATCATAGATGGCAACATGTATGAACTATACAGGAGCTGTTATCTAGCGAGAAATTGTATTGAATATATGGATGCATATGTTGTAATGTGTGTACAAGTGTTTACCTT
Organism: Pinus albicaulis; assembly: GCA_034641835.2. Classification (NCBI taxonomy): domain Eukaryota; kingdom Viridiplantae; phylum Streptophyta; class Pinopsida; order Pinales; family Pinaceae; genus Pinus; species Pinus albicaulis. The sequence continues at coordinate 436,258,099 of CM076582.1, read as the reverse complement.
GCAGAACACATCGTTACCGAATCAATCACGTGATGACAAAATTCCAAGAAAAGTTGAGACTCCATGAGATTCCATGATAAGGTGTTGACTTTGGTCCTACTAGGAGGGGTGGAGGTGTTGCCCACCGTTTATCCTCCAAAACTTGGAGTCATGGGAGGAATGTATGAGTCGCGCTCCCCTAGACGTGTGATGATGACTGTTGGATCCCTATTGGTAAATCAGGCCGACGTAATCGATGTTGACACCCTTAAGGTCTATGAATGGTTGGATTAGTAAAACTAATGCCATGGCATATTCTTGTAGAGGACAAATAGGATAGGAGCAGAAGAGATTAGGGAGGAAATGATGGTTCTAGAATATCTTAGAGATTCGGTTGAGACATAAAGTAACAATTAAATTACAAATACATACATATTCAAACAGAAAGTCAATCTTAAAGTACAAACCTTACACAATCACCCTAATCTCTAACAAAATTATTGATATGATTTATAAAATCCTAACTTCGGGACGAAGTTTTCCGAAGGGAGGAAGTATGTAATGACCCATTCCAATTTATAAGCAAAATAATATTAGCATGTATACGACGTATGCATATGATAGCTACATATGCATACATCGCATACACCGCACTAGTATACATACCTGCTAGTATTGAGAATATCTAAGTTAGGGTAACGAATTGAATATCATAATGCATTTTATCTCGTCGAGATATAATGAAATATCAAGCTAGGTACTTAACACGTATATCGCTCTTATATACGTATGCGTGGTAGAGCATTGATCAAGGAAAAACAAAATATAATTAAGTACAAAATTAATTATATTTGAATGAACAAATAAAATAATAATATAATTTTATTAAAATTATAAAGTTAATTTAATTAATTTAAAAACAAAATATAATAAAATTAATCTTAAAATAATTAATTAGAATAATATCTACATAAATGACTATAAATATCTACATAAATGACTCTATAATATCTCCATAAATGACTTAGTAAATATCTACATAAATGAAGGAGGTGAATCAAAGTTATAAAATAGGAGAAATATGAAGGAGGAGGGGAGGTTTTTCTTTGCTAATTTCTACACTATTGTCCGAGGAAATAGTGAGTGGTATGAATTGCTTTGAAGCGTGTCTTCACTGTTCTTGGAATTTTGGGTACAGGGGCAGAAGAGGTATCTTCTGGATCTAGGATTGTTTTTGGAAAATCCTAGATTGGCTGGGAGGAAAATATTGATTCGATAACCCATTCGTTGCATCCACGAGAAGAGCCACAGCCCAATAAATCACCAAATTCGTTCTAGGTATTCTTCTATGCATAAATTAGTTACTTATGTAAGTTTAATTTTATTGCTGGTCTCCATTCATTTGGATTTATGCTTAAATCTATAAGTAGGAAAAATTTAGCATAAAAGTCTCGATTTTGGAGCTTTACACCACACTGGTTGGTTCGAAACGCGTCAACAAAATCTTTTCTCATGTGATGATGAGCAAAAGATCTCTGTAAAAATTATGTATCACAGAAGCCAAAATTCTAATTCAAGTTATGAGATTTGTCAACTATGTAATGTCTTAACACAGATACATGAAATACATTATGAACTTTATGCAAGTGGGGTGTTAGTGCAAGATGATAAGCCACAGGTCCAACTTTTTCCAGAACTTTGAATAACCATATATATCGGGGTGATAAATTTATTCCTTTCCCAAACCAGATGGCATTTTTGTTCGATATGATGTGGATGAAAACTTGATCCCCTATTTCATAATTCCTATCTGTCCTGTGAGCATCAACATAACTCTTTTGTCTATCCTATGAATCTTTCAATCGTTGCTTAATTTGTTTTACTTGTTCCTCCATTTCTTGAATTAATTTTGGCCCCACTATCACCCTATATTCTAACTTGTCCCAATTTAACGGTGTTATGCAAGGTCTATCATACAATATTCAAATGGAGGCATCTCTATTGAACTGTGGTAACTGTTATTGTATGCAAATTCAACTAAAAGCAAGTATTTGTCCCATTTTGTCTGTTGAGCCATAACGTACATCCTCAACATATCTTCTATTACTTGGCTCACTATTTCTATTTTTCCATCAGTCTCAAGGTGATAAGCTATGCTTAAATTTAGTTGAGTTCCCAAGGATGATTGCATACAAGTCGAGAATCTTGAAGTGAATCATGAGTCCCTATTTTATATGATCTTTTTAGGTACTTCATGAAATTTGATAATTTTGTTGATAAATATCTGAGCTACGTCAACAACTTTGAAAGTATCTCTTACGGGAATAAAATGCATGTTTTTCGTTAATGTATCCACCACAACCAGAATGGCATTATTCTTTTGTGGAGTAAGAGCTAGCTCGACGATAAAATCCATATAAATTATCTCTCATTTTGTCATAGGAATGTCGTGAGGTTGTAGGAGACCTGCTGGATGACAATGGCCAACCTTCATTTGCTGACATTCGAGACATTTTGTAATGAATTGGACAATATCTCGTTTCATGCCTGTCCAAAATAAGAGTTTCTTTGTATCAACATACATTTTCTTTACACCAGGATGTGCACAATACAATTCTTTGTGGGCTTCTTTAAGAATGGTGTTTTACAAATCCACATTATCAGGTATGTACATCCTTCCATGGAATCTCAAAATTCCATTATCTTCTAGTTCATATCTTTCAAAATTGGATTCTTTTGGATTTTTACTATCAAGCTCGAATCTCACTTTTAAATACCAATTGTCTTTCAGGAGATGTTCTAGTACTCGCTTCCTCAAGTCTACCTTGATAGGTATGAGGGAAAATATATGTGGTCTTCTACTTAAAGCATCTGCCACTACATTCTCTTTTCCTTTAATGTATGAAATTCCAAAGTCATACTCAAGAATTCACTCCATCGTCTTTGCCTAACATGCAAGTCTCTTTGGGTAAACAAATATTGAAAACTTTGGTGGTCGCTTTTGAACATAATTTTTCTCCCTACTATATAGTGTCTCTATATATTTAAAGCTAGCACTACAATGACTAACTCTAAATCGTGTGTTGTGTAGATTTCTTCATGCGACTTTAACTTCCTATAGGCATATGCTATTACTCCTCTGTCTTGCATTAATACTGCACATAATCCTTGCTTGGATGCATTTGTACATACGGTAAAGTCTTTGTCCATATCAGGTACTCGCAATATTGCTGCACTGGTCAACAATATTTTATGTTCACAAAATTCTCTATGACATTCCTTAGTCCATTCATACCTAACTCCTTTACGCTGGAGGGTTGTGATAGGATTTGCAATTTTTGAGAACCCTTCTACAAAACTTCGACAATGTCCGGCTAAACCAATAAAACTTCACGCTTCATGCACATTCTTTGGTATTGGCCACTCCATGATTGATTTTATCTTCTCAGGATCTACTTAGATCCCTTCACTAGATATAATATGACTTAGGTAATGAATATTTTTCTTAAAGAATGAACACTTGGATAAATTTCCATATAAAAGATGTTCCCTGAGGCAACATAATACTATCCACAAATGTTCTTCATGCTATTTCTCATTTTTGGAGTAGATGAGAATATCATCGAAGAAGACTTATACAAATTGGTCGAGATATTTGCGGAAAACAATATTGACAAGGTTCATGAATACTGCTGGTGCATTGGTCAACCCAAATGGTACCAGTGTTAACTCATAATGCCCGAAGCATGTACAGAATGTAGTCTTAGAGATATCACTTTCCTTAATTCTTAATTGATGATAACTTGACTGTAGATCGATCTTTGAAAAAACAAAGGCTCCTTTCATTTGGTCGAAGAGGTCATCAATTCGAGGCATAGGATACCTATTCTTTACTTAGCTTGATTTAAATCTCGATAGTCTATGCATAGTTGCAAGGAACCATCATTCTTCTTGACAAAAATTCCAGGAGCACCCCAAGGTGAAATACTAGGTCGAATGTATCCTATATCCAATAGTTCCTTCAACTGAATTTGTAATTCTTGAAGTTCTGGAACTGTCATTCTGTAAGGTGTTTTAGAGATTGGTTTTGTACCAGGTTTCAATTCTATCGTGAAATCCAACTATCTTTCAGGAGGTAAACCTGGTAGTCCCTTTGGAAAAACATCCAGAAATTCGGATAAAACCGAATATTGCTCTAAGGACAGTCCTTTTTCCCTATTTACTTAACTACATATACCTGAAAACCTTTTCTTAAGCAATGCTTCATTTTCATTGCTGAGATGAAGCGTAAAGATACCTTCCTCTTAATACCATGAATTTGGATCGTTTCTCTTTCATCGTTTATGTAGAGAATTCTTTTCCTGTAATAGTCTACCCAAGCTTGATGAGTTTCTAACCAATCCATCCCTATGACGAGGTCATAAGTTCTTAGGGCTGTGACATATACTTTTAGCTTAGTCGAACAGATCCCTAGATCAACTTTGCATTCCTCAACACTCAAATCTACGGATTGAAGTTCTCTTGAATTTGTTTCCACCTATCTGAAATCATTTTGCTTGCAGGCTGCCAACCCATATTTATTTAATGCATATGATAAAATGAAACTATCAGTCGCACTAGTATGAAATAAGATTTTGAGTTTTATGCCGTTAATAGTACCCAAGGATTCCACTATAGTGGACTGATGTTCTACCTAGTTGTTGTTGACTACAATATGGATTCTATGATTGCCTTGGGTATTTGATGATGGCTCTTTTCCTGCTCTATGCATTATACTTGATGAGGCTTCTGGACAAGCACGTTGCAAATGCGGTCCTCAACATCCCAACAATTAACTTGGGATGATCCTCTTGAGTCAGATTGTAAGTTTCTCGAAAAGGAGCTCCATCCTCTTGTGCTACTTCCTCTTGTGCTTCTTCCTCTATTAGTAGTTCCTTGAGATTTCCACTAACTTGTGTTTGACAATTCAACAACTATAGTATTAATTGTTTAACCAATTCTTCTGGAAAAATCACAATATCATTTGGAGGGCCAAATGAAATTGTGATTTTTCCGGAAGAGTTGGTTAAACAATTATGGATCACAGAAGTCTACAATCTGAAATATAGTATTAATTGTCATGGGATATCTTGCTCCTACTCTTGGGGTAACTCTATTACCATAAGGAGGTGGTGTCGAACTACTCCCTCTGAAGAAGGTTCGGGGAGTCTTCCCTGGAAATTTTGGCTGAGGGGGTTTTGTCGGTCTGACATCTCTTTTGATCCCTAGGTGTTCCTCTGCATAACAGACAAATTCAATTTCCTCTACTATTGATATTGGCTTCGACATTCTAACCATGGCCCTGATTCGAGGATTTAGCCCATACACAAAATGCTCAGCTTGACGTTTATCAATATCTAGATAAGGAACGTATTTTATGAGTTCCATAAAACTTATCTCGTATTCCTCCACTATTTCGTTACCTTGGACTAACATATGGAAAGCTCTGGATTGCTACTCTTGAAAGTAAGGTGGCAAGTATTTAGTGCAAAATATTTCCTCGAACAACTCCCAGGGGACATTGTCCGAAGTGAGATGTAATTGCTTTTCTAGGTTTCCCCACCAAATCAAAGCACTTTCCCTAAGTTGAAATATAGTGATATTTGTCTCAGAGATAGAAGAATATTTTATTAGTGCGAAACACTTTGTCATTCCTTCTAGCCATGCTTCAACACATTCTCCAATTCCTCCTCCTGAAAATTTTGGGAGTTTAATCTTTTGCAGTTCCCTAGAAATATCTTCCTTCTATTGTCTATAATCAAAACCTTTTGTTAATTTTGGACAACTAGATCCAAACTCCATGTTGTGATGCTTAGATGAAGATGCCAATAGTTTTATTTGACTCCTCTTTCGGAGAGTTACAAGATCGATCTAAAGATCATCTTGATACGATGAGCAGAACATTTATTTTGAATTTATTCAAAATTTGTGCAGGTCAGCCTGAAGGTTTGGAGCCCCAACAGTTGTGTCACACACCCTCATTGATGGATATAAATTGGTCAATGTTGGAGGACATTTTCACTCATTACATCCTCACAAATTCTCTCTCATCATCTGATTGGTTCAATCACCTTGGAGGGTCTTCTCTTCACAAGTGGGAAATTTCCACAAGGAGAAAATTTTGTTTTCAGCCTAGGGTTTCTACTGCAACATTGACCAACATTGACTTTGGTCAACGCATGGTCAAATTGACCTGAAACTCTCCAAATCTTTCGATTTCCTCAATCCACATTTTTTGGCACAATTCCCGAGGTTGGATGTTGAGTTTGACTTGGATGTGTTGACCTTGCTGCTGTTGTTCTCTGCGTTGACCGTTGACTGACAGCGTTGACTTTTGTTGACTTTTGGGGTTGACTGATCTGGCTGTCCTAGAGGGTTGTGTGACACTTCGCGTTGGCTGACCGTATTGAGACTTTGTTGGTTGAAGCATCCTGTTGATCGCCGTAACGCACCAACACAGTTATATATTTTGGCTTGTCTTTTATCGATTTACTGGTATGTTCTATCAGCATTTTACTTTCTTGTTTATGTGATTGCTGACTGATATTGGGATAAAAAGTAAAGTTGCATCAAGCATAGAACATCTACAAAAATTTACATTGTATCAAAGGTGAGGTGAAGACAAAGCCCTAGTTTGTAGCAATCACTGAAGAAGAGGATGGGTTCCTCAAACTACAATGGCATTAAGGCTGATGACAAATTGATCGGGAAGGAAGACTTCCATGCCTGGAAGATGACACTGGATCTTAATTTGGAAGACCAAGATGTCATGGACTATGTGTAGGGTAAAATCCAAGAGCCTCCATCCACTGCAACTGCTGCTGCCAAATGAAAGTACAAGAAGGGGGAAATCAAAGCAAAGTTGATGATCAAGGATTCTATTCATAAGAGTTTGGTTGCCTACATCTTTGAGTTGGGCACATCCAAGGAGATGTATGATAAGTTGGTCAACATGTTCAAGGCCAACAATGCAAATCAAGTCCTATTCTTCAAGAAATAATTGAAGAATCTGAAGAAAGGCTGGGTTGAGTCTGTTCAATCATATTTTCTAAAGCTGACCGAAATCAGGAATAATATTTTGCCTATTGGGGCGACAATAGTTGATTGAGATATGGTTCTCACCACACTTGGAGGTCTCTCATCCGAATGGGATGTATTCAATACTACCATTCTCAATAAAAATGTCATACCTAATTTTGACGAAGTACTATCAAGATGCGTACAAGAAGAAACAAGGATGAAGGAATATGAAAATGAAGGAAATGTTGCCTTCACTGCTCGTGCTAAGAAGAAGAACTTTGGTGGTCCGAAGAACAAAGGAAGAGCAGGGGCCCAAGGAAAGAAAGGCAAATGTTACACTTGCCACAAGCCTGGACCCTATGCTAGAGAATGCCCTTTCAAGAAGGATTCTTCCGATGATGATGACAACAACAACAACCGAAGGAATGGAAATCAAAGGAACAACAAGTTCAAAGGAAAGAGGAAGGCTTCCTCTAGTGGAAATGGGCAACCTTTCAAAAAGTCGAGAAAGTCCAGGTATGAGGAATCAAATGTTGTTGATAAAAGAAATGAATTCATTCTTGTATCTTCCCTCTCTGCTGCATCTCCACCCAACACTATGGATGCTGGGTTGATAGATAGTGGTGCCTCAAGGAACATCATTGGGTTCAAGGAAGCACTTTCTGATATGGTTGAGAAGGATACTAGTCTAGAAATTATCCTTGGAGATAATGCCACATATCCCGTGAAAGGGACAGGGACTGTGACCCTCCACTTGTCTCAAGGTCAAGTCCTCTGCCTACAAGATGTGCTATATGTACCTGACTTGAAGACAAACCTTGTGTCTATATCGACCATGGAAGACAAAGGTTTCAATGTGGCATTCGTTGATGGGAAGGTGCGTATTTGGAAGAATAGTTTCAAAGAAGCTATCACGATTGGGTTTAGAGTTGATACACTCTACCAGGTTGGAGGAAGTGGGAGCGATGACGTGTGATACCATCCGACAGACTGAACTATGGCACCGGAGGTTTGGACACCTTCACTACAAAGCCCTTCCCGAAGCAAGGATGGTGGTCACGGGGATGCTCAAGTTCTCAAATAATCATGAAGGTGTATGTCAAGGTTGTGCCGAAGGAAAGCATACAAGGGGACCTTTCCCCTCAAGTGTCACAAAGACATCGATGTCTTGTAATTGATACATTCTGATCTGCCTAGTATGCTGCTTGTAACATCTTTGGGAGGATGTTTTTATTATATGACATTCAGAGATGACTTCTCTCGCAAAACCTGGATATACTTCTTGAAGAAGAAGGATGAGACTTTCATGTGGTTCCGTACCTTCAAAGCCTTGGTGGAAAATCTGACAAGGAAGAAAATCAAGATATTGAGGACCGATAGTGGCACTTAATATGAGACAAACGAGTTCAAGAACTTTTGCAGAGAAGCTAGCATCAAGAGGGAGACCACAATTGTCTATACTCCTGAGCAGAATGGCGTTGCTGAACGAAAGAACAGGACCATTGTGGAAGCTGCATGTACCATGCTATGTGACCAAGGTCTTCCAGAGTTTCTATGGGGAGAAGCTGCGAACACTGCTGTGTACATACAAAACCGACGCCCGCATTTCGCTCTGGACTCCAAAATTCCCGAAGAGGTTTTCTCTGGTAAGAAACTTGACGTCTCACTTTTTAGCGTTTTTGGATGGCCTGTTTATTTTCATGTGCCGAAGGAGAAGAGGAGCAAGCTGGATGCTTCTGGAAAGAAGGGAATGTTTGTGGGATATAGCGAAACTGCGAAGGCCTATAGAGTCTATGTGCCTTGTCAAAGGGAAGTGGAGATATGCCACGATGTTACCTTTGACGAAGATGCTTCCTTGTGGAAAGTAATCAATCTTCTGAGATCTAAGGAAGATCATGAAGCAAGGCCTAGAAATCAAGAAGAACCAAAGGATGAGACGATGCCCGATGTTGAAGGACCTATGAACCCTATTGATCCACCTCCTTCAATGAGGAAAAGACCATCATGGCTCAGGGACACTCTCGAGGATGTCGGGAATCATATGGCCCCAAGGGGGACATTCCGTGAAAGCAAGAAGCCGAATATATACCAAGGGTATCTAGTAGCCATGAGTACTATTGTACAATCTGAACCTGGATCTTTTGAAGAAGCCGTAAAGCATCAAGTCTGGAAGGATGCTATGCACGAAGAATATGAGTCCGTTATGAAGAATGATGTCTGGGACATGGTTCCAAGACCGGAGGACAAAGCAGTTGTCACCTCGAAATGGCTCTATAAGATCAAGCATAGATTTGATGGTAGTACTGAAAAGTTCAAGGCAAGATTCGTTGCTCATGGCTTCTCTCAAAAGAAAGGCGTAGACTATGATGACATATTTTCACTTGTGGCCCAATATACCACCATCTGATCTATCATAGCCCTTGCTGCTACACAAGGATGGAATCTTCATCAGATGGATGTGAAGACCGCATTTCTGCATGGTGCGATAAAGGAAGAGGTGTATGAGGAGCAACCTCTAGGGTTCGAAGTCCAGGATCGGGAGACCCGTGTTTGCAGATTGAAGAAAGCTCTCTATGGGTTGAAGCAAGCACCCAGAGCTTGGTACGAGAGGATAGATAGCTACCTGATGAAGCTAATGATGATCCGAACCTTTACTTCAAGGTTGATAGAGAAAAGCCTCTCATTCTGGTGTTGTATGTGGATGACCTCTTCCTAACAGGTGTTGACCCTCTCATTCCTCAGTGCAAGAGGGAGCTCGCTGCTGAGTTCGAGATGAAGGACCTAGGACTGATGCACTACTTCCTAGGCCTGGAGGTCTGGCAGAGACCTGGCGAGACTTTCCTTTCTCAAGGAAAATATATTGGGAAGCTTCTGGAAAGATTTGGAATGGTGGACTGTAAGTCCGTGTCGACACCGATGGAGCTCAACTTTAAGAAGTTGAGTGGCAACGCTGTTGGGCCCGTGCTCGCAAATCCTACTGAGTATCGTCAACTCGTAGGGGCCCTGATGTTCTTAGTGAACAACTGTCCGGACGTATGTTTTGCAGTGAACACTTTGAGTCAACATATGGTTGAGCCTCATCACTTTCACTGGGTTGGTACCAAGAATCTGTTGAGATATCTTCGAGGCACGATAAACAATGGGCTGAGATACACTTTCGGGAGTGTGACACTCCATGGATATACTGATGTTGATCGGGCTAGCAGTGTGGTGGATCGTAAGAGCACATCAAGATGCTGCTTCACACCTGGTTCTGCTTTGATATCATAGATGAGTAGGAAGTAGAAGTCGGTGGCTTTGAGCATCACGGAGGCCGAATACATTGTAGTGAGTATGGCCTATTGTGAAGCATTCTGGTTGCGAAAGCTCTTCAGTGAGCTGTTCAGGCATGTGCCAGATACCACCGTGATACTCTGTGATAACCAGAGTGGGATTCGGTTGTTCGATAATCCCATGTTCCACGATTGATCTAAGCATATTAATATCAGGTACCACTTTATCTAGGATATGCTACAGCGAGGCGCCGTAAGGCTCGATCATATAGGGACTGATGAGCAGGTTGCGGATATTCTCACAAAGCCCCTGGGGAAGGTCAAGTTCCTAACCTTCCGTGAAAATATTGGTATCGTGGAACGACCCTATTCTGAGGGTCCTATTGGACGATGAGCTCTGGGAACTCTGAGGGGCTTTGGGGATAGCTTCTCGGAGCTATAAGCAACCACAGGGCTAGGCTTATCGAACCTTGTTGGTGTGCTTCTTCCCCACCGTTATGATGATTGAGTTGGTTCACCTCTCATGATCTGTTCCTCGTATGCATCCTACCCATTGAGTTCAGGGCTCATGGGAAGTACCTCTCATTTGGCCAGTGAGGTGGGAAAAGCTAGAGACTAGTATCAAATACTGATGGACACATCAGAGATTGCCATACTCTCTATCTAGGATGGCACGCGTCCAACCACTAATCTGGGATCAAGTCTATTGAGGTTTCGGACCTCCTACTGATTTCGGGCCAGATAAACGAACTTCGGGTTGGTATGAGACTCTTTGAGTCCTATAGAGGTTTCAGACCTCTGGGCTGAATTTGTTAGCCGAGAATGTCTTTGTGACTGGCCCATTTTTGTTCTGAAATAAAGAAGACAGTAAAGTAAGTTACGACCAGATGACGCACAATGTTTGGATTGCACAGGTGGATGGAGTTCTCCCTAGTTGAGAGGGAGTGTTAATTTTGGACAACTAGGTCCAAACTCCATGTTGTGATGCTCAGATGAAGATGTCGATATTTTTATTGGATTCCTCTTTCGGAGAGGTGCAAGATTGATCTAAAGATCATCTTAATCCGATGAGCAGAACATTTATTTTGAATTTATTCAAAATATATGCAGGTCGGCCTGAAGGTTTGGAGCCCCAACAATTGTGTCACACACCCTCATTGATGGATATAAATTGTTCAACGTTGGAGGACATTTTCACTCATCACATCCTCACACATTCTCTCTCATCATCTGATTGGTTCGATCACCTTGGAGTCTCTTCTCTTCACACGGTGGAAAATTTCAGCAAGGAGAAAATCATGTTTTCGGCCTAGGGTTTCTACTGCAGCATTGACTAGCATTGACTTTGGTCAACGAATGGTCAAATTGACCTGAAACCCTCCCAATCTTTCGATTTCCTCAATCTGCATTTTTTGGCACAATTCTCGAGGCTAGACGTTGACTTTGACTTGGCTGCGTTAACCTTGTTGCTGCTGCTGTTTGCATTGACCGTTGACTGACAGCATTAAATTTCATTGAATTTTGGGGTTGAATGATCTGGCTTCCCTAGAGGGTTGTGTGACACTTCTGGTTGGTTGATCGTATAGGGACTTTGCTAGTTGAAGCATCCTGTTGACCGTCGTAACGCACCAACACACTTATATATTTTGGCTTGTCTTCTGTCGATCTACTGGTATGTTCTATCAACATTTTACTTTCTTGTTTATGTGATTGCTGACTAATATTGGGATAAAAAGTAAAGTTGCATCAAGCATAGAACATGTACAAAAATTTACACCTTTGGACTCCTCTGGATTTCTTCCTTAAGGTGAGGTTGCTCTTCCTTAGCATTGGCCATCGACGACCCTTTTAATTTTTCCAAGATGGCTTCCAATGAACGCATTATAACGGTTAGCTCAGATGTTGAAGCAGTTGGTGTTGATGATGGTATCTTTGGTGGCGATGGTGATGGCAATGGTGATGGCGATGACGACGGTGGTGGCGATAGCGATGACGATGCTACCTGATGGCGTCATCGTTGATATGTCTTTAACATCACAACTTTTTCCTGGACACATAATAAAATTATGAAAATTTGAGGTACAATTTAGATTTAATAAATATAATTTCCTAAATGCAAGCTCACATACGAGTATAGTTTTTCTGCTATTATTACCTGCAGGTAGGTCTTACTGATACTGATGTCAAGGAGGGTGGTATCACTACCTCCTTGTCCTAATCCATGGTAATCTATTCTGATGCATAATAATACTTATCAAAATGCATGGGTCTTTTAGACCGTAGTATCACTTTGTAATATTTGTTTAGTGTTATGGAAGGTGTTAAGATTCAATTTTCCCACCTTACGTTAAAGTAACATTTCAAAAATATGTAACTAATTATCTACTCAAAATAACGTTTCTGAATTTAATATAATGGTAAACAAATTTGAATAATTTATTTGGGAAATAAATCACACCATACTGAATTGCATCTATAAATAGCAATTTCACTGATCAATAATAAAATTTAATTTAGTATATTAGTGAAATGCATACCTTAAAATAAACATTAAAATAAAATTTAATACAGGGATGTTGTGAAACGCGAGCACATGGACTAGTAAAATATGAAATGCAAACAATACAAATTTAAACATTAGAGTAAAATTCAACAAAATTAAGTTGTGAAACTCAAACCATAAATTAAATAGTGGAGAACACATGAAATTCAATAAGACTAATACTATATATTTTGTAAGAGTATTAATACTCAAGATACTGTATAATTACGGTGCCTATTTATTTTTATATCGAGTAGTTCTTTTCTCCTTTTGCACCATAAGACCTTTGCTCACTGTGAGGGGAAATATCACGACTAAGCGGGTTCGAGTTCCCTCTATAACTCAATTTGACATCAATTTTGAGACTGTTGTATCTTATCCTTTTATCGATATAGTGGTCGGACTGAGGGAAAATATGGGTGGAAACCGTGGGACAAATATATTAACCCTATATTGTTATGCGATGAAAGTTGAAACACAACTTAACAATATCAATATATATATATATATATATATATATAAGTTGCACAAAATGGGGAAACGAAAATGAGTTTCCGAAACAGGAAGCGATACGAAACACGACCTCCCCAAATTTTGGAATCGGGGAAACACAATATATATATTATAATTTATATTAGAATTTAGGACATTTAAGAAATGTTATGTGAAATCATAAAACATACATGATAAATTATAATTTATTACATTCAAAGCATAAACTATTACAAGTTACAAAACAATTAAAAAAATATTAAAACGCACGCAAAACAAAAAAAAATAAAAAATAAAAACAAGTTAAGTTGCTTTAACTGGAAGAAATGCTGCCGTACGGCTTAGAAACGCGTTTTCGACCATAGTGGCGACATTTCCCATACGGGAAACGTACCAGTACGGTAGGAAATGCGTTTCCAGGCCATACGGTATGCGGAAACACGTTTCCGTTTCGTTTTTGGGTGAAATGTGCCAGTAAGGCCGGAAATGCGTTTCTAGGCCGTACGATACGCGGAAACACGTTTTCGTTTCATTTTTTGGGTGAAACGGGGGTGGGACCCACGTTTCTTGCAATAGATATATATATATATATTTCTACTAAGTATATGGGGAGGACTTTCTATACAAGTTTGACCATTGGGGATAATATTCAAACCAATATATATATATATATATATATATATAGATATATATATATATATTTCTGCTAATTATATGGGGAGGAATTTCTATACAAGTTTGACCATTGTGGATAATATGCAAACCAACATCTAATGCAAAATCACTCTAGCAAAAATGAAGTCAACCCAATATCAAATAACATATACTGCTGCAACAATGAGTAAGAACAAGAATTCTCTGCTCAAAGGCAATTTTCCCCAACAGTGACATATATAACTTCAAGGGATGGACAACAATAAAATTGTTATTGATGAAGGAACAAAGAGTTGTATTTAAAATTAATTGAATAATCTCCTTCATAATGAGCCTGCTCTTTCGTCACAATGTTGTTTTTAACTCTTCTTGATTAAAAGGCAAGCCATTGGATATGTGGCCATTCGCTTCTCCTTAGTTCTTCTCATGTCCTTCATATAGTCACACAATTAAAGAAGTATACGCTCTTGGCATTTAATCAGGAGGAGAACACTCTAGCATAAATGACCTATGTTCAACAACAATCATGAGCTATCCAAAGATTCAATTGATAATTATTTTATGGAGTTGTGAGGTAAGAACCATGAAATGGAGTATACAGCCTACAACTATTAAATGAGCTGAAATGTTATCTTGGATTTGCTTTCGTCCATGTAAATTTTACTTGACAAGATAGCATGATTCCAATTAGAGGGATACGTTGGCTATAGGTTCAAGTCATACGCTCGTAAATGCCAATTCGACCCTACAACTCCCCAAGGTACCCAATGGCCTGAGATTGAAATAATTGCTAAATACAAGAAATCAAATTGGCAATTTGGCTGGTGGAAGGTGTTGAGAATTTGGAGGGTCGGAGATTAATTCAAATTCTCTTCCTGATAATTACTTGTGAGCTTACCTGAGATGCTTATGTCTTTTCTTCTTTAGCTTATTTAATCTTTCATCAAGTCAATTATCAAAATACAAAAGACACAAATTTAGGAAAAACCTCTCCCTCTTAGAGAGGAAAACCCGTAAAGAATTCTTCTTATAGATCTTCAAATGACAAGAACCATGACCAAGACTCAAACCCTTGATCTATGAATGCCTCCAAGACCTTGTCATAGCTTCTTTATCTGCCTTCAATGCTGATCTTTCATTTCTGCATTGACTTGCACTATTCTTGACCAATATTAGAGAACTCGATCTCTAACTTTATCTTCCTTGATTCTTCGTTGATCAAAATATTTATTCTTCCTTGAAATTCTCTGAGATATATCACTGTCTTTTTTAATACTGAAGATCGGAAGGTAAATCTCTGATTTACCTTCCTTCTATTCCCAGGCTTGACCGCACTTCAGTTGCTTCAAGATGCATTTACAAAACCACATTTACATCAAATGCTTTAGATTGTATTTTACCCAAACTTAGTTACCAATTCTCAGCACTTTAGTTCTTGTAGATGTCTGTATTGTCTCTTTGCTGATTCGTGTTTACTGTGATGGCATATTTACTTAAGACAGAATGTAGCCCAAGACAGATCCGCATATACAGAATTATAGTAGTGTTGTAATATCTTATAATCATTTGCCATACACTGCAGTAATATATTCACACTTAGACCCTGTTCACTTCCACATAAATCCACACTTTATTTGCTCTATAAAACATCAGGAAATTCCGCAGTATATCAGAGAAATCCGCATATTTTTGTGTTTCTGAACCTTGTCTGAAACACAGAAGAAATGCGAGTCTTAGTCTGTATTTTTCTGTGCAGTATGACTAGGGTATTTATAGTTGTTTCTGTCTATATTTTAGCCGACCATGTAGCTGACTTCTCTGTTAGGTCCCCGTAATTTGCTAGATTGATTGAAATACAAATGGACAGGGTAACATCAAACCAAGCTTTGGAATCCAAGGACCTAGCCTTCCTGGATTCGGAGAGGGATCTCTCTACTAGGTGCAAAGATGTGAACTTGTTTACTGATTAGGGTTGATTTTAGGCTAGATGTTAAGTGCAAAGTATTTTGATTGTTTTTTGGTTGGGTATGATACTTTGATAGATTTTAGATAGGAAACATGGAAGATTGTTAAGTCATTGGGAAATGGATTCTAACAAGGTCCAGATAAGTTCGTCAATGGTGTTAAGAGCATTTGCAGGGCAAGTTTACTTGGTTGGTGGATCTTTTAAGGTTATGAAGGATTTATTAAATGGACATAAAGATTGAGAACAACAAACTAATAAAGGGCTGAAACCGAATCCTTTATATACTTGTAAACTAAGAGAGTTATAAAATTGATAAGAACAGCAAGAGAATCAAAGGCATAAGCAGAACCTAATCCATTTGATTTCAGACTGAAAACAGATAATTAACCAAGACAAACATTCAGATAAAAACATAGAAAGATAAGAAACTTATCCAACTTTCAGAGCTTTTATCATCTAGAGCAGAAAAACATTTAAGATACACAAGTAACTATAACCAGAGAAGGAGAGAAAACTCTAACATAAGGTTTCCTTAAAACACTTTTAGCTAAGTAAAGGCAAAGAGCATGATTTTAAACAGACTTCTTTGACAAACCTAGACAAAGCTACTTTAAAGAGATGATTCCAAGAACAGAATATTTCAGAGGCAACAATATGCAGGGCTAACCATAAATCATAATTGATGCTAACTGATCTAAATCATTCAAGAAAATAGACAAGCCAAAAACTTATTAGAGAGCAAGAGATGAATTCCCTAACATATCTTAAGCAGAAGAAAACATTTAGGCAGTGAAGGAAACAAACATATCTAAGGTGCCATCAACAAGCATATCTTAGTCTACATTTTTTGTCCTACTGCAGCATAGATGGATCGAAAACATATGAGAAACCTAGAAAACATTAACAAGAGAAAACTTCACCATCAACCAGGCCTATGGATCCTGCAAACGGTCCTTCTCCATCAACAAGTGAATCAAATCACGCATAAGCTCCAAGACATCAATTTCTCTTCAAGAGCTTCAAAGGACTATGTATTATTCCAGCATCAGTCATCAAAATCCAACTTTTACAATGAGTTGCAATGCAGTATTTATGCTGCAAATGAGGAGGTGGAACTGATCTAGGGTTTGAGGGTTATTAATTACAGAGTAAATGTATTTCTAGCCTTGAAAATCATGCAAGGCATCAGGTAGAAATAGGTGCAACTACTTCTCTGTTTTATTAACTTTGTCTTAACTTCTGAGAGGCAGATAGGAGAAAATATTGACTTTTAAGGATTTATCCTCTCTTTACAATAACTGTTCTGACAGTTTTAAAGTATATTCTTTTGTGTAATAACTATGTATTTTCCTTTATAGATAAAGAATGGGCCAAAGGAGTCAGTTGATATTTCTGTAATATCCCCAAAGGGAAATAACCAGTAATAAACAGAAATATGCCAGACAGATATAGAAAATACAATGCTGAACCAGATCACTGAATAATGACACATAGAATTCCAGAAAACTGAGCCATTTTATTAAATACGATAAAGTACATAGAAGAGAGCACAAAGAGAAGTAGGTAGTATCTTCTTGCCCTTGGCAAGTGGAGACCCTCTCAAACAAGAAATACATTTCATAACAAAGGTGGGCGTAGTATCTTTGAAGACGGGAAAATGGTGATCTCAGGGGCTGCAAACCCCTCCCCCAAAGAAAAGGAAAACGTTGTGCAACAAGGAACGGCGCAGAAACAGATAGAGTATTTAGAGCACAATCTGCAAACCTGAGAAGACAAATAGATCGACTCTTGAATGCTAGGAAAACGGCGGCCAGGCCCCACCTCACCTGGCTTTGCTCCTCGGTACGCGTCTCTTTGATGGATGCCTCTGGTCCTCGAGATCTCTTTGGATCTGAAGCCTCCAATCAGATCTGCGTCCTCTCCCTCCTGATCTGCGTCCTCCTAGATCAGATCTGCTACCAAACCTTCAGATCTATGCTGGATCTGACAATATCTCTTCAGATCTGCAGCCTCCAAGGCTGGATCTGATGTTATCTCTTCAGATCTAGGCTAGATCTGCCAATATCTCCTCAGATCTGCAATCTCCCAAGCTGGATCTAGTGCTATACCTTCAGATCTGCAACATACAAACTAGATCTGCAAATATCTGCTCAGATCTACCCTCTCCAAGGCTGGATCTATCAATATGCCTTCAGATCTGCAACCTTCTCTTCAGAACTGGACAGCGTCCTCACTCCCAGGCTGATCAGCGTCCTTCCTCCTCCTGGACAGCGTTTTCTCTGCTCAGATCTGGACTGCGTCCTCCCTGGGACAGCGTCCTCACCCTCCTGGATTGATCAGCGTCCTCTCTCCAGATGAGACAGCGTCCTTCCTTCTCTGAACTGCGCAGCCACAAGAGGGCTCCTCCCTCTCCAGATTTGCACCAGAATCTGCTGCTACTCTGCTACTGAAACTGAAAGATGTACTCAGAACAAACCTTACTAGGGCGGGCACTCGAAGTCCCCTGAAGCTAAGGGTGAAACTAGAACCTTACCAGGGCAGGCACTCGAAGTCCCCCGAGGCTAAGGGTGAGATCTCCGACCGGAGACACTCGTGCACTAAACAGTGCTGCAGACCGACTAAACAACCGGTGTGCTGAAGCAGACAGAAGTCCAGCTATCAATAATAATATCAAATCATGAATGATCAAATGAGGTGAGAGCCTCTCCTTTTATAACATCAAACTCCCTCCAAACCTTAACTCTCCCTGGATCTGCGCAGTTTACCTTGGGTTAGCCTGATGCCTCCCCCATCATATCCACGTGGACCCCCAAGGCCCCCTCTCTAAGTTACAACGTCAATCTACTAGGAAAAAGAACCCTTTATTATAAAGTGAGGTGACTAAGTGAGGTGACCCCTCTTATTTCTCACTTTATTTATTATTTCTAGCTAAAGCGGCAAAATAAAGCAAAAATGAAATATTCCAATTAGCAAGGCTAATTGGGAATATTACAGTCTCCCCCGGCAAAACGTTGCTTGTCCTCAAGCAACTGAAGTGATGGATGCTGTAAGATCTTCTCATCCTCCCAAGTGGGATCCTCATCCGGCAGATTCTTCCATCTCACCAAGAACTCTCTGATCTTCCTGCTCCGCAGCTGTCTCTCCCTGGTGTCAATAATGGCCTCCGGTTGTAATACCAAGTGCCCCTCATCATCTGTCGGTGGTAGCTCCCCGGTGACTGTCACGTGCTGGCCCAGTGCCTTCTTCAGGCATGATACATGGAAGATGTTATGAATCCGGCTGCCTTGGGGCAGCTCCAACTCATATGCAACCTGTCCGATCCGACGTATCACCCTGTACGGTCCATAAAAGCGAGGCTTAAGCTTCTCTGCCCCCTTCTGCTTGAGTGAAGACTGTCGGTATGGCTGTAACCGTAGGTAGACCAAGTCCCCTACCTCAAAGTCTCTCTCCACCCGACCCTTATCAGCATACAATTTCTGCTGATTTTGTGCTGTGGCTATGTTGTCCTTGAGAGCCCGGAGGATGTCTCGGCTCTCTTGGATCCATAATTTGGCTCGCGGAGCCCTGCTAACACCAAACATCACGTCCACAAAAGATAGGGAATGGTATCCATACAACGCATAGAAAGGTGTCATGCCAATGGACATGTGTTCTGCAGGACAGCATTGTGACAAATGCTGCCCAGTGTGGCAATTTCAGACATGCCTGCACACGGCAGTTAACAAAATAATATCCTGTCACTTTGTTCCTCTGCGGCCACGCTCCATCCGTACGGGATGTTCTTCAGTGCTGGTGTGACTCTGTTCTGCCTACATTGAAAGAGCTCTTCCCAAAAAACCACTGTCAGCTGGGCCTGCCTGCCTGTGTCCCCGAGCATTTCTCAAAATCTAAAAAAATCTTTTGACTTTCATTCATACTGTCTCTGCTGTAATGTGTGAAATGAAAGATGAAACATACTTGGTTGGCAGTTGACTGCTGGGGGAATCAGGTCTGTACCTGCGTGGGCAACCCTGTGATGAAGTCCATCGAAACACTCTCCCACTTCCCCTCTGGGATGGGAAGCGGCTGCAACAACCCCGCGGGATGGCTCATCTCACCTTTGTTCCGCTGGCAAACCTCACACTCCCGAACATGCTGGAGTACGTCCTCCTTGAGGCCTTTCCATGCAAATCTCTCCCGGATGGCCCTGTACATCTTGGTGAACCCCTGATGGCCCGCCAATGGTGAATCATGAGAAGCATGGAGTATCTTCTCCTTGAGCTGAGATCCCTCAGTCAAGAAGATCCTATCCCTGTAATAGATGACCTCATCAGCCACCCTGTATCTGCTATCTGTTATATGTCCATCCAGCACCTCGCATGCAAATTTATCTTTGGAATACTCAACCAGTAGTCGAGCCTTCCAGTCAGCGTCCAAGCTCATGAGTGATAACGTGGCTGGTCTACGGGAAAGGGCATCGGCTACCACGTTATTCTTCCCTTTGACATACTCTATGTCAAAGTCGTAAGCCTGGATCTTGCTGATCCACTTCTGCTACCTCTCCTGTAACTGCTTCTGCTCTAGAAAGTACTTCAGGCTGTTATGATCTGTCCTCACCCTGAATCTGCCACCTACCAGGTACTGCCGGAATTTGGCCAGTGCATGCATGATGGCCAACATCTCCTTGTCATAGATGGGGTAAAGCCTCTCATGTGGAAGGAGCTTCCGGCTCTCGAACGCAATCGGATGACCCTCCTGCATCAAAACTGCTCCAATCCCTTCCCCTGATGCATCGCACTCTAGGACAAAGGGCTGAGTGAAATCGGGCAATGCCAACACGGGGCAACTACTCATCACCTCCTTGAGCTTATCAAAAGCTCGCTGCGCGGTATCCGACCAACTGAATGCCCCCTTCCTCGTCAGCTCCATGAGGGGTGCTGCAAGCTGTGAGAAGCCCTTGACGAACTTCCTGTAGTAAGTACAAATACCAATGAACCCTCTCAGTTCTGTTACATTCCGCGGCTCTGGCCAGTCCCTGATAGCCCGGATCTTCTCCTCGTGGACTCTCACTCCGTCCACTCCTATGATGTGTCCCAGATACAGCATCTCTGTCAATCCAAACTCACACTTGGAGAGCTTGGCAAAGAACTGCTGCCCCTCCAGAATATGCAAGACCGTCTCAATGTGTTGGAGGTGCTCCTCCCAGGTCCTGCTGTATATAAGGATATCATCAAAGAAAACCAGCACGAACTTCCTCAGATGATCCCGGAAAATATGGTTCATACAAGACTGGAAAGTAGCAGGTGCATTGGTCAGCCCAAACGGCATGACCGGAAACTCAAAGTGCCCATAGTGACACCTGAAAGCAGTCTTGGGAATGTCCTGTTCCCTCATGCGTATCTGATGGTACCCGGACCTCAAATCAATCTTTGAGAAGAACCGTGCTCCTCTCAACTCATCCATCAACTCATCGATCCTGGGAATGGGGTACCTGTTCTTCAGGGTCTTCTTGTTTAGAGCCCTGTAATCAATGCACATGCGTAATGTGCCGTCCTTCTTCTTCACCAGCACTACTGAAGAAGCGAAAGGACTGGTGCTGGGTCGAATGTGCCCGAGGGCCAGCAAATCCTGAATGGCCCGCTCTATCTCATCCCGATAGGCCTTGGGATGCCTATATGGTGTGGTGATCACTGCCTGTATCCCCTGCTCCAACTCGATCGTGTGCTCAAACCCCCGATCTGGTGGCTGTCCTGGTGGAATGTCTCCAAAAACTACTGCATACCTGTCGAGAAGAGTCTGAAGATCAGGGTGCACCGCCCTTCCCGTATCTACTATCTCTGAAGCCCGCAACTCTACTGCCCACTCTATATCTCCCTTGCGGAATGTCGCCTCCATGCTGTGTGCTGATACTGTCTGGGGTGGATATGTGTTCTGCCCTCGTATCTTCTCGTGCTTCCCCGTCTTGGAATCATCCCACTCCATCTCTAGGGCCTTCCAGTCCGTCGTGACCTTCCCCAGAGTGATAAGCCACTGGACCCCCAATATCACATTGGTATCCGGAATGTCCACCACAAAGAAGTGATCGGTCAATGTATAAGTGCCCATCGTCACTGACAACTCGGGTACATATCGAGCACATGCCATGGTCTGATCTCCTGGTACCAAGACAGAGAACCCATCAAAGCTCTCCGTGGGTATGCCTCTCCGAGCGACCATCTGGGCATCGATGAAGTTGTGGGTGGCCCCACTGTCGACTAGAACCGAAACCCGCTGCCCGCGCACTGTCCCTCGTACGCGCAATTTCAGATACTTGGGGACTCCTCGTAATGCTGCTAGAGCTCCCCCAGTAGGTGCGAATGATGCCCCCCCTGCATCGGGTGGTGGAGGTGGTAAGGTACTCTGCGCTGCATAACATTCTCCTGCCTCCTCATCATCCATCTCATCCTCTTCCCCGCTGCCCTCAGAGAAGACCTCTATGAAATGTGCCTTCCCTGCCGTACACTTGTGTCCTGGTGCCCACGGCTCCTGGCAGGTGAAGCATAATCGCTTCCGTCTCAGCTCTCTCCTAGCCTCATCATCATACTGTCCTCGTCCGGGATTCGCCTTGGGAGGCGGAACCCTCGTGTCCCTACCCTTAGGCGGGAAAGCCTGTCTCTGGGGATAAGGTGGCCGAGTCCTAGGCAAGACATCTTGTAGGTCACGGGTCCTACTGACAGCATCCTGTAGTGTAGCCGGTTTGTTCGACCGGACTAGGCCACGAAGTGGTTTTGACAGCCCCTCCACAAACATCGTGATCATCCGAGCTGTTGATAAGTCAGGTACCATCACTGAAACCCTCAAGAAGTCTGAGATGTACGCCTCTGCACTCCCCGTCTGTTTGAGCTTGGTCAGCTCAAGGAAAGGCTGATCCGGGTCCTTCCTGTCAAAACGTTCCACCACTCTCCTGGTGAACTCAGCATATGTGGTCACTGCGGAATGTCCCAGTGTTGTCAACCCATGGAACCACCAGTTCTGGGCCTCACCCTCTAGATGTAATGCAGCCATCTTAATGGCCTCCCTCTCTGGCATCTGGTTAAGCTGAAAATAGAGGTCTAGTTTCTCCACCCAAGACTTGGCCGTAGTCTTCTGTGAACCATCAAACATCGGCAAATGGAATTTGCTTGCTGCACGGTGACTATCACGGTGGGAGCCACGCCCCTTGTTTCGATCATAAGATTTGCCGCCACATCGGAACTGGATATATTGATTAAAAGGAAAAGCATCCATGAATTCCTGTCCCATGCTCCGCCAATCCGCAAACAGAGTCGCATGTTGAGCTAGACCCCCATCTCCTGGTGCTGTTTGCTCCTCTTCCTCTACCGGAAAGGTAGGCATGGTAGGTCGCGTGGGTGTGGAATCGACCCTCTGCGCTGTCACAATGGGAATAGCATCCGGTATGCAACTAGACACGCCCGATCCTTCCCCCACCTGGAAAACCCTAGGGGGTTCTCTCTGCGTCCCCTCTGCAATCTTCTTGGTTACATCCTGCATGAATGCATCCATCTTCTCAGTCAACTTCGCAAACATGGCCTCCATTGGATTCCGTTGTTCTGCCTCTGAATCAGAATCACTTCCCCCGAAGAGACGGGGGTTACCCCTGGATGTCATAGGCTGCTAGCACCACAGGCTGAGCCAGATCTATGCTCTGATACCACTGTAATATCCCCAAAGGGAAATAACCAGTAATAAACAGAAATATGCCAGACAGATATAGGAAATACAATGCTGAACCAGATCACTGAATAATGACACATAGAATTCCAGAAAGCTGAGCCATTTTATTAATCTGAAAGTACATAGAGAGGAGTACAAGAAAATCAGAGTAAATGCACCTATCCTTGCCCTTGGCAAGTGGAGACCCTCTCAAATAGAATAATGGCTGCAACAAGGACAGCGTAATGTGCTGAAGCCCTGGAAAATGGCTGATCTCAAGCTGCAAACCCTCCCCAAAGGAAAACGCTGTCTCTGCTAGTGACAGCGCAGAAATAGATGAAGCACCAATCACCAAACCTCCAGACAAATAGATCAGCTACTGAATGCTAGGAAAACGCTGTTGAGCCCCCTCACACAAGCCTGCTCCTCAGATCTGCGTCCTACCTGATGGATCTGCCTCCTGAATGCTCAGATCTGCTGGATCTGAAGCCTCCAATCAGATCTGCGTCCTATCCCTCCTGATCTGCGTCCTCCTATATCAGATCTGCTACCAAACCTTCAGATCTATGCTGGATCTAACAATATCTCTTCAGATCTGCAGCCTCTAAGGCTGGATCTGATGTTATCTCTTCAGATCTGGACTAGATCTGCCAATATCTCCTCAGATCTGCAATCTCCCAAGCTGGATCTAGTGCTAAACCTCCAGATCTGCAACATACAAAACTAGATCTGCAAATATCTGCTCAGATATACCCTCTCCAAGGCTGGATCTATCAATGTGCCTTCAGATCTGCAACCCTCTCTTCAGAAATGGACAGCGTCCTCACTTCCAGGCTGATCAGCGTTCTTCCTCCTCCTGGACAGCGTTTTCTCTGCTCAGATCTGGACTGCGTCCTCCCTGGGACAGCGTCCTCACCCTCCTGAATTGATCAGCGTCCTCTCTCCTGATGAGACAGCGTCCTTCCTTCTCTGAACTGCGCAGCCACAAGAGGGCTCCTCCCTCTCCAGATTTGCACCAGAAACTGCTACTGAAACTGAAAGATGTACTCAGAACAAACCTTACTAGGGCAGGCACTCGAAGTCCCCCGAAGCTAAGGGTGAAACTAGAACCTTACCAGGGCAGGCACTCGAAGTCCCCGAGGCTAAGGGTGAGATCTCCGACCGGAGACACTCGTGCACTAAACAGTGCTGCAGACCGACTAAACAACCGGCGTGCTGAAGCAGACAGAAGTCCAGCTATCAATAATAATATCAAATCATGAATGATCCAAATGAGGTGAGAACCTCTCCTTTTATAACGCCAAACTCCCTCCAAAACTTAACTCTCCTTTGACCAGCGCAGTTTACCTTGGGTCAGCCTGATGCCTCCCCCATCATACCCATGTGGACCCCCAAGGGCCCCCTCTCTAAGTTATAACGTCAATCTACTAGGAAAAGAACACTTTATTATAAAGTGAGGTGACTAAAGTGAGGTGACCCCTCTTATTTCTCACTTTATTTATTATTTCTAGCTAAAGCGGCAAAATAAAGCAAAAATGCAATATTCCAATTAGCAAGGCTAATTGGGAATATTACAATTTCTGATTGAATAACTGCTCTGTGTTGATGTGTTCGAGGCTGCTTTAGCCTAATCTTTCCTTTAATTTCATCATTAAACTGTGTTAAGGCTTGATCTCGCTTTTTGCCTTCATAATCCATCATGCTGTCCTTAACTCTTTTCTAATTGATTTGAACCTTTATTTGCTTATATTTAACTGTGTCTTTATCTTTGATCTACAAGTTAAGCCTTTGATTTTCTTGCTTTATGCTTAACATTTATCCCTTAATCTCTAATCTCTGATCTTCACTGTTTGCTGTATTTGTACAGGTCTTTGGCGCGCTAGAGGGTTTGACTGAATAACCAATGCTCATGATGTATCGATTAAACTTCGAGATTAACCCTTTGGTTCCCTTTCTGCATTCGATTAAGCCTTAGAGGATCGTCACCCTCAGCCTTTGTCACTTTTCTTGACTGTGGGATGGCTTTTATAACTTATCTGTCATCAAAAACCTGCAAATAAACATCAAAATTATTATGAAACCCTCCGTTTTGGATAATACTGCTAACAGAGGCGAGGAATGGTGTTATGGAGCGATACGGGAGGGGATATATGCATAGAGGGGTTCCATGACGGAAAGGCAGAGAACCAGGGTTTAAACTGGGGTTTTGGGCGCGAAGATTGGATAGGCGGTTTTGCGGAAAACCGGAGGTGGTTTTCGCGCAAGGGGAAGGTGGTAAATGGTATCGGCCCTATCGAGCGCGACACAGTCGAGAGGACGACGCGTGTCCCCACAAAACTGGCGATTTCGCGTGGAACTTGCGCGTCGGGGAGAATTGTGAGAATCGGGCACGAAGTGGATCGAGAGCCGTTGGATCTGGGCAATCCAGATCAAGGGTTGTGAGTGGACGCGATGGGGAGAGGAGATGCGTGACGGAAGAATGAGGTGGGACCGGGCTGACGTAAGCTAGTTTGTCGAGTAGCAGAATGGGTTAATCAGCGGGGTTATATGGGAGGAGAAGCGATCGCCGTCGGATGGAGAAGATTCGACGGTTAGGATTAAAGATGCAGTAGAATGGATGGTTGACGGGTTTAAACGATAAGGGATGCGATGAATGTCGGATAAGACAATCAACGAACCAGATTAAAAGATGAAGAGATATGAACGGAGGGGTTGGAGAGCGGGAATGTCAAGGGGAGGAGCAGATAAAAGGTTTGTTGGAAGAAGGATGATGAGGGGGGAAACAATTACCGTTGGATCATCGGGATCGATGGTTTAGATCATATCGACAGAGCGCATAGCGGCAGTGAAAGGGAAGGCGGAAGTGACCCTTTGCAATTTGTGATGGAGCGCGGACCGTCCGATCTGAGGGAGATCGACGGTTACGACTCCATCAGCAGAGATAATCCTTGGCAGAGGTTTGGGTCAATGGGAACGGGAAACGCCGAAGTGCGATGGCCGATGAGGGCTAAAGACCTTTAGCCGACTGTCTCAGGCCTAGGTCTTATGAAGAACGATGGGCTATGGATTTAAGTCGAAAGGCGCTTAAAGCCGTATGGTAAAAATGAGCAGAAAGGGCCAAAAAAAGAGGTTTTTTAACCTTTTTGAGGGGTTCCGATAGGTATAAAGAAGGGGTTTTAAACCTAATAAAGAAGGTTTATAAGGTTTTAAAGGGGGATTTGAGGAAAATGAGAATAAATAAGGGAGAAAAGGAGATTTTTAGGGGAAGGAGATGATGAGTTAGGATAGGTGTAAATGAGTGAAAGATGGGTGGAATGGGGCTTATGAAATGAATTAATGGAGAAGGGCTTGAAAGCAGTCTTCTCTTTGAACTAGCAGGGTTACTTAGTGGAATTTTGAAGTGAAGATATCAGTGGAATGGATCTTTTGTAGGATATTGAACACAGTAGACTTCAAGAACTCACAGATTTGCTTCAAACTTGTTTCTTGAAGACTAAAAAATTATTTAGCCATCATCATATATGACAAAATTTATTGATGGCTAATAGTGGCTCCACTTGGGGAGGGCAGCTCCATGGAGGTGTCAAGAATCTCAGAGATAATCTCTGGAGAGTAGTCCAGTGCTTTGCATTTTGACAACCTCATTCTCCTTTGATCATGCTGCTTAAAAGATGATCAGTATTCATATTAACAAATAGATTTCTTTCCCCAAACAACTACCTACACAACCTACTTCCTAACATTTTTTCTTCAGCAGAGTGCACTTGGACTTACATTTTATTCTTTTATTGAAAGCAGGAAACTAATCTATATCTACCCTTATAACTTCCATGAGTTCAGTTTAAACTGTTGAACTCATTAGCTTCTCTACCTAAACTACTATCTGTCAAGATTAAGCTATCTGACAGATCCGAATTCTCGATATTCTAAAACAGAAATTTAAAACATAGCTAAATCAGGATTAAACAGTCTGATTTGCTATGGTGTCTATGGCTTTATGTACAAGCTGCACATAGATTTTATTTGCAGAAAAATAAAACAAAATTGTGAAGGCTTAAGATCTGAAAATTATAAACATCCTTCTATTCTTTTTCCAGCTCTGGTTTTGATTTGTTTAGAGCTATCTTTTTCCTTTTCTTGGTTCATATTTTGAGCATGTTTGAACCATTCTTTCTTCTATCCTAATCTATTCTACTAATAAGCCAAGATTAAACAGTTTGGAAAATCTTCTTCACTAACCTATCAGCAATAAATTCAAATTTACTCAATTATGATTAGGTTGTATAACTGAGTAACAGTTCTCGTTTCAAGCAGTGGCATTTGAGCTTGCACACTTTCATATCTTCTCTTTTTTGGGTATGGGGTTGTACCCTTCTTCTTTTAATCTACCCTCTTTTTCTCTCTTTCTAGTGTTTTTTGTATTTTTCATATTTCTTTCAAAACAATTTAAAAAATAGATAAATTCTCAAAGAGTGAGCTTATTGGCATTCCTATCTATCCTAATCTAATGAAATTTCTGCTGGCCTAAGTGATACAATAGTGCCAGTGCAGCCAGTTGAGCAACAGTAAAAATAGGTGAACATCTTGTCTACCTGCCAAAGGAAAAAACAGTATACCTTGATCATGTGCCTTCATAACCAAAGTTATTATATATAATGGAAGCTTCTGATGTATTTGATCCTTGTAAAGGATGCATGTCCGGAAATTTGAGCCAATCAAGACTTTCATGCAATCTGCTACAGGATCAACCAAGGCGGGATGTAAACTTTCTTCTCTCAAGCCTTTCATGATTGGCTGGTTATCGGTATCCCAAACATTAGCTTTGAAAACCTCCTTTTCAGTATGGTCCTTGAAAGCACCGTCTTCTTCTACTTGCAAGTCAAAAGGTAGTACAATTTCATCTTGCTTAGGGGAAGGGAGGCTTTCCAAGAGTTTTTTAGGATCTTGGAAGGTATATGACTGGATTTGAGAGTTCAAAAGCTCAATGTTAGTTTCATATTTTTCAACCACTATCTCCAGAAAAATTTGCTTAACTTCAGGGTTACATTTGTTTGACCTCAAAATGAGAAAGACAGCTTTTAAGAGATCATCATCATCAAGCTGAATTTCTGATAACTGATTTGAAATTTCATCATAGAGAAGGTCTGCCACAGACCTTGACACTTTGTTTTGATCAGTTCGAGAAAAAGGTCATTGATACTTTCAACCTGTCTGGAGTCCTCTACCAGTGGAGTCTTTTGGTCTACTGAGGGTTGTGGAGTCGCCAGGTGGAAATTTTTAGCTTTTTGGTAGGTAAAATGTTTTATGGTCCACCACCAATAAGTATTTTGAAAACCAATCTGAAATGTTTTTTGGGTTTTTCTGAGTTTTATATGGTTCTATGGTTTTGTAAGAGTGTCCTATACCTGATTCAACACTTAGCTAGGGTGGTGAAACAAACAAAGTCTACTTTATGGCTTATCAGCTAATTTACTGAGGTAATTTGAAGGACTAATGAGTCTATAAGGGCTTGCTAGGCAACTATGAACTCAGAGGTCCCACCGTGATCGCCATTATGTTGTAGTGGTGATGAGGTGGCAGATTCACTGGATATTCTTTGATTTACTAAGGGTCCAAAGAGTTTTTAAGAGGTATTCATGCATTTATGTACTCAGAAGTCCCACCGTGATCGCCATTATGTTAGGTCCCCGTAATTTGCTAGATTGATTGAGATACAAATGGACAGGGTAACATCAAACCAAGCTTTGGAATCCAAGGACCTAGCCTTCCTGGATTCCGAGAGGGATCTCTCTAGTACGTATAAAGATGTGAACTTGTTTACTGATTAGAGTTGATTTTAGGCTAGATGTTAAGTACAAGGTATTTTGATTGTTTTTTGGTTGGGTATGATACTTTGATAGATTTTAGATAGGAAACATGGAAGATTGTTAAGTCATTGGGCAATGGAGTCTAACAAGGTCCAGATAAGTTCGTCAATGGTGTTAAGAGTATTTGCAGGGCAAGTTTACTTTGTTGGTGGATCTTTTAAGGTTATGAAGGATTTATTAAATGGACATAAAGATTGAGAACAACAAACTAATAAAGGGCTGAAACTGAATCCTTTATATAATTGTAAACTGAGGGAGTTAGAAAATTGATAAGAACAGCAAGAGAATCAAAGGCATAAGCAGAACCTAATCCATTTGATTTTAGACTGAAAACAGATAATTAACCAAGACAAACATTCAGATAAAAACATAGAAAGGTAAGAAAATTATCCAACTTTCAGAGCTTTTATCATCTAGAGCAGAAAAACATTTAAGATACACAAGTAACTATAACCATAGAAGGAGAGAAAACTCTAACATCCAAAGTTACAGCTATAAGGTTTCCTTAAAACAATTTTAGCTAAGTAAAGGCAAAGAGCATGATTTTACACAGACTTCTTTGACAAACCTAGACAAAGCTGCTTTAAAGGGATGATTCCAAGAACAGAATATTTCAGTGGCAACAATATGCAGGGCTAACCATAAATCATAATTGATGCTAACTGATCTAAATCATTCAAGAAAATAGACAAGCCAAAAACTTATTAGAGAGTAAGAGATGAATTCCCTAACATATCTTAAGCAGAAGAAAACATTTAGGCAGCGAAGGAAACAAATAGATCTAAGGTGCCATCAACAAGCATATCTTAGTCTAAATATTTTGTCCTACTGCAGCGTAGATGGATGGAAAACATATGAGAAACTTAGAAAACATTAACAAGAGAAAACTTCACCATCAACCAGGCCTATGGATCCTGCAAACAGTCCTTCTCCATCAACAAGTGAATCAGATCATGCATAAGCTCCAAGACATCAATTTCTGTTCAAGAGCTTCAAAGGACTATGTATTATTCCAGCATCAGACATCAAAATCCAACTTTTACAATGAGTTCCAATGCAATATTTATGCTGCAAATGAGGAGGTGGAATTGATCTAGGGTTTGAGGGTTATTAATTACAAAGTAAATGTATTTCTAGCCTTGAAAACCATGCAAGGCATAAGGTAGAAATAGGTGCAACTAATTCTCTGTTTTATTAACTCTGTCTTAACTTCTGAGAGGCAGATAGGAGAAAAGATTGACTTTTAAGGCTTTATCCTATCTTTACAATAACTGTTCTGACAGTTTTAAAATATATTCTTTTGTGTAATAACTGTGTGTTTTCCTTTATAGATAAAGAATGGGCCAAAAGAGTCAGTTGATATTTCTGATTGAATAACTGCTCTATGTTGATGTGTTCGAGGCTGCTTTAGCCTAATCTTTCCTTTAATTTCATCATTAAATTGTGTTAAGGATTGATCTCGCTTTTTGCCTTCATAATCCATCATGCTGTCCTTAACTCTTTTCTGATTGATTTGAACCTTTATTTGCTTATCTTTAATTGTGTCTTTATCTTTGATCTGCAAGTTAAGCCTTTGATTTTCTTACTTTATGCTTAACCTTTATCCCTTAATCTCTAATCTCTGATCTTCACTATTTGTTGTATTTGTACAGGTCTTTGGCGAGCTGGAGGGTTTGACTGAATAACCAATGCTCATGATGTATTGATTAAACTTGGAGATTAACCCTTTGGTTCCCTTTCTACATTCGATTAAGCCTTAGAGGATCGTCACCCTCGGCCTTTGTCACTTTTCTTGACTGTGGGACAGCTTTTATAACTTATCTGTCATCAAAAACCTGCAAATAAACATCAAAATTATTATGAAACCCTACGTTTTGGATAATATTGCTAACAGAGGCGAGGAATGGTGTTATGGAGCGATACGGGAGGGGATATATGCATAGAGGGGTTCCATGACGGAAAGGCAGAGAACCAGGGTTTAAACTGGGGTTTTGGGCGCGAAGATTGGATAGGCAGTTTTGCGGAAAACCGGAGGTGTTTTTCGCGCAAGGGGAAGGTGGTAAACAGTATCGGCCCTATTGAGCACGACACAGTCGAGAGGAGGAGGCGTGTCCCCACAAAACTGACGATTTCGCATGGAACTTGCGCATCGGGGAGAATTGTGAGAATTGGGCGCGAAGTGGATCGAGAGCCGTTGGATCTGGGAAATCGAGATCAAGCGCTGTGAGTGGACGCGATGGGGAGAGGAGATGTGCGGCGGAAGAATGAGGTGGGGCTGGGTTGACATAAGCTAGTTTGTCGAGTAGCAGAATGGGTTAATCGGCAGGGTTATATGGGAGGAGAAGCGATCGCCATCGGATGGAGAAGATTCGACGGTTAGGATTAAAGATGTAGTAGAACGGATGGTTGATGGGTTTAAATGATAAGGGATGCGATGACCGTCGGATAAGACAATCAACGGCCCAGATTAAAAGATGAAGAGATATGAACGAAGGGGTTGGAGAGCGGGAATGTAAAGGGGAGGAGCAGATAAAAGGTTTGTCGGAAGAAGGATGATGAGGGGGGAAGCGATTACCGTTGGATCATCGGGATCGACGGTTTAGATCATATTGGTGGAGTGCGTAGCGGCGGCGAAAGGGAAGGCGAAAGTGACCCTTTGCAGTTTGCGATGGAGCGCGGACCGTCCGATCTAAGGGAGATCGATGGTTACGACTCCATCGGCGGAGGTTTGGGTCAATGGGAACGGGAAATGCCAAAGTGCGATGGCCGATGAGTGCTAAAGACCTTTAGCCGACGGTCTCAGGCCTAGGTCTTATGAAGAACGATGGGCTAGGGATTTAAGCTGAAAGGCGCTTAAAGCCTTATGTTAAAAATGAGCAGAAAGGGCCAAAAAAAGAGGTTTTTTAACCTTTTTGAGGGGTTCCGATAGGTATAAAGAAGGGGTTTTAAACCTAATAAAGAAGGTTTATAAGGTTTTAAAAGGGGATTTGAGGAAAATGAGAATAAATAAGGGAGAAAAGGAGATTTTTAGGGAAGGAGATGATGAGTTAGGATAGGTGTAAATGAGTGAAAGATGGGTGGAATGGGGCTTATGAAATGAATTGATGGAGAAGGGCTTGAAAGCAGTCTTCTCTTTGAACCAGCAGGGTTACTTAGTGGAATTTTGAGGTGAAGATATCAGTGGAATGGATCTTTTGAAGGATATTGAACACAATAGACTTTAAGAACTCACAGATTTGCTTCAAACTTGTTTCTTGAAGACTAAAAAATTATTTAGCCATCATCATATATGACAAAATTTATTGATGGCTAACATTCTCCATTGTGAATTTAGGCCGACTTGAGAGGGGTAATTCCATCGTTGATGTAGGTTGTCTTCCCTATAATTAGAGCTTGTCTTCAACGTTGTTTGAGGGCTGTTAGGTGCCCTTCTTCCACAAGTTCTTGGAGCATATATTGCTAAACTAGATCCTTCATGAATATGACAATTATATTTTATGCCTAGAAGACTCAAACCTAATAGACATCAAGAAGAAGTATATCTACATAGTAAATTTTGCTCATGAAACCCATGAAGCAAGTACAACAAAATACATTTTATTATATTTGTCTTCTTCTTTACATAAATACACAATTACATAGTCAACATGAAGACCAAACTAGTTACACTTTTCAACACTCCCTCTTAACTAGGGAGGTATTTCAAACTGAAGAATCTCATAAGAAGAATCGGATTGGTAATCGTATCTGTATAACATCATATCTATTATCAACCTAGTGCAAGGCTTTGACTAACAACCCCATCTCTCAATGAGACAATGGGCTACAATGTTGGCAAGACACATGAATAATAAACACCATAGTCATTGCCTCTCCAAGGTACACACCCCACCTAGGTGTTCCCAGAGTATGACCTTCTTGGACTATTCTTCTTTGGGTAACCAGCCCTCAAAGAATATCGGTCCATGACCACTCTTATCTTGAATGCCCTATCTCATTCTCAAAGAGTATCGAATGCCAGATGATTACCCAATCCTCCATTTTGTCTTCCAGATGAGGACCAGAATAATGTGTCTATCCATTCTCTTCACATGGCCTTCACTAAGACTTACGAATGTTAGTCTTGGTCTAGTGCATGACACATGTAATAGAGAATCACATATGTTACTCCCTCTCAACACAGGAAGGACATACTTCAAGTTTCTTCCAAGCAAGAAACTTACCACCAGGCTCCCTCTCAACCAAGGTCCCACATCAACAATCCAGCTACTCATGAATAATTCCGCCCCTCGATGTCATGGATTTTGATATTGAGGAATCTTCAATTTTTGGCTTCATAGGGCATAGATCATCCATCACTTTCATTCACAAGTCATGTCCACTATCAGAAAGTGATTCATCAGTCTTTCTCATTTTGTCCATCGTTATGCCATGCTGCTTTCCTTCGAATCATCTTCAAGGATCATACATCCTTACTCATGATTAGCAACCCTGCACAAATTGATCCAGATAAACATATACATATGAACTTTTGAAACAAAATTTACCTCAGTGATGATCTTTCACCATGAAATCTTACTGTAGGCATCGACATCCTTTATTCAGATTGACACATCTCCTAATGATATGTTTTGTCAAGGGTCTTCTCCTTTACCAAACTTCTGTCAGAGTCTACATATCGTCCCAGGAGATCTCCTAGTCACATCTTCTTGGCTTCCAGATGATAACTGCCTCTTGACATGGTTGCATTTCATGTTCTCTTCCTTTCTGCACATTCTTCATTCCTAGAAACTTACACATTTTCCAATTCCTCATTCATATACAACCACCTCATATTCCATGAGGATATATATAATGTTGATTTCATATGTTAGTGCACTGAGAGATCCTCCTTCATAGATCATACTTCTAAATATAGAAGTCTATTACTTGCAACCATATGACATGACTTCACAACATCCAGTGTCAGCGTATAAATATATACATGTAACATACCTCATACCTTTTTCATTTAAGTCATCCTTCAACAATTTTACTAGAATGAAGAGCTTCATTCCCTTGGCCTGCTCCATCAATATGTCATCACATCCCAGAATTATGTTTTTCATGATGACCCTTGATCTTGATCACTGCCTTCCATCAGTATAGTTATCAGAGAGGTTTTCTAGGAGCTATTTTACCAAGAACTCCTGCTATGCATTGATCGGGATGCTACACTGCTTCCTATCATACAACCAACATAAATCAATTAAAAGAGAAGATGATCTTAATCATACTGGAGATCCCTCGCTTCTTCTTTCTTAGATTTCTTTGCATCAAGTTCTTCTCTCATTTCCGAGACATGGGCTTCTCCCCTATTTCTCTTGTCCTTTACAAATTTAGGAAAATCTATTTTATAATTCCCAAGTTCATCACATCCAAAGCATCGTGCTTTGTCCATACTATTATGAGGACCAAACTTACCGAATCTTCCTTTCTTCCTTAACGTGGCTGCAAAGGCTTGATTCCCTTCACTTGATCTTGTAACACCTTTGGCTTTCAATCTTGTTTCCTCTATTTTACATAGAGACCCTAAATCGTGAAATGGTGTGGCTTCTTTCTTCCCGTATAAACCTGAAGTGAAGTTTCCCCATTCATCTGGCAGAGCTTTCAACACCACTTTAGTCATGTGAATGTCAGACATAACTTATCCGAGTTCCTGCAGATGATCTCGAGAGATTGCTTCTCCTGCAATACTCACAGAGAATAGCTCCACTAATTTCTCATATACTCTTTTGATGGTTCTAGATTTGATACATTGCAGATGAGAGAGTCTTTTATGGATTCTGTAAGAATCCTTTGCGCTCTGATTTCTCCCTTCATGTACTTGACATGAGCTGGAGCATCTTCTTTTGGTCGTTGAATTGTTGGTTCATCGATGTAGTCCATAACTTCGTCTTAAATTCAAATTTGTCCTCTTCTTCCATGCGCTAAAGTTTGATGACCCAACTAGCTTGTTGCTTTCTTTACAATAAGTCATCTTGACAGATTTAAGTAAGGTCATAGATACTTGAGTAGAGTGGCTTGCAGCTTCCTTGATGATGACGATGAAGTTAGGAGCTTCTTCTATCAACTTCCTTGTTGAAAATGATGAAGATGATGGCAGGAACTCCCTCTTAGATTGATTTCAAGGTAGGTGATCTTGTATCCTTGATGATTAAGGATTACTTCAGAATGAAGATGTCTTTAATAGAGTTGATTGGTACTTAATGATTTGACTTCCAACAATGTCTTCAATATTAAGAATCTTTGATGTCAAAGATTACCTCCTTGATGTGTGGATTCTTTGAATTAAGGTTGAAAGCCCTCTTTGAGATGGCTTGAGGATTTTTCTTGCAAACTAACTTGACTTTCTCAATGTAGATTTTGACCTTTGCTTTCATGCTTTCTAGAATACTGAATTTTGATCCTTGAGTGTCTTCCTGTCCAATAGCCCTTTATCTTTAGCATCTTAGCTCTGATACCATTTTGAAAATTTGGAGGGCTGGAGATTAATTCAAATTCTCTTCTTGATAATTACTTGTGAGCTTACCTGAGATACTTATGTCTTTTCTTCTTTAGCTTATTTAATATTTCATCAACTCAATTATCAAAATACAAAAGATACAAAGTTAGGCTCCTTTTGCCAGGTCCAAACCTCTCCCTCTTGGAGAGGAAAACCTGTAAGGAACTTTCCTTATAGATCTTCAAATGACAAGTACCATGACCAAGACTCAGACCCTTGACCTATGAATGCCTCCAAGACCTTGTCACGGCTTCTTTATCTGCCTTCAACGCTGATCTTTCCTTTCCGCACCGACTTGCACTGTTCTTGACCAATATTAGAGAACTCGATCTCTAACTTATCTTCCTTGATTCTTCGCTGATCAAAACATTTATTCTTCCTTGAATTTCTCTGAGATATATTTCTGTATTTTTGAATACTGAAGATCGGAAGGTAAATCTCTGATTAACCTTCCTTCTATTGTCAGGCTTGACCACACTTCAGTTGCTTCAGGATGCATTTACAAAAACACATTTACATCAACTACTTCAGATCGTATTTTACCCAGACTTAGTTACCAATTCTCAGCACTTCATTTCTTCTAGATGTTTGTATTGTCTCTTTGCTGATTCGTGTTTACTGTGATGGCATATTTACTTAAGACAGAATGTAGCCCAATACAGATCCGCATATACAGACTTATAGTAGTGTTGTAATATCTTATAATCATCTGCCATACACTGCAGTAATATATTCACACTTAGACCATGTTCACTTCCATAGAAATCCACACTTTATTTTCTCTATAAAGCTTGAGGAAATTCCGCACTATATCAGAGCAATCCACATATTTTTTTGTTTCTAAACCTTGTCCGAAACACATAAGAAATGCGAGTCTTAGCCTGTATTTTTCTGCACAGTATGACTAGGGTATTTATAGTTGTTTCCGTCTGTATTTTAGCCGACCATGCAGCCGACTTCTCCACTGTGAATCTAGGCCGACTTGAGAGAGGTAATTCCAGCGCTGATGTAGGCTGTCTTCCCTGTAATTAGAGCTTGTCTTCAACGTTGTTTGAGGGTTGTTAGGTGCCCTTCTTCCATAAGGTCTTGGAGCATATATTGCTAGACTAGATCCTTCATGAATATGACACTTAATTATATTTTATGCCTAGAAGACTCAAACCTAATTTAGTCATCAAGAAGAAGTCTATCTGTTAGGATATTTCGACACATAGGAAATAGTTAAAAATAACTTAGTCTAGTGTAGATTTAGGTAAAGTGTGTTTCTTTACCATGTGCATTTGTAACTTATAATCCGACGGTCACGATTTGTAGTGATCCGACGGTTATCTCTCTCCTCGGTATTAACGACACTTGATCCGTGGCTTAACACCTGATTGGTCCATGATCTCTATTTAAAGAGCATGGAGGGTCATTCATAAGTAACGTTTATGAAAACATACACAACTTTCTTTTTATATTAATAAATTGCACGAAGTGGCCGCATTGGCTCGGTAGTGGTGTTTATTCCCTCTTCGAGGGTTTTAACCACGTGATTATACTGGTGTACTGATTTGTGATCTGTTTGTGAGCGGTGACCTTTGGTTCTTGATCTAAGGAACCTACCTTGTATATTCCTACACGGTGTTAGAGCTATTTTGAGGGCCGCATGCATTGTTGATCAAAATCCGAAGCCGGTTTGACTTCATGCGACTACTGTTTTCTAGATCTACTATTTCTGAACATTTTCGGGCTTGGAGAACTGCTCTGTTGTATCCGGAGCATCTGTTACAGTGAGGAAAGCATTTCGTTTCATGCGAAAAGGTTTCTGGTTGCCCAAGTTATGTCAGTTTATATATGGAGGTATAAAGTATCTGTTTTGCAGTTTTATTTGTTAAAAGTTCTGCTTATTTCTTATTTCGGTTCCCTCTGTTTATTTCGGTTTTAGGTTTTATTTATTTGCCGGATCTATACCCTCTTCTCTGTGTATGCTCTTTGCTCTGCGTTGTGTGCAATCTCAGCAAATCAGAAATAGGAGGAAGAGATTTTTTTGCTACGTATGCTCTTTCCCCACGTCTTTGTACGATCTCGGGAAATAAAAAATAGTGAAAAAATAGATAGTTGCTAGTAAGGCTAACCGAAAATCTAACAATCTGCAGTAAGGCTTGCATTTTTCTTTTCTCGGATTTTTGTGTTTTTTGTGCAGGAAAAGCCACGCACATCGAAGAGTTATTAAAAAAAAAAAAAAAAAAACCCTTCCTCCTTTCAAACAATTACAGAATTCTTTTACTATATCACTTTGTGAGAAGTTTGTTTATGAGAATAGAGGTCTTGGGTTCAAATCTCTTTCTCAAGCTTCTTTTGTAAAAAAAATTTGTTAAAAGGGCGGGATTTTTTTTTAAAAAGTCGAACTTCATCATCAAATTTCAAACCGTTCCCGTAACTATTCGGCATCTTCAAGTCATTTTTTCAAAAATGCATAACGTCTTCATCCGGAAGCCGTTTTTCGAGCCGTTTTTTTTTAATCAGCCTAATTGTTCGAGATCTTTCCATTGGAGTAGTTAGTTTCAACTTTTTGCAGCTTCGGTTTAAAAAAAATGGAAAGTGCATGCCCGATTATTATTAACAGCGCCAATTATTTCCAATGGCTACCTCATATGGTAGATATACTTAAAAGTAAAGGGCTTTATAGAATAGCCACAAGACTAGAAACTAAACCTTATGATGATGATAAAGTCGCTAAATGGGAAAATAAACAAGATCAAGCACGAGGGTTGATAGGAATGTCCATTGCTCAAGATCTTCGATTTCATATCCTTGACATTGACACTCCTCATGAAGCCCTGGATAAACTAAATATTGCCTTTGGCATTCAAAATCAAATCAGGGCCCACCATCTTGAAAATGAGTTGCTTACTTTGAACCCCAACAATTTCTCCTCTATTGAAGATTTTTTGTGCAAATTCAAAACCCTTAGACTTCTTTTAGAAGGTTGTAAGGTCAAAAGGGAAGATGGTAACCTCATCTATTACATTCTTGCTAAGCTTGGCCCTGCATACTCTGTGTTTGTTTCCACCTTCCATTCCACTCGAGAAGCCATCATCTCTTCCGGAACCACCTACAAGAACCCCTCTTTTGATGCCTTTTGCGATTATTTGATAAGAGAACAAGAAAAACTCTTTACACCTTGGTCTTATCACTTCTGGAAACGCTTCTAAGAAAGCCTTAGCAGCCCAACAACAATCATATCAAAAAAATCCCAAGAAGCAGTATCCTAAAAAGTATGGTCCAAAACCAAACAAGGGTCCTAAGAAATTTCAGCCGCAAACTGAAAAAACAACTCACCAAAATGATAAGGAAAATAAAAACAAAGGGAAGAAGACAGATCGACATTGCAACTTTGTAATCGTGATGGCCATATAGGGTCCAAATGTTTTAAGAAGATAGAAGCCTTAGAAGCAACAATGAAGAAGCACAACATCAATTTGGAGCACTCTTCACTTTCATCTTCAGGAATGACACTTTTTGCTTGTGGTTGTCAAACATCAAGATCTGGTTATGCATTAAATTTATCTTCTTCTTCTCATTCTCATGAGTGGCTCATTGATTCTAGAGCTTCTTACCACATGGCCAAAAATCAAGCCATGTTTTCTTCTTTAAATGATTGTAACACCAAACATATTTATGTTGGTGATGATAGATCTCTTAGTGTTGTAGGATCTAGAACCATTCATCTAGATAATGGTCAGTTTAATGATATACTGTGTTCCTACCTTGTCATGCAACCTTCTCTCTGTTTATCAGATAACTCATTCAGGTGAAGGGAAAATAGTAGAATTCTCACCTCATGATGTTGTAATCAAGGACCTCAAAGATCCTAGACATGTTTTAGCTACTGGCATTGTTGATGATTCCACAAGGTTGTATAAGTTTGACAACTTTGAGTCATCCTGTCTTCCCTCTGTTTTTGTTGCTCATAATGATGATGTGAGCAAACTTTGGCATGAGCGATTTGGTCACTTAAACTATCGCTCTCTTCAAACTCTATGTAAGGAAAATATGGTGACGGGTCTTCCTATGGTATCTTGCCAAGATGGTGTTTGCTTCGGATGTGTACTCGAAAAACATCATCGCAGGACGATTTTACAACAAAGCTGCCTCTTGGCTTGCTCCAATATGTAGCCTTTGCAGGTGATTTATGTGGTCCACTTCCTGTTGTTTCTTTCTCTGGTCGCAAGTACTTCTTAACTTTCATTGATTATTTTTCCAAATT
Organism: Pinus albicaulis; assembly: GCA_034641835.2. Classification (NCBI taxonomy): domain Eukaryota; kingdom Viridiplantae; phylum Streptophyta; class Pinopsida; order Pinales; family Pinaceae; genus Pinus; species Pinus albicaulis. The sequence continues at coordinate 436,217,801 of CM076582.1, read as the reverse complement.
CACTTGGGTATACTTTTTAAAACTCAAGAGTGAATTTTTTAACATGTTCTTGCACTTTAAGGCCTATGTTGAGAAACAATCTGGACATCCAATTCTTAAGTTAAGATCAGACAATGGAGGAGAATATGTTAACAACAAATTTATCAACTTTTGCACTGAGCATGGCATTCAATTGCAACATACTGGTCCATATACTCCACAACAAAATGGTGTAGCTGAAAGGAAGAATCGCACCTTAAAAGAAATGGCTAATTGTATGCTTCAATCTAAAGGACTTGGTCTTAATTTTTGGGCAGAAGCCATTAACTGTGCAAATTACATAGTAAATCGCACTCCTACTAAGGTTTTAAAGAATATAACTCCAGAAGAAGCTTGGAGCTCAATCAAACCAGATGTAAGTCACTTTCGTGTTTTTGGAAGTGATGCTTGGGCCCATATTCTAGATGCGAAACAAAAAACCTTAGAACCTAAGAGTGAAAAATGCATTTTTGTTGGATATTTTGAAGATGTCAAAGGATATAGACTTCTTCAACCAAAATCCAAAAATATAATCATTAGAAGAGATGTAAAATTTGATGAAAATATATTGGCCTACGAGCCTAGTTCGGCGGGTGTGCCACCTTTGGCCTGCGAGCGTGATTCGGCATATGTGCCACCTCTCTCTCTCTTCTATTTTTAATAGCATTCCTTCTAGATCAGATGATGACAGCGAGGATGACAATCCTCCTCCACCTCTTGAAATTGTTCCTTATACTCCACCGCTTCCAAGATGGGTCCGCTCTACTCGGGATGCAGCAGGTTCTCTTGCAGGTGACCCTGCTGATTGACGACGTACGCGTTCTCAATTCGAAAGACCTTCCTTATTAGCTCAAGTTCCAGAAAAACTTGATCCAGAAACCTTTGAAGAAGCCTCTGGTCATCCAGATTGGGATGAAGCTATGAATGAAGAGTATCGTTCCTTATTGGCAAATGATACTTGGGATCTTGTTCCTCTTCCAAAAGGAAGAAAACTTGTCAGATGTAGATGGGTTTACAAAACCAAGTTTGGACCAGATGGAAAAGTGGATAGACATAAAGCTCGTCTTGTTGCTAAAGGATTTTCACAAGTTGAAGGCATTGACTATACTGAAACCTTCTCCCCTATTGCAAAAATGAATTCTATCCGCCTTGTTTTTTCCCTTGTTGCCTCCTTTAAATCGGAAGTCCATCATATGGATGTTAAGTCTGCCTTCTTACATGGAGATTTGCATGAATAAATCTACATGGAACAACCCCCTGGCTTTATCCAAAATGACTCTAGCCTTGTTTGTCACCTTAGGAAGTCTCTCTATGGTCTCAAACAAGCTCCTCAGGCTTGGTATGCCAAAATGGATAGATTTCTTTTAAATAATGGCTTTTCTAGGTGTCATTCTGACAACACTTTCTACACCAAGAAAGTGGGTAAGTCGTTCACCATCCTTGTTCTTTATGTTGATCATCTTATCCTTACTGGTAGTGATCCAAACCATATAAACCATGTGAAGTCTAGCCTCAAAAATAATTTTGAAATGACGGACTTAGGACACTTGCATTATTTCCTTGGTCTTCAAGTCTTGCAATCCAAGGAAGGCATTACCCTCTCTCAGTCCAAGTATGCCTGTGATCTTCTACACCACTTTCACATGGAAGACTGCAAGCCTGTCCCTTCTCCCTTTCAGTCTGGAGTCAAGATTCCAGTCAAATGTACTACCCCTGAAGTTGATGCTACCTTATACCGTCAACTTATTGGTAAACTTTTGTATCTAACCCATACCCGTCCTGACCTTTCCTTTGCCGTTGGTCTTGTCGCTCGGTTTATGCACCAACCTCATGAAAGTCACTAGAAAGCAGCTAAAAGAATACTTCGATATATTCGAGGTACAGTTCAGTTCGGGATTCATTACAGTGCAGGAGCATCTCCATTGTTGATTGGTTTCACTGATTTTGATTGGGCTGGTGACCCTGATGATCGAAAGTCTACTGCAAGATATGTATTCACTCTTGGTTCAGGACCTATTACTTGGTCTTGTAAGAAACAAAGTGCCTTCTCTCTTTCTTCAGCAGAAGCAGAGTATCGTGGTGCAGTTGAAGCCAGCAAGGAAGCCATGTGGCTTCGTCAGATTCTGTCTGAATTTGGTCTTCATCAGCAGCATCCAACTACACTTTGGTGTGATAATCAGAGTGCCATTCAGCTATGTAAAGATCCAGTTCAGCATCAACGTATGAAACACATTGAACTCCACATACACTTCATCAGAAAGCTCATTCATGATCGTGTTCTTGAAGTGCAGTATTGTCTGACCAATGATCAAGTAGCCAATATCTTTACAAAGGCTCTCACAGAAGTGAAGTTTACCAAACTTTGATCCATGCTTGGAGTTCAGGAAAGTTGTCATTAAGGGGGGATAGGCTCTAATGCCTCCTTCCTTCTCCTATTGTGTCACTTTTGTAAATCCTTCAATCCTATCCTAAGTTGTTCTTAAGGGGGGATGTTAGGATATTTCGACACATAGGAAATAAGCTCCTTTTGTGTCAATTTTGTAAATCCTTCAATCCTATCCCAAGTTGTTCTTAAGGGGGGATGTTAGGATATTCCGACACATAAGAAATAGTTAAGAATAACTTAGTCTAGTGTAGAGTTAGATAAAGTGTGTTTCTTTACCATGTACATTTGTAACTTATAATTCAACGGTCACGATTTGTAGTGATCCGATGGTTATACCTCTCCTTGGTATTAACGACACTTGATCCGTGGCTTAACACCGATTGGTCCATGATCTCTATTTAAAGAGCATGGAGGGTCATTTGTTCGATAACCATTTATGATAGAAACATATGTAACTTTTCTTTTTATATTAATAAATTCTCTGAATTGGCCGCGTTGGCTCAGGCCGTGGACTTTTTCCCTCTTCGAGGGTTTTAACCACGCGTTTATATTAGTGTACTGATTTGTGATATGTTTGTGAGTGGTGACCTTTGCTTCTTGATCTTAGGAACTTACCCTATAAATTCCTACACTATCTACATAGTAAATCTTGCTCATGAAACCCATGAAGCAAGTACAACAAAATACATTTTATTATCTTCATCTTCTTCCTTACATAAATACCCAATTACATAGTCAACATGATGACCGACCTAGTTACACTTTTCAACATAAGGTATCGACCGTGCAACCATAGCCATCATGTAATATATATATATATATATATACTTGCTGAATCCAGAAGTTCGGGTCCTTTTTCTTCTCACACTTCAAACCTTCACTTGTGGATTTCGGCCAGGCCTACTTCCATGCATCGTATCAAAATGACACTGTATCAAATCAACGTGTTGTATTCAACCAACGCCCCAGACCTGCCACACCATAGATCGACAGTCGATGAGAGCTACGAGTTTGGAAAATGCACGAGATTTAAAATGGAGTCCGACATCCGCACTACGGATAGTGTCGTCCACACTTCTTTATGACCTCTGGTAAGTGCGGGTCTTGAAGTGACCACGTCACCTTATAGACATAACAATATCTGCTATACTATGTACCGAGCGTTACCCTACTCCCGAAATAAAAATTCGAGCCCGATGTTTAATAAAATAAGTTCAAAGGTAAAACCTATGGTAGGACCTTCGAGACATAGCTCCTCGCTGTAATATAAATATATAAAGAAAAGACTTGAACGCGCTAAGATTTAAACTATAAAAAGAAAGAAAGAAAGAAAGTATTTTTAACGTCCACGAGGCTAAAAATAACCTATGCGACAGATTACTTCTCCATCTGGCTCTTGTATTTGGCCCTTTTCCTCTGAAGTTTTACAATAAATGCTCCCAACTTCTCGACAAACTCTTCATTGAATAGATTATCCCAAGAGCTAGCTGCCAGAATACCTGCATAATTTTCCTTGTTGTCTTTCAAGGCCTCGCACTCTAAAATGAAATTTTCTTCTGTTTCCACTTTTCCGGAAGAGCAAAAAATACATACTCTTTCCTGCCACATTTCTTTTGGCCTTTTCCAGCGCCCTATTTCACAAAGGAGTTGATGAGAATTAGTCCTTAGTTGAGCAATAAGAATTTTAGATCTCCAGGAAATAAGTGGAGTTAAACTCTTCAATGTAATACTTCTTTCTCCCTAGCTCTTTCTCCCAAGTAATTTTGTGGAACTTATCCATAACAAAAGTTTTTATCTCTTTACTGTTTGTAGGACACATGCTCAAGCAAATATCCCATTTACTAAACCATTTGTTATTTTTCCGCATCCAAGTCTTCTTTCTTTTGCACAATCTGTCATTAAACACAATCTTAGGCCATCTACCCTCTTCCATTTACTCAATTTTTTTTAAATACCTTATGACTCACACCATAGCAATTGCTTCAATAGGATCAACCCTTGTTTCACTTAACAAGATAGCATAAGGAACTACACTTTTAATTTTGAATTTGTCAATAATCAAATGCTTCTGAATTTTCTCAATTCTTTTCCACTGCATCTCGGTTGTGCTATTGGCCCATAGTTCACAACCATAGAGAATCACCGGGATCACTAGAAGCCCAAAAAGAGTTAGATTGGTTTTCCAATCCCATAGCTCTGCCTCTCTACACCTGTTTTGAAGAGCATAAAATGCTTTCCAACCCCCCACAGTTCTTTTCTTTCTACAACCATCCCAACTTAAATTTCTGTTGAAGCCAATTCCGAGGTATATATCCACTGATTGTAGCACTATAAAGTGTCAAGAATTTACGCCCTATGACGTTGAAACCATATAACATTGGGAATTTATACCATATAACGACGACACTTATCACTTAAATCGTAGGGGTTTAACACTTAAGGCGTCGGAAAATGAAACTCAAACCCGTAGGTGACAACCCTTTAATGTGTCGGGGGATATTTACGATATTCACCAGGGATAAACTCAATATTCTCCAGGCAAAATCTTTGTAAGCATCGAAATTTTATGATGGAGAATGCCAGGATCGCATCTCCCATCATACTCAGCTTTATGTTTCAATTCCTAACTAAGTTGGAGAATTTTATCAAGCAATTATATTTTTCTGATTATGTAGGGCGTGTAAGGCTCCGAAGCGTTTGAATCCAGATTTGATAACAAAGTGTAATACTCTTACCAAAAGAAACCCCTAAATTCTAACAGCTACAAATTTAAGGAGAAATTTATCAATTTAATACACATACACCTACTTGGTTTCCGTGTTTCCGTGTTTGAAGTAGATGTTGAGATGTTGTAGTTCCAAATTTACTCTCGTTACCAAAATGACCAAATCTTTCTTGCCAAATTTGACACAACCTCGGTACCCAACTCCATAATACTTCCAAATCGCAGCACTCTGGCCCTAATGCCCAAAAGTTTCACCAAAAATTTCAAGAACAATCAAGGCTCAGTGTTTACTATGTAACTCTTTGTTGAAAAAAAATCCCCCCTTCTTTGTGCGTTACACCTTCTCCTTATACCTTCCCACACCATCGTCTCAATCTCTTGCCATGTCTACTTTCTCCTTTTCCTTTTAGCACGTAGAGATTCAACTTAGTCATCTGCCTCCTCCGCGGTTTTGAAGAGGCAGTCTTATTATATATGGTTATTTGAAATATATATGGATTTTTTTTAAATTTTACTCCCCGAATTATTAACAGGTTTTCAAATTTTTATTTTTTTTTAAAGAACTTTTGTAAGGTTAACGTATCATTTTAATTCGATTTTAATCTAATTCTTATTTGTTTAATTTATACTCTTTTAATTTAATTTTATACTTTAATTTTTTTTTTTTTTCTGGTCAAGTTGTCTGTGATTCTGCAAGCTTGAGGAGCCACGACCCAAGGGCATTTAAGCTGTCAAAGTCACCTGAGGATCGACCTAAGCTCACTGAATTTTTTAGCATGTCTCCTTCCCCTAGCACAGGGCACAACCACCCCCGTGAAGTTCGAGCTTGAGTCGCCTCGCTGACGAGGTCCATCCTCAACAGGTTGTGCTAGGGGGACTTGACTTAATTAAAATATTGTAATTTAATTCTTATTTATTTATTTATTTTTGATAAATGTAATTGATTTATAAATTTAATTTAATTCACAATTTTGTATATCTATTTTATTAAAAAATGTATCAATTATATATTATAATGATGGTATAATTTACTGCATAAATCAATTCATTACCTTATACTTAAATATGTTCAATATTGACTAATAAGTATACTAGTGCAATATATGCATTGCATGCATATGTAACTATCATGTCATATGCATGCCTCGTATACACAATAATATTCAAATTCTGTAAGTAATTGGAAGATATGTAACTATCATATGCATACCTCTTATACATGATAATATTCAAATTCTGTGAGTAATTGGAAGTGAGTCATTACAGTAAAAAGAGAAACCATCTCTCTTGCTACTGTAGATGAGCTACAATCTACTGCCTTTGAGAGATGTCAAGATTGTAGAAACTTTCTTCGGTCCATTCAATGCATTGTGCTGTTGTTTCCCATCCGCACCGAAGAAGTAACCACTTGAAAATTTTAAAGCTCTTCAAAACACATCCGCCTAGGGACTAATTATCATAATAAAGGTGATTGGACTAAATTGTACTTATATTAAAAAAAAAAGAGATACAATTGTTTGGCAAAGTTCTCTGGAGGTGGAACTTTTCAGATTACACCAACTTCCTTCAGACAAAATCATCTCAAAAATTAAAATAGTGCTGATTGCGTTCATTACATGACCAAAACGCTTGATACAAGTGAAGCTTGAGCTTGCATGTTACAGCTGAGATATAATTTATTTTGGCCACCGAGCCATTTTAGTGCAACATTGGCCCATGATAACCCAGACAGCCTTTATAGCTTCTTTCTATTTAGCCTATAATGAGCTAGCGAAAAGGCATTAATATTCGTTCGTGTTACCAAGCTGGCTTTTAAGATGCTCTTTTCAAAGGTTTAAAAACGGTCCGTGGCCGTCTCAACGTTAACTGGCACAATCATAATGTCAGTTTGTAGAATTTGTTTTCTCCAATCTTTCTCTTGATTAATCTGTTCTGTAACGCAATCAACAATGTTATTCTGGTAGCTTGATGGTTAATGTTGGCTTTCCTTATATCCCAGAAAATGGAGAGGGTATGCAAGTACTAAGGTATGAGCCTGGTGAGAAGTACGATCCACATTTTGATTTCTTTGAGGATAAAATCCACATTCGTGGTGGACATCGTGTAGCAACCGTCCTGATGTACCTTACAGATGTTTCCAAAGGTGGCGAAACGGTATTCCCTTCAGCGGAGGTTGGTTCTTGAGTCTTATCATAAAATGTGTAATAGACAGACTTATTTCATTATGAAAGCAAACATTTGATGTTTAAATATCTTTATTCTTACAGGAGGATACACACCATAGAATTAGTAGTATTATCAAAGATGATACTCTATCAGACTGCGCCAAGAGAGGAATTGCAGGTAAGCTTAAATAATGGAATGTGGGCCTTTATTCAACATGTATCACCTAGCAAGCAAATCACATGTTTAATGAATTTGACTGGCTTTTTGATTCCTTGTTCACTTTATAATAATTGCAGTGAAACCAAAGAGAGGGGATGCTCTTCTTTTCTTCAGCCTTACTCCTCATGCCGTACCCGATACTAGAAGTCTTCATGCTGGATGCCCTGTAATAGAGGGAGAAAAGTGGTCTGCAACCAAATGGATACATGTAGACTCTTTTGATAAGCCAAGACAAAGCTTAGAAAATTGTGTGGATGAGAATCCCCGTTGCGGTGAGTGGGCAGCTAATGGGGAGTGTAAAAATAATCCTATTTACATGGTGGGTTCACTTGATTCACTAGGTGCCTGCAGAAAGAGTTGCAAAGTTTGTTAGTTTTGTCAGATGAAGATATTGATAAGACAACCGGCAATGTTATTCTTCATGTTTAGTAAATTGTTTTACAAAACAAGCAAAGTTCGAGTTTGTCAATGTTATTCTTCATGTTTAGTAAATTGTTTTACAAAACAAGCAAAGTTCGAGTTTGTCATGTGGGCAGTAGGGTTGCAAAGGTTGGAGTTACTTATTTGTGGAAGTTTCAAGTAAATATGGAATTATGGAGTCTTTGGCCAGTTTCTCATTAAAGGTCGATGCAATTTCTCACACTATTTCCAGTAGAGTCTTTCCTCTCTATTATTCTAGATGCAGATGAACAGATCTGGAAATGTTCTCTCTTATAAGGGTAGCTCAAGATGTTGTAGGATCAGTTTACAAAAAGATCGAACATTATTAGTAGAAAATAGAATATTTCAGTCAAATTATGATTTGGTTTCAATCACTTTGTATCGTAGTTTTCGCAATATGATAGTAGTTGTTGTTGCTTTCCTTGATAAAAGTCTTTTGTCTAGGGCCCTGTCATTATTGTTGAATGAAGATACATTCTCCATTTGGACTTTGATTTTGTGATTCTTGATGTTATCTGAAGTGCTTTTGGAAACTGTTGCTAGTCATGGGGTTATCTGTTCTGTATTCCATTGGAAAGACATGATGCTTGCAAGTTATCAGTCCATTCATGGGATTGTTGGAGTTAATGCTTACATTCTATATTTGAGAAGTTGGTTTGTGATGGTTGAGAAATTCTCTCAACCTCTCTCTCTAAATTAGGAATAAGTTGGATCTCAGAAACTCTATTTAATAGAGTAATCTAAATGTAATGTGTGTGTGTGTGTGTGTGTTTACACATACACCTTTTGTGTGTAATATATGAGTGTTATTTTAGTAATTGTTTGATTTTAGTTATTTCTATCATGGTATCAGAGCACAGGATCAGAGTCCTGTGTGTTGTGTGTGTGTGTTTTTTAGTTATTTCTATAATTTGTGGCGAGATGAATGTAGCGCATGTTTCGACATGACTTATATTCTCAATATTTCCATACGTTGAGTGTTTCCAAATACCCACACCTTGCAAATTAAAACAAATCTCGCTACGATCATTTGGTTTACATCTCCGCTCTGTTACGAAATGTGATTCGATTTAAAAAATGCAAAACGCTATGGTATCTCCCATTGCTCAATATCTCCAGTTGGTCCCCGATATGGACGATGATGGCGTTTGGAATATAAGAGCGTGGTGAGCAAAGACAGGGTGAGGATGTCGTGGCCAGTGTTCTGCAGCCCACCTCTTGACACCGTCGTCGGCCCCATGAAGGAATTGATCGATGAGAACAACCCTCAATTGTTCAACCCAAAAACATAAAGAGAATTCAAGCATCGCAAGATCAACAAGCTGCCGCAATAGAAAGCGAACTCTTTTCTTAGAGCAACTTGTTTGGTTGCTTAAAGATTCCAAAAATTCGTACAATCTTAGAATCATTATAGCGTTAGTATGTAACTTTCATGGTAATCGCTTAATAGTTTTTATTCCTTATGTTGGCGGAGTTGATTATGAACATGTTTTGCTACCTCCTTTGGAAACTCTTTGTACTGTAGATGAAACATCTGTGCAGAGAAAGCCGTGGAGCCTGATTTATGAGAAGAGATGAGCCAGATTAAGCGGAAGCGCAAGTTAACGAAGAAAGGATCTGAATTCCAGGCTGAAATGATACGTAGAGATTTTTCAAAAGGATTTCAAAGCATAGATCTGTGTGTTGAGAGACGTGTGCATATAGCTGGAGTTGTACCAATATTAATTTTTTCATGTCTGTTGAAATTCTTTGTGGTTCTAGTATTATAAATTATTTATAAATTAAGTGAGGATGAATTTTCAAATTAGATAAGAAGGTCATGATGTAATAGTTGAATCTAGATAGATTTCGTATTTAGACGACTCTTCTATATAACTAGCAAATACAACGGTTTGCACCCATGTATCTCGGTAGATGGGATCTTGTCCATAAAATGACTCGCAGTTCAGCTATGTGTCTGAAGCCAGTACTTAAAATATCGAGTGGTAGTAAGGCTCAATATGGATGGTTGTTGAGATAGTATGGCAGTTGCGGATCTAGGGAAGGATCCCTCATTCGTTGAAGATGTAGAGTGGTCTTCTAATGAGGTTATGCGACATATTGGGATGTTGTCCAGTAATTGACTTCGGGAGGTCCTTGATTCGGGAGTTGAGGAAGCGAACTCGGGAATCCAACTTGCCAACTACACCTTTACGAGGGTTATGAGGCAACTCGATGGAGCATCTACTGATAAGCTAAAGAATGATTGGTTATTTTGTTATTTATGAGTGATTTCAATAAATTCATGTAATTTAATCATTAAGGGGGGATGTTGGAGTTAATGCTTACATTCTATATTTGAGAAGTTGGTTTGTGATGGTTGAGAAATTCTCTCAACCTCTCTCTTTAAATTAGGAATAAGTTGGATCTCAGAAACTCTATTTAATAGAGTAATCTAAATGTAATGTGTGTGTGTGTGTGTGTGTTTACACATACACCTTTTGTGTGTAATATATGAGTGTTTTTTTAGTAATTGTGTGATTTTAGTTATTTCTATCATGGTATCAGAGCACAGGATCAGAGGCCTGTGTGTTGTGTGTGTGTGTTTTTTAGTTATTTCTATAATTTGTGGCGAGATGATTGTAGCGCGTGCTTCGACATGACTTATATTCTCAATATTTCCATACGCTGAGTGTTTCCAAACATCCGCACCTCGCAAATTAAAACAAATCTCGCTACGATCATTTGGTTTACATCTCCGCTCTATTACAGAATGTGATTCGATTTAAAAAATGCAAAATGCTCTGGTATCTCCCATTGCTCAATATCTCCAGCTGGTCCTCGATATGGACGATGATGGCGTTTGGAATATAAGAGCGTGGTGAGCAAAGATAGGGTGAGGATGTCGTGGCCAGTGTTCTGCAGCCCACCTCTTGACACCGTCGTCGGCCCCATGAAGGAATTGATCGATGAGAACAACCCTCAATTGTTCAACCCCAAAACATATAGAGAATTCAAGCATCGCAAGATCAACAAGCTGTCGCAATAGAAATCGAACTCTTTTCTTAGAGCAACTTGTTTGGTTGCTTAAAGATTCCAAAAATTCATACAATCTCAGAATCATTATAGCATTAGTATGTAACTTTCATGGTAATCGCTTAATAGTTTTTATTCCTTATGTTGGCGGAGTTGATTATGCACATGTTTCGCTGCCTCCTTTAGAAACTCTTTGTACTATAGAAGAAACATTTGTGCAGAGAAAGCCGTGGAGCCTGATTTATGAGAAGAGATGAGCCGGATTAAGCAAAAGCGCAAGTTAACAGAGAAAGGAGCTGAATTCCAGGCTGAAATGATACGTAGAGATTTTTCAAAAGGATTTCAAAGCATAGATCTGTGTGTTGAGAGATGTGTGCATATAGCTGGAGTTGTACCAATATTATTTTTTCATATCTATTGAAATTCTTTGTGGTTCTAGTATTATAAATTATTTGTGAATTAAGTGAGGATGAATTTTCAAATTAGATAAGAAGGTCATGATGTAATAGTTGAATCTAGATACATTTCGTATTTAGACAGCTCTTCTATATAACTAGCGAATACAGCGGTTTGCACCCATGTATCTCGGTAGATGGGAGCTCGTCCATAAAATGAATCGTAGTTCAACTATGTGTCTGAAGCCAGTACTTAAAAGATCGAGTGGCAGTAAGGCTCAATATGGATGGTTGTCGAGATAGTATGGCAGTTGCGGATCTAGGGAAGGATCCCTCATTTGTTGAAGACGTAGAGTGGTCTTCTAATGAAGTTATGTGACAGATTGGGATGTTGTCCAGTAATTGACTTCGGGAGGTCCTTGATTCGGGAGTTGAGGAAGTGAACTCGGGAATCCAACTTGCCAACTACACCTTTACGAGGGTTATGAGGCAACTTGATGGAGCATCTACTGATAAGCTAAAGAATGATTGGTTATTTTGTTATTTGTGAGTGATTTCAATAAATTCATGTAATGTAATCATTAAGGGGGGATGTTGGAGTTAATGCTTACATTCTATATTTGAGAAGTTGGTTTGTGATGGTTGAGAAATTCTCTCAACCTCTCTCTAAATTAGGAATAAGTTGGATCTCAGAAACTCTATTTAATAGAGTAATCTAAATGTAATGTGTGTGTGTGTGTGTGTGTTTACACGTACACCTTTTGTGTGTAATATATGAGTGTTTTTTTAGTAATTGTGTGATTTTAGTTATTTCTATCAGGGATTATGTGTACTGACAATAATTAGTTGCTTCCTAAAAAAGACAGTTGTGGGACAAAATAGAATTTTTATTATGGTTGATTAGAAACATTTATCTTTTTTAATTGTTTGTGCACCGCCATTCTAATCTGATCTTCTTCCTTACGAGACTTTGATATCTTGTAGGATCTAACCTTCCAAAATAAGTGGTTTAGCACTCCAGATGTAGCCTTGCATTTTTTGCCACCTCCAAGCCGTGATATGATGCCATTGTGGTGATGGCATCATCTAGTAGGCACCAGCGGTTATGATCACATTAGTGTTCAAATGATATCTAGTATGGTTAATAACTATACAAGAATCTCTCTCTTGCTAGTGAGGATGGAAGTCGAAACCTACATGTGATGTATTCTCCACTTTGCTGTGAGACCACAAGGTCATGTCCAACCATACAAAGACATCTAATTAATTGTAAGGTGTAGCATATCCCTATTTATTTGTGAAGATGGAAGGTTGTCTTTTGAGCAGATTTAAATATTATCTAGTTTCCCTTTTATTCAAAGCCCATATTTTGGCAAGTTCTAATTTATATTCTTAACATATTCTTAACATAGTCATAGCATAGGCCTTAGACCATGGTAACTTGGCATTTTTCATAACAAGCTTCGTAAAATTTCAAATAATTCTCTTGCAAATTGGGGGTTTCATGGCTATTGTTTTTATTAACAAAACTTGGCATATCCTTCAACTAAACTAAATAGTTCATGAACTACATTGATGTGATCAAGTTGATGCACATGATAAAACAAGTTGGGCATAGGTAACTTGACATGCAACCTATCCTTTTTCACAAAAGGATTCTGAGTTGATTGATGAGCGTTCTACATTGAGTTGTGTTTACTTACCCCATTGATTTAAATAGGCTATGGGGGATGATGAAAAATCTAGTCTAGCTTCATAGACTCTATTCGAGGTTGCTAAATACAATGTTCTTAACTTTTACCTCATTAATTTAAAGAGGCTATGGGTGATGATGAAAACTCTCGTCTAGCTTCATAGACTCTATTCGAGGTTGCTAAATACAACGTTGTTAACTTTTTGGATGCAACCGATTATTGCATTGCATATAGGGTATGATGAAAAGTATTGTCTAGCTTTTTAAACTCTATTCGAAGTTGTCAAACATAATCTTGTTAGGTTTTTGGGCGTAATCATGTTAGCTTTTTTGACATTAACATGCACTTCAAATGTATTTTTGATGATTTGATCTTGAATGGTTGAAATATTAACATGTAATTGCGCCGAGAGGTGTATGGTTGAAAGATTAACGTGTAATTGTGCCGAGAGGTGTTGTACATCTTAGTATGGAGGAGATGATGTCATCTAATGTTACATTTAAAAATAATAAAATAATATTTACATTAATAAATAAGAAAAAATAATAATAAATAAATCAAAGTTGGCTATAAGTCAACGACTTTGATTTCCATCTTAATTTTACATCAACATTATATCGAAATATATTAATTGAAATTACATAGATATATAAAAGAATCAAAATTAATTTTTAGGTGTAATTTATTCAATTTTTAATATGTGGTATTTAACTAAATGAATTAAAAAAATCAATGTGAATTATATATATATATATATATATATATATATATATATATATATATATATATAAAGAGAGCACTCTTATTTCATTGATGGATGCTTCCTAATTTAGTGTATGAGGGAACTTTGATAATTTCTTTAATGGTTAATGTGAAGTTTACATGTAACAATTTTAAAAAGTAATAATAAAAAAAAATTCAATCTAAATAGAGAAAATGAAAAGAAAAAGGTTTTGATGGTTAGAACATTGTATTAGTGTGTTGCTCAAGATGAACTAGATGTGTAATTCCTATCATTGATAGATGCTTTTTAATGAGTTACATGTAACATTTAAAATAAAAAACTAATAACTAAAAACATTCAATGTAAATATCTATTTATTTATATAGATAGAGACTATGTTTATATTGTATAAAGCAAATGGGAAAAAAAACTATGGTTAAAACATTTTATTAGTGTGTTCTTTAAGATGAAAAAGTTGTGTAATTCCTTTCATGCCATGCAGTTGAAATATGACATATTTAGATAATTATCATACACCCATGTTAATCATGTTGAAAAGTGTAACTAGGTCGGTCTTCATGTTGACTATGTAATTATGTAATTATGTAAAAGAAGAAGTCAAATTAATATATATTTTTGTTGTCTGTGCTTCATGGGTTTCATGAGCATGATTTATTAAGTAGAAGGACTTCTTCTTGATGTCCATTAGGTTTGAGTTAAGTGTCAAAATATGCTCCAAGACCTTGTGGAAGAAGCTCACAACAACCCTCTATGCAATGATGAAACACAAGCCTTAAATGATGTGAAGAATCAACTCTCCAACGCTGGAATAAACCATATCCAGTTGGCCTAATTCACCATGGACAAGTCGACTAGCAGGTCGGCTAATTAACTAACAACAACAACTATAAATACCTTGTTGATCTGCGCAGAAAAAGAAAGATTGCAGATCTACTACGAGAAAATTGTGGATCTACCGCGGGAGATTGCGGATCTACTGCAGGAAAGAATTGCGGACAAGTCTGAGGCAGTTTGTGGACTGTTTTGAAGCGGATAAAAGGCAAGAAGTGCGGACAATGCTGAACCTAATGCAGACATCTACAAGACCACAATACGGATAAAAGGAAGAAGATAAGTGCAGGATAAGGGACAGTAGAAGGTGCGGAATATGAAACAGAGGTGCAGGATATGAATACGAACTTTGCTGAAACATAAGTGTGGAATTTGTTGAAACTTATTGTAGATAAAAGAGCAGTATACAGTGCGGATTTTAGGAACTAAGTGTAGGGTATAAATGTGACTTCAGAACTAGGAAGAAGGTCTTGAAAGGAAAAGTTAAGGGCAGCCTATTTGAAGGAAGAAGCTAAGACAGTAAGTACAAGGAGAAAGGTAGACCTTAAGGTGGGAGAAAGTGAGGAAGGTAAATTTGAGATTTAACTTCCTAACTACAGTTCAAACAAATCAAATACAAGCATATACAAGGCAAAGGTCAAGGTCTCTAGTGCTGATGTAGAACTAAGAAATTTGGTGAAGAAAAGGTTCAAGGTTGAAAAAACTGAATCAAGGGCTTGTAAGCATATCTAGGTCAAGGGTCTAAGTCTCAGTCATGGTACTTGTCATTTGAAGATCTATAAGAAGAATTTTTTGTGGGTTTTCCTCTCCAAGAGGGAGAGGTTTTGCCCTAGCTCTAGGAGCCTAACTTTTGTGTATTGAGCATTTTGATAATTGACTTGATGAAAGATTAACTAAGAGAAGACATAACTAACACAAGTAAGTTCACAAGTAATTATCAATAAGATAATTTGTATTAACCTCCAACCCTCCAAATTCTCAACATGGTATCAAAGCTAAGGTGGTGAACACAAGGGATTCTTGTCAACAAAGACACTCAAAGAAGTGAAGATCAAAGTTTGGGTTGGAATGTCTAATCAGTTTGCAAGGAAGACTATCTAGCTACTTCAAGTGAGATCAACTCATTCAAGAAAATAATCTTTGCCATCAAAGATTTGCACTCAAGACATTGTTTGAAGAGAACCTCATCTTCTGGAGATATTCTGTATAATCAAGGATTCAAGTACACCAACACTGAAGAAAGGAAATCCTTGACTTCATTATCAATCAACATCAAGAAAGTTGCAAGCCAGTCGACTCAAGTAGTTATTCATGATCCTATCTTTCAAAATGACTTATTAGAAAGCAACAAATTGGTTGGGTTATAAAACTTCAATGCATGGAAGAAAAGGACAAATATGAAGCTAATTGAAAATGAAGTTATGGGCTTCATATAAGGATCAACAATTCAACCTCCAAAAGAAGACATTCTAGCATATATCAAACGCATGCAGGGAGACATGAAAGCGCGAAGGATTCTTATAGAATCCATAAAAGACTCTCTCATTCCCTAAGTATTAAAGCTAGAATCCTTAAAAGAAATATATGATAAGTTGATGGAACTCTTCTCGAAAGGTTCTACAAAGGAAATAATATCCCTAAGACAAAAACTATACAAATTGAGAATTTCAAAGAAACGAATAACTCCATATCTGATGGAGATTTTCGCAATACGAGAACAACTACTAAAGTTGGGAGAAGTAATGTTTGATAGAGAAATACTCACTATGGTACAAAATGTCTTTCTGAAAGAATGGAGAGATTACTCTTCCAAGCATAGATGCAAGAAAAGAAGCTATGCCATTCCAAAGTCTAGGTAAGATAGAAGAATAAAGATTGAAAGAAGGATCTAGAGAAGAGAGTCGAGCCTTTGCCACCATGTCCAGGAAGAAAGGAAGATTCGGTAAATTTGGTCCTCAAAATAAGAAGATAAATGTGGACAAAGCACGATTATTTGGATGTACTGATTTTGGGCATTATAAACGAGATTGTCCTAGATTTAGAAAGGACAAGAGGAAAAAGGAAGAAACTCGTGTCACTAATGAAAGAGAAGAACCTGATAATAAAATATCTAAGAAGGAGGAAGCAAGAGATATCTATTATGATTGAGATCTTCTTTCTCTTTAAGTGATCTCTGATTGGTTGTAAAATTGTATGATAGAAAGCAATGTACATTAAGAAGCATCTCGATAAGAAGCATTGAAGGAGCTCTCGGTGAAACAGCTTCTGGAAAACCTATCTACTAAAGTAAAGCAGTCATCAGATCAAGGGTCATCATGGAGACATAATTATGGGATGTGATGACATATTGATGGAACAGTCCAAAGGAATGAAGCTCTTCATTCGAAATAAACTGCTACATGATGACTCAGGGAAATAGATATGAGGTATGCAGACATATATGTTGATATTGGATGTTGTGAAGTCATGTCATATGGTTGTAGGTAATAGGCTTCTATATTTAGAAGTATAATCTATGAAGGAGAACTCTCAATGCACTAACAGATGAAATCAACATAATATGTCCTCATAGAATATGAGATGGTTGTACATAAACTAGAAATTGGAAAATTGTAAAATCCTGGGAATGAAGAATGTGCAGAGAAGAAGAGATCATGAAATGAAACCATGTCAAAAGGCAGTTATCATCCAGAAACTAAGAAGATGTGACTAGGAGATCTCCTAGGAAGATATGTGAACTATGGCGGAACTCTGGTAAATAAGAAGACCCTTGAAAAAACATATCATTAGGAGATGTGTCAATCTGTATGAAGGATGTCGAAGCCTACAAGAAGATGTCATGGTGAAATATCATTCATATGTATATGTTTATCTCGATGAATTTGTGCAGGGCTTCTAATCACGAGAAAGGATGTATGATCCTTGGAGATGATTCGAAGGAAAGAAACATGCCATAACGGTGGACTAGATGAGAAAGACTGATGAATCACTTCTGATAGTGGACATGATTCATGACTGAAAGTGATGGAGGATATGTGCCCTATGAAGCCAAAAGTTGAACATTCCTCAAATAATTCATGACATCGAGGGAAGGAATTCTTCATGAGCAGCTGGGTTGCTACTGCAGGACCCTGGTTGAGAGGGAGCCTGGTGGTAAGTTTCTTGCTTGGAAGAAAATTGAAGTATGTATGTAATTCTCTATTGCACTTGTCATGCACTAGACTAGGACTAACAACTGTAAGTCTTAGTAAAGGCCATGCGAAGAGAATCGATAGACACATCATTATGGTCTTCACCTGGAAGACAGAATGGAGGATTGGGTAATCATCTGGCATTCGATACTCTTTGAGAATGAGATAGGGCATTCAAGATAAGAGTAGTTGTGGACTGATATTCTTTGAGGGCTGGCTACCCAAGAGAAGAATATTCTGAGAATTTCATACTCTGGGAACACCTAGGTGGGGTATGTACCTTGGAGAGACAATGACTATGGTGTCTATTAGTCATGAGTCTCGCCAGCATTGTAGCCCATTGTTTCGTTGAGAGATGGGGTTGGTAGTCAAGGCCTTGCACTAGGACAATGTTGGTTGATATGATGCTATAAAAATGTGATTAACAATCCAATTCTTCTTATGAGATTCTTCAGTTTGAAAGTGACCATGTACCTATATTAATACCTCCCTAGTTAAGAGGGAGTGTTGAAAAGTGTAACTAGGTCGATCTTCATGTTGACTATGTAATTATGTAAAAGAAGAAGTCAAATTAATATATATTTTTGTTGTATGTGCTTCATGGGTTTCATGAGCATGATTTATTAAGTAGAAGGACTTCTCTTGATGTCCATTAGGTTTGAGTTAAGTGTCGAAATATGCTCCAAGATCTTGTGGAAGAAGCTCACAACAACCCTCTATGCAATGATGAAAGTAAAGCCTTAAATGTTGTGAAGAATCAATTCTCCAACGCTGGAATAAACCGTATCTTGTCAGCCTAATTCACCATGGACAAGTTAGCTGGCAAGTCGGCTAATTAACTAATTAACAACAACTATAAATACCCTGTTGATTTGCGCAAAAAAAGCAGGATTGCAGATCTACTATGGGAAAATTGTGGGTCTACCGCAGGAATATTGTGTATCTATTGCAGGAAGATTGCGGATCTACTGTAGGAAAATTGTGGATCTACTACAGGAAATAATTGCAGACAAGTCTGAGGCAATTTGCGGACTGTTTTGTAAGCGGATAAAAGGCAAGAAGTGCGGACAACGCTGAACCTAATACGGACATCTACAAGACCACAATATGGATAAAAGGAAGCAGATAAGTGCAGGATAAGGGACAATAGAAGGTGTGGAATCTGAAACAGAGGTGCAGGATATGAATACGAACTTTGCTGAAACATAAGTGTGGACTTTTCTAAAACTTATTGCAGATAAAAGAGTAGTATAAAGTGTGGATTTTAGGAGCTAACTGTAGGGTATAAATGTGATTTCAGAACTAGGAAGAAGGTCTTTAAAGGAAAAGTTAAGGGAAGTCTATTTGAAGGAAGAACTTAAGACAATAAGTACAAGGAGAAAGGAAGACCTTAAGGTGGGAGAAAGTGAGGAAGGTAAATCTGAGATTTACCTTCCTAACTACAGTTCAAACAAATCAAATACAAGCATATACAAGGCAAAGGTCAAGGTCTCTAGTGCTGATGCAGAACTAAGCAATTTGGTGAAGAAAATATTCAAGGTTGAAGAAGCTAAATCAAGGTCTTGGAAGCATATCTAGGTCAAGGGTCTAAGTCTGGGTCGTGGTACTTGTCATTTGAAGATCTACAAGAAGAATTCTTTGCAGGTTTTCCTCTCCAAGAGGGAGAGGCTTTTCCCTGGCTCTAGGAGCCTAAATTTTGTGTTTTGAGCATTTTGATAATTAACTTGATGAAAGATTAACTAAGAGAAGACATAACTAACACAAGTAAGTTCACAGGTAATTATCAAGAAGATAATTTGTATTAACCTCCAGCCCTCCAAATTCTCAACAAATCAAGGATTTAACAAACTTTGAGATGGATCAAATCTCTCGCATTACAAACCTTTCTTCAAGTTTTTCACTTTAAAAGAGTTTTTCACCTCAAGAAATTTTATCCTTCTCGGTGCTTGATAGAACCAGCGGTAACATGGAGATATAATAGTTCGTAATCCTCTCATACTGGTTGTATGAATTTTAGAAAAAAACAAAAAATTGAATAATGTTGAGATGTTTCACAATATATATGTTCACTTGGAGTTCTCCTATACTAGTTGGTTATTGATGTTAAATTAAGAAAAACACTAATTTGAGAAAAACGAAAACAAATAGTGTTGAGGGGTTTGAGAAAACTTGAAGGTGATTAAGAATGCAAGAGTTCTCGTTTGAATATATTCTACAGTAACAAGGGTAGGTTAACCACATTGGTAGACACTTTGATCCTGTTACCCCTAATTTGAGTAGAGGTATATATGCACTTTGTCATTTTTGCAACACCATTGAAAGCCCAAAGAATGCAAGTTAAAAGCCTTGAACTCATGTGGAGGCTATTTATTAAGCTATCCTAGGCCAATTATGGTTGAACATGGTTGGTCCCTTTGGCCTAAGTTCTTATTACTTTCATATTTGATGGGATTGGATGGGATTGGAGGGCCTTGAATATATCTCATTAGGACTCATGGTTTAGATGAGCCATTGATTTTGTAGGGGTGATCACACATTCGAGGTCCAGTCTAGCCCGTGCCCCATGTGCGCCTATGTCTTTCCCATATGGTCGTTTTATGGAGTCTATATGCATTCTTTGGCCATGATATATTCATTAGACGATTCTCAACATGGTAGCCTCACAAATTTTCAATACTTCATGTTTTCCATGGTGTTACATGTTTCTTGATGCATATGGTCCCAAAAGGAAAAAAATCAACTTGGTCTCAAATTGCTCATGAAAAAATGTAGATGTGATGTCATCTAGAAAATTTTCAAACACAATCTTGTTACCTTTTCAGAGGTAATCACGATAATCATGTTAACTTTTTTGACATTGGCATGCATTGTGAATGTTTCATGATGGTTTGATCTTAAATGGTTGAAAGATTATTATGTAATTCTTATTCCTCTCATTCTGGTTGTTTATTTTTGATAGCTTAGGAGGTACTCCTAGCCCTAGGGTTTGGGGTTTGGAGGTTGGAGCGGCACAATAGGGCATTGTGGGCTTGGAACCCATGGTGTGGGATTTGCACCCAAGCTGGTGGGTGTGAAACCACGTTGAGTTTTGGGCATGTGATGATTTGAGGTGATAGAGCATCCTGAGAGCAATGGAGAGCATCGAAAATCACTCAAATACAAGTTGTCTTTAATGAAATATATATATTTTTAATTTAGTTTGGGTTAATGTGGCACGTAATGGAGGTCAAATTGATGTTTTAGAGTGCCACAAGTTATGTTTTGACACCAGATGAGTTAGTATATAAAGGAGCGACGTTGGAGGTCATTGCTCACCATCCCAAGTGAAACAAAACATAAGTTTGATTGATCTGAAGTAGTTGTAGTCTAGGAGGACAAGTCTGAATTGGAGAGAAGCCTATTTGGCAACATTTTGATGGCCTAGGAGGTTTGAGCTGGTATAAGAAGGCAACCATGTGCCTTAGGAGAGTGTTGAACTATGTTTTTGGGTTATTTTTGTGTGGTTGTCTTCCTTTATGCAGGTCACATCTCCTACATGCTTGAAAAAGTAGGCTGCAACCCAGATAACCATGGAAACAGGGTTTCGTAGAGATTTTGGGTGACATAAGGCCGAAGGCCTTGTTTCTATAAACAAGAGGTCTAATAAGGGTTACTTGGGGCTGGTATTAGCCCAGAAGTGGACCAGATTGTGGGAAGAGCTTGAGAAGACGACGCCACAATTGTAGGAGGTATTTTGGAGGTGAAGGAGGGGTTGACAAAGGATTGTTATAAGCCCCAACCAGTCCATTGATGTGACAATAGTTTAAAAAAAATTGAACATTGAAAGGGATGTATGGTTGATATGTTTTGTTGCTAGGAGGATAGAGTCCAGTTGGTCAGTTTTTATTGGGCATCTTGTGGATTGTTGGAGGACAGTGAGCAAGGGTCCAAAGTATCCCTAGAACATTAGACTTGGACAACTGTGATTTGAATGAAGTGTGTGTTGCCTAAGTAGCTCCTTGGTGGACGAAGGAGGCTACTAGAAGAGGAAAATTAGAGCTCAAGGTTTGGCTAGCCAGAGGAGCATATTTGACAACACGTGTTCATCATCAGAGAAGTGACATTTAATAGTGATAGGTGGAAACCCTTTTGCCCTATGTTAATCTTCATTGGAGCAGCGAAGGAATACTATAGCAGGAAGAAGACCTTGAGTAGCTAAGGAGAAGAAATGGGAATTTGTGAGTTTTTCACAAACAAAGTTGCGAACAACTCAATAAGAGTCTTGATGTGTTGATGCGTTGATGAACGAACGATAAACGTGAGAGCAGATTGTATAGTTGAGGTTTAGTGGCAAGATGAAATTGGAGCATTGATAAAGGCAGGTGTTGTAGATTGGGAGCGAAGGACCCACATGTGTACAAGATATGACAAAGAAGTTGTGATCGTCAATTACATCAGCTAGACCGGCATATTATCTAGTATTTGTATTCTTGTGTCATTAGATATTTGAGGGCCATTATCCCTGGTACGAGAGCCCTAGACTGTTGTATTATTTAGTTGGACTAATATTACAAAGATTGGGTTATTGTACATATGTAAAAAATTGTGTATATTTTGTGCACTATTAGATATACTATTGTTTATATTCCGCTATGCAAAGTAGCTTAGTTGTGATTCTTGGTTTGGTAGCGTTAGTGATTTAAGATTGTATCCTGGACACCACGATTGTGAAAAAACAACATGTTATATGAGCGTGTATGAGCTACTTTGAGGGACAATGAATCAAAGTGTGCACAACGAAGTACAAATTGAGAGGGAGTTGGTCACATTGTAGGTGAAGGGCTCACCACAATGTCAAGTTGCAGGGTGGTCTCCGATATGAGGATAAGTTGGAAGGGTTGTCCAACTATAGACCATGGAAGGAATGGATCAAGTTGGTCTTGCAGGTCAACAAGATTTGGGAGTTTTTTGAGAAATCCATAAAGAGGTCAACTGACCCCAAGGAGCTATAAGTCTATGAGGACTTGGATACTAATGCGAGATTGATCATCCTAGATGTTGTGATGGACTCCCTAATACCTCATTTGTCTGGGAAGAACACTGCACATGAGATGTGGATGGCTCTTTAGAATTTATTCCATAATAAGAATGAGAACTAGGTACTGGTATTGGAGGATAAGTTGAAGTCCACCAAGATGATACAGGGTAGAGGAGTGACTTCGTATCTTACGAGGTTGTCTCAAGTCAAATATGAGCTTGCTACCATCGATGTGACTATTCAGATTTTCATATGGTGAGGATTGCTTTGAAAGGGTTCACCGAGGAATGGAAGCCCTTCATCAAGGGGATCGTTTACAGAGAGAAGTTACCAGACTGAAATAGGATATGGGGCAACATCATTCGGGAGGATTTGTGAGACGAGGATCTTAATCTGAAGAAGAAGGCTTCAAATGATGATATGACACTTGCAGCATGGATGAAGGTAAAGTGGGAGAATGACTTGACTAAAATCAAGTGTTTCAACTGTGGTGAGATGGATCATTTTTCAATGAGATGTCCAAAAAAGAAGAAGGGAGATGACAAGAATAAGAAAAGGAAGCAGTGCGTTAGGATTGCCACTTCTGCTGAGATATATTCTCTCACCAGGAGATTGGAGGAGGAATTTTCCCTGATCTCTCATTTCTTGTAGGGTACTATTGATGAGGCTACATGGTACGTGGACAGTGGAGAGTCGATGCATATGACATGGTCTCAAGAGGTATTCAAGACTCTATTTGAGTGGGACTCAAAGTTACACATGGTGTTGGGTGAAAAGAGTCTGAAGGAGATCTGAGGATCGAGAGTTGTGCCATTCATAATGGAGTTAGGACATGTGATGTAAGTCTAGGATGTACTATTTGTACCATGACTTAGATATAGCGTGATATTCATCTCAAAGATGAGAAAAATGGGTTTGAGGTCTTGTTCCATAGTGGGAAGGCGAGACTCGGGCCCAAAGGCTCTAGCTCCACAGGTGTTGTGTTTGGAGTTAGAGAGAATGGTTTATACAGGCTGAAAATAAATCCTATGGATCATGGGAAGAATAAGGAGGATCAAGTGCATGTTCCAAATAAGCAGGTGCAGGTGCAAGCTTCAAAGGAGCAGGTAGAGATTCTAGAAAAGAAGACTAAGGTTATAGAGGCTCAGAGAGAGTCAAGTTCTAGAGGGAGTTTGCAGGTTCAGTGGGAGACATTGCAACCCAAGAAGAGTGCATGGTTAGTGGGGAGCAATGGTTTTGCTACATATTCCAAGAAGGAATCATGGAGAGAGTGGAAGGCATTTCAGGATAAGAAAAAGATGCAATAGGATTCCAGTGACAATGACACTTCCAAGAGAGGTGTAGTCCATGCTACTGGGATTGTTGTAGTTGTGAGCGCCAAGAGTTGGGCGAGTGTTGCGAGTAGTGATGATGATGATGAGATACTTCCTAGTATAGGAAGTACCTCCCTCACTAAGATAGATTGTTTAGTTTTGGTAGCTTGGGAGGTACTCCAAGCCCTAGGGTTCGGGGTTTGGAGGTTGGCGCTCCACAATATGGCATTGTGGGCTTAGAACCCAAGGTGTGGGATTTCCGCCCAAGCTGGTGGCTGTAAAATCACGATGAGTTTTGGCCATGTGATGATTTGAGGTGATAGAGCATCCTGAGAGCAACCAGAAGTGTCGAAAATCACTCAAATCTAAGTTGTCTTTGATGAGATATGAAATTTTTAATGTAGTTGTGGGTTAATGTGGCATGTAATTGAGGCCGACTTGATTTTTTAGAGTGCCATAAGTTATGTTTTGACACCACATGAGTTAGTATATAAAGGAGTGACATTGGAGGTCATTCCTCACCATACCAAGTGAAATAAAACATAAGTTTGATTAATCTGACGTAGCTGCATTCTAGGAGGACAATTTTGAGTTGGAGAGAGGCTTTTTTGGCATCCTTTTAATGGCTATAAGGTCCAAGATGGTACAAGAAGGAAACAACATGCCATAGGAGTGTTCTGAACTATGTTTTTGGGTTATTTTTGTGTGGTTTTCATCCTTCATGCATGCTGCAACTCCTAGATGCTTGAACAAGTAGGCCATGTTAGCCACCAATAAAATTTGTCATATCAAATGGTGGCTAAAACATTTTTTGGAGCCTTCAAGGAACAAGTTTTATTGCAAAAAAGTGTTGCCTCTTGAAGACCCTTGAAGGCATCTGGCCCTTTGTTCAAATCTTCACTGCTGCTTCCTTTTCAAAACTCAGAAATTCTGCTGTTTCCCAAGAGAAAATACTGCTGCAAACACCATTTTCCCCTCCTTCCACTTCAAAACTAACCTCCATTTTTACCCCTTTTATTCCCATAAAATTCCTCCATTTTTCCATTTTTCCCCATTTGCCCTTCATAAAATCCCCTTTACAGAGTTTAAAACTCCTTTTTTAACTCTGCCAAAACCCCCAAATCCATTGAAAACTTGGAAAATTTTCATAAAAAATAAGTTTGTTTACCACAGACTTAAGCCCCCTTGGGCTAAGTCCTAACCACTTCCCCATTATATGCTCTGGTGCTAGAACCAGGCGCTAAGTCATTTAAGCACTTATCGCATCGCAAAAATCTCAGTGCGCAAGACTATTTTTCGTCTTAAAACTTCTGATGCGATTAAGCCCTTTGTTTCATAAATCTCGATCCTATAACCGCTTCATATAACCTTTGGCCCGCAATCGGGCGCTATAACATTATAAATTTCCATCTCCGATTAATATTTTCCTTTGTTAAGTCGTAAACCCACTTTTTCCAAAGTTTTGGTCTAAACGCGCCCATACAATTATTTTTAATGAAAAATGGGAAGATTGAAAGACCCACATCAAAAGTTTCGATGCGATTGAGTCCCTTTGTTAAAACCCCGCCCTCCGCTTTTTACTCTATATAACTTGCGTCCGGGACCAAGAGTTAAAGGTCCCGAAGTGCTAATCGCATCGCAAATTTCAAATGGGTAGATTGAAAGACCAAGTCCAAAGTTCTGATTGCGATTGACCCTTTATATATTAAGCCCTGGTCCTATTGCATTCCATCTAAACCCATGGCCCCACAGACAGGCGCCAATCCATTTCATATGTATATATCCTGCTCCTATACATAAAACCTTTGTTTTATGTTAATTTTTGGTTTTTGTATGTTATAAAGGGTTTTTCGCCGGTTCGCTTTCAAAGCAATCTCCGCCGTTGATCTTGAGCTGATCAAATAGCCTGCGCATCATCGCATCGCAAGTTTTTCATCGGGCACATTTTATTTCTCTCCCCGATTGGTCATCCCCCGATCAATCGAGATCCGTTGATCTCCTCCCCGCCTTCCCAGATCCAACGGCCCACAATTGCTCCGATTATTAGCCTTCCTTCGCCTTCAAAATCCTCCGATTCACTCTCCACCATTGATCTGATCCTCAGATCAATGGCCAACGCTCAATCACTCCATCGCACACCAAGTTCTTTGCCTCGCCGATTTCCGAGCCCTGATTGCATCTGGGCCGTCCACGTGTCCAGATCGATCCTCCGACTTTGGTTATATTTTATACACCCGACGTTCTAATGTTTCTAGGACCAATCTCGACCGTTGATATCTGCAGATCAACAGTCCTTATTAACTCCTTCTCTACTTTGTATTATTTCATCCAACCCCCATATTTAATCTCCGTCATTCAAATCTCAGATCCGACGGCCCAGATTGAAACCACCCATCTTCCTACCGCCTGCGCATCTATCCCATATCGCGCTCATTTTCCACCGTCGGATCTGAGGCCCCAGATCTAACGGCCCACATTACATATTGCGTAGTTTTCAGCGCGATGGTTAATTTCTCAAAGGGCACGCGATATAGGTGGTTTTCTGAGGCCACGTGTTAGGCGGGGATGCATATCACGTTCCAAAAGGCAATACCACCTACCCGCCTCTTTCTCACGCGAAAACATTGGTTTTACCTCCCAAAACCACCTTTTCCCCTTTTGCATGGTGATTCATTGCGCGCCTCCTCAACCATTGATCTTTATGAGCCAATCTCATCCGACGGCTCATATTCCTCTCGAAGCTCATTTTGATTTTTAATTCATTTATTCCTCCCAAAAATGTTTTTAACCTTATCTCATCATATTTCTGCCGTTTCCATATAAAGTGACTCCTTCACTTTATTTCTTCCCGGATCGCTCCCAACCATCGATCTCTGCGCGATCAACGGTTCTGACTTATTTCTTCCTCTGCTCTTCCTATTAACCCTCGCAAGCAGATCTACACCGTTGGATACTGCCATCCAACGGCCACGCTCCTCCCCATAGCCTCCTAAGCAGTTTTACCCAATAACGCAGGATTTCTTAATATTTTGTGTATTTTGCAGGTTTCAAATGTTTTTCCCATAATAATAAAGGAAAAGAAAGCCGAGGGTGACGATCCTCTGGACTTCTGTTTATCAAAGGGAAAGAACTACAAAGGTTCTACTCCACATTTCATCAATGCTGCATGGGAATTGATGCCATATGAGCCCTGTGCGGCCCTACACATCAACAAGACACACAACAATGCATAAAATAATCAAAAGAGTATCAATGTTGAAGATTAAACACAACAAAACAAAGAATTGAAGACCGTTTTGGGGGATTACGGCTAAGATTGATTATAAAAAGCCTAATCCTCCAAATTAAAACACAGTTAAAAGAAAATCAGAAGTGTTTATCAGACAGAAAGTCCTCCACCGCCACATCAGAGTCAAATTGATTCCTCTCAGCTACCACAGTGCCATCTGTAGCCACAAGCATTCAATAGAGTCCGAAGTTATTGATCAGAAAATCAGATATTTGCCTCAACGCAGCCGAAGAATTAATTCTTCCAAAGGAACTTAATGCAAAAAATATCAACAGAGTTATTACAACATGAAACAGAACCTTAAAAGTCAACAAAAGCTCCACCAAGCTTAAATCTTAAATGTAAAACAATTAATACAGACAAACATATGTAAACTTCTTCATCGAGCCCCTCAAAGGCCGAGAAGCATTAAGTCTGTATTAATTGACCCAGGAGATCTTTTATCAGATCCCACCTCCTCATTCCTTCTATAAATACTCTTGTAGAAGATGAGAAAATGTTGGTTGCGGAACTTTGAAATATACTTGAGCTCTAAACTTCTTATTGTAAATAGTGTTCACTGGCTCTTGAAGCTCTGCTTGTGATAGAATAGTTAGCTTGAGAAGTGAAGATGATTTCTAACCTAAAACACTGGACTTAAAGCTGTAACTGGTTTGAAGCATCAATAGAAGTTGATTTATGGGATCCTAGTCTATGTCGACGGTGATGTTATTTCTTATTGTAAATTGTTATTTTACTTCTGTTTTCACTTTTTTCATCTTCTCTAATAAATAACAACAAGTATAGAGTTAGGATTTATTGTATATCAGTACCCTTCTCTGACTGATAAGATTTATCTAAATGTTTTCTTCCAATTTGTGTTATTTAGGAATGATTTAATTTAGTTGGAGCAGTTAGGAATGCTGACGTTCTCTCATCCTACTGTCTTAGCTAATTGTTATTCTTGAAATTTATTTTCAGTTTATGTTAAGTAGAGATGAACTAAGGAAGATATGGTGAGCCCTGGTCCTAATTTTATCCCAAAAGACTGATTGAAAGTTTCCCTAGGAATGTGTTGAAAGCTGGCTAGTTTCAAAGTAATTACCAGATCTTAGACCATTCTTTGTTATCATTTGTGTTTCCCCTGTGTTTAAATGTTTTTCTATTGAACGTGTATCAAAGGCTAGCTAGTTTCAAAGTACTTACCAGATCCTGGATTTCTTTTATGTTTTTCTTAATTGTTTGTCAAAGGCTGGCTAGTTTCAAAGTACTTACCAGATCCTGGGCAGCTCTTTGTTCTCCATTTGTTTAATTCCCCTTCTTACTGTATCATTTCATTCCATAAATCAAACTTTAAAGAGACCCTTAGACATAGATGACTTGCCCCATGGACCACTCTTGAACCTGATTGTTTCAATTAAACCCTATTATGACTCCATAGCCCAATGGACTAAAACCTGCATTTATCCATCTTTCCGGCCAAATCTTGTTCTATTTGCTTGCAAATTCTTACCTTTGAAACTCTTTCCATTTAGAACTTTCCACTCAAATAATAATCATGCTCAACCATCCAAAACAAACAAAAACCCTTGGGCTTCATAACTAGCCTAATATCATTACCTAAAACCTTAAAGATAAATCCATCTTTGCACTTATTGGAGAGATCCCTCTACGGATTCAGGAGGGCTAGATCCTAGAATTCCAAAGTGGTTGAAACGGTGTTCTCCCTGCTGTTGGACTTTTCCAATCTTGTTGATTATAGGGAGATAACATTTATGGCGACTCCGCTGGGGAGATGAGAGTTATTTTCTTGATTGAATACTTTAAATATCTCAGAGACCCCTTTACTCACTAAACATTTGGCATACTGGCCAGCTGAGCCACCAGCAACTAACATTTCTGGTGACTCCACTGGGGACTTTTGAGTGTTTTTTCAGCCTAGGTACCTTTAAGACCTCAAGAGACCCTTGATTCAAGAGCATTTTGCAGTAAGTAAAAAGTAGCCTCTTCAAGCACTACCAAACCAATGGTAATCACGGTAAAACTTCTTTTGAATTGGTGACAAACTAGGCAAACCCTAGGATTCTCATAACAGTTTATCTAACCTTGAAGGATTAGCTGGCTTAGCCATAAGAGTAAAATGTTTTTGGCTCATAACCGTAGCTAAGTTTTGAAACAGATTTATGACACTCTTAGAAACCACACGACTGAAAAATAACTCAGAAAACCCAAAAATATTTCAGGTTGGAATTCAATAAACATGGTGGTGGACCATAAAACCTTTTACCTCGAAAGGAGCTAAAAACTTCCACTTGGCGACTCCACAATCCTCAACAGACCTTGAGACTCCACTGGGAAGATCCATAATTATTGAAATATCATTCAAACTCAGTTAGAGGACTGTAGGATCAAAAATTGTGTAAAACAGATTAGTTAACCTCTTAAAGATTGTCATATCAAGTTGAACTTTTCTTGTTTATTTTGGGTCTGAAAAACACAACATAGTGGCTCCTAGAAAGATTCATACTAGAGCCTATCCTGACCCGAACCCACCAGATATAGTTTATAACTCGGAAAGTATCCTTAGGGAGTCTCCTAGGATTAAATTATCAACTGTTTTCAGATCACCCTTCAGAGCTAATTCAGTTCCTGAAAATCTTTTAGCTCTACAACAATCACAAGTTGACTTTGTAAATCCATTTAGAACTAGGTCACTTGATGATATAATTCAGATTGATTCAGAGTCTTCACTTTCATCTCCTGAACAAAGTGAACATCCTGGTAGTAGAGAAACAAAACCACCTGATTCACACTTCCTTTCCAATTTAGGTGTCTCTCATCCAAGATCAGCTCAACAATCTATCCCTGGTCCATCTACATCTCTTCACCCTACATCCACTGTCCAGACCACTCCACTTCAGCCCAATTTACCTTTTGTTAATCCACCTCTTGTAAATCCACCTCCACCACATATCATGACAGCATGGTATGCTCCCTTAGTCCTTCTTGTACCATTAGTCAATCTTCCACAGGACTATCAGTCTAAAATTCCATTATATGATGCTAGTAATGCTACTACTACATCACAACATGCGGATAAAATGAATGACTACTTTGATAGAAATGAAATTGATGATGATTCTGTCAAAATTAGGCTATTTTCTCAGAGTCTGGGGGGAGAAGTAAGAAAATGGTTTAAAGGCTTAACCCCCCATAGTATCAATGATCTCCAAGCCTTCCATCATACATTCTTAAAAAAATGGGAAGTGAAGAAGAATCCTCTCCAAGTCTTTTCTGATTACAAGAACCTCCATAGAAACACTGGGGAAAGTGTGCAAGATTACTGCACCAGATTTAATAGTGTGTATAATGCACTTTCCCCAGATCTAAAACCTCCACAAGGCTTAGCTCTAAACAAGTTTCCTAAAGGGTTTGACCCTGAGATGGCCTATCAACTGAGAGAGAGAGATCCTGCAACTCTTGAAGATATGCAAAAAGGAGCTCTTGCTGTGGAAGTTAACCTAATGGAGAAGAGAGCAAGAATGAAGAATGAGAAGAGAGTGTCCTTTAGAGAGGAATCTACCCCTTCCACTTCCAGCTCAAAGATGGAAAAAATGATGGAGGAGATGATGAAGAAAATGAGCATCCTTGAGAGAGCACAAGAAAGTCAAAACAAAACTGCTCCTCAAAACAGAAACCAGAACCAGAATCCGAATTTTAGAAGGAACCAACCTCCAAACAGACCTAGGGAAGATGATCAACATATCATTCCTCCCTTTCATCAAAACTATGTAAGTGAGGTTGAGGAAACAGATGAACCAATAGAGGAAGATGATATCAACATGCTGGGAGTAGATAATGATGACTTTCAAATTCATTATGATAGAAAACAAGGTCTTTACACACCTTATGATGACAAAAGAGATGACGATGAAAGTTATTATCAAGACATGGAAAATGTCATCATAGAATATCAAAGAGAATATGACCTTAGAAGCAAAACTAGTCAACAAACTCCAAACACCAAAACCTCTGACAATCTTCACAGAACAAATCTGTAAATAAACCTAAAGTTGTCAAACATAAAGACAAAACAATAGCCGTAAATTCTGATACAAGTAAAGAGAAAGGCACTCAAAACAAGCAAAAACAGAGTGCAGACCTTAGCAGTACTAACACTTCAGCTAGTGCTCCTATGAAAACAATTTTGTCAAATGTAAATAGAACAAATCAGCAAGCTGATGTTGCTGATAGAGTGGCAGTTAACAAGGCTGAGACAAGTTCTTCAAAGAATCAAATCCCTTTCAGCCTAGAGCAGGAAATTTCCAAAATTAAAATCTCTGTTCCCTTGACTGAGTTAGCTGCCCAAAATGTATATAGGACCCAAATTTTTAAGGCTTTAAACATTGAAGAGAACAATGACACACTCAATCTTAACGATGACCAACCAGAGCTTATTTTTGGTCCAAAGATTGAAGGTAAGTATCAAGAGGGACCTGTTCCCCCCTTTTATGTAAGTTTAAACGTTCATGACAAAATTTTGCATAACGCTATGCATGATTCCGGGGCCTCTCATAATTTAATGCCTAAAGCTGTGATGGAGAGCCTGGGTCTAGAAATCACCCGACCTTATAAAGACCTTTACTCCTTTGAATCAAGCAGAGTAAAATGTTTAGGATTAATCAAAGACCTCTGTGTTAACTTAGCACATATTCCAGCCAAATGCTTAGTCATGGATATTGTTGTGGCTGATGTGCCCCCAAAATATGGAATATTGTTATATAGATCTTGGGGGGCCAAGTTACAAGGAACTATGCAGATGGACATGACATATGCGACCATCCCGGTGTTTAATCAGACAAGAAGACTTTACAGGGAGTCCCATATGCAGTACATGGTGACTAGTCAAGACAGACCGCAAAACTCTACTCTGTATTTTGTAAATACAGGCCTTGATTCTTTTATTATGTTTAACAATGGAATATTCACTGAACAAGTCACTTTAATAGAATTAATGGCCGATAGAGAGGAGGAGGTAAACAACACAGAACTGTCTAAACCGTTTGCTAAACCTTTAAACCATAGCAATCCAAACACAGGGCTTGAGCTACAAGTCATGCGTCCTTTGCTTTTAAACCTTGACAGTCAAGAAAACAACCCTCAACACAGTGAAAAACCTGAGGATTTGAAACTAATTCAACTAAGTGCTGATATTCCACAAAAACCTGAAAGCACTTTAGTTGAAGAGGACAAACACCAAACAGATGAACCCAAATCTAGTCCTCTATGGAGTATGAAATTCGACGGGTCATGCACTAGAACTAATGCTAGTGCAGGTGTCTGGATATGCAACACTGAGAACAACCACACAGAAAGCATTTCCTGTAGATTAAACTTCCAGTGTTCAAATAACATAGCGGAATATGAATCCCTACTTTTAGGCTTACGTTTGTTGAAAAAGTTAGGATCCAAGAGAATTAAAGCGTTTGGGGATTCTGAGTTAATCATTAGGCAAGTCAATGGGGAATACAACACAAATCACCCAAGACTTAGGGCCTACCGAAACGATGTCGTGGATCTTTTAAAAACTTTTGAGGAGTACCAAATAATTTTGGTCCCAAGAAAAATAAATATCGCGGCCCATAACTTAGCCTTTGTAGCTAGAACATGCTTAACGCCATATGAAACCAAAGACTACACAACTCAGATAAAATTCAGACCAACCGTTCCTGATATCGAAAAATACTGGCAAGTGTTCGACGGAGACAAACAAATAGAATACTTCATGCAATTCAGAAGTGAATTCGTACTACACAGTTCAGATTCAGATTATGAAACAGACTGCAACAGTGAAGAAAATTTTCTTGGTGAAGAAGAACCGTCTCCTGAACTTGTTAATATTAATCTACTGTCTAGAAAACTTGAAAACAAAACAAAATTGATTGCAGAGTTAGAAACAATGGAGTTAGAAACCCTGCAGTCCAAAGATCAGAGTTTGCCTAAGGGTCTGGCCCCTTTAGAAGAGTTGTTCAATTTTAACGATGTGGCCAAGAAGCCAAAACTGGAGCCTGTAGAGACTAAAGTGGAGGAGTGCAATATAGGAAGTGAACTTAAACCAATGATGATTAAACTGTCTAAGACTTTACCAGCTCACATTAAACTCAAATATATAGATTTGTTCAAAGAATTTTCTGATGTTTTTGCGTGGAGTTACGAAGATCTTAAATCCTATGACACTGAAATAATACATCACAAAATCCCTCTCAAAGAAAACCAAAAACCATTCAAACAGAAGTTGCACAGAATTAACCCTGTTCAGCTGCCTTTGGTTGAGAAGGAAATCAAGAAAATGTATGAAGCTGGTATTATTGTCCCTATTAGATATTTTGAATGGGTGTCTAATCTGGTGTCAGTTAGGAAGAAAACTGGAGATATCAGGCTTTGTATATACTTTAGGGACTTAAACAAAGCTTCATTGAAAGACAACAACCATTTACCTAAGACGGATCACATTTTACAAAGGGTGGTAGGGTCTAGAAGAATTTCTTTGCTTGATGGCTATTCAGGGTATAATCAGATTTTAGTTCACCCTGATGATCAATTAAAGACAGCCTTTACTACACCATGGGGCACTTTCATGTATGTGAAAATGCCCTTTGGTCTAATGAATGCTGGATAAACTTTTCAGCGAGCCATGTACATAGCATTCTCCGAAGAACTGGGCTGCTTCATCATTATATACCTTGATGATGTTACTGTTTTTTCAAAGACAGATGAAGAGCACTTAGAACATTTAAGAACAGTTTTTGAGAGATGCAGGAAGTTTGGGATATATTTGAACCCTAAGAAAACACTTTTTGGGCTCCAAGAAGGTAAATTTCTTGGGAACATTATTTTGAAAGAGGTTTTTAAGATAGATCCCAAGAGGATTGAGGCCATATTGCAAATCTCTCATCCTCGAAATATCAAGGAGTTGCAATCTTTCATTGGAAAGATTAACTTTTTGAGAAGGTTCATCCCCAACTTGGCTGAGCTCCTTAGAAACATTACAAACATGCTGAAGAAGGAGAAAGGAGTGAGATGGACCTTGGAAGCAAAGAAGTCCTTTGAGCTGGTGAAACAAGCGTTAACCAAAACATTGGTTCTAATAAGTCCTGATTTTTCAAAAGATTTTTATATTTTTTCATTTGCATCAGAACATACTATAGCTGCTGTCCTTTTACAGAAAAATCCACAAGGACAAGAGCAGCCTATTGCATTCTTTAGCAAGGCTTTGAGATATTCTCCTCTGAAGTATAACATTATGGAAAAGCAAGCCTTTGCTTTGGTTAAGGTTTTAAAAGACTTCAGAGTATACATCTCGCACTCACACATCATTACCTTTGTCCCAAATTTAGTTGTGAAAGACATTCTAACACATGACCTAGATGGTAAGAGAGGTAAGTGGATTGCTATTATTCTTGAATATGATTTAGAGATAAAACCCACTAAACTCATCAAAGGCCAAGGTTTAGCTAGATTGATGGCTGAATCCAATTTTGAAGTTCTTGATATTAATATGATTAATGCTTTGGATGATCAAGGGGAAATCTCAACACCCATTGTTGAAGATCATTTTATGAATTCCTCTTGGTATGCTGATATTCTTTATGTTTTTCTTAATTTGAATACACCTCCTAGTTTGACAAAAAAAAAGGCAAGGTTTTTGAAATTGAAAGCTATAAACTATTGCATTATAGATAGATGTCTTTATTGGAAAAATGCAAGTGGTATATTGCTTAAATGTTTTCCTGAGTATGATGCAGAGAAGGTTAAGCACGATTTCCATGAAGGAGAGTGTGGAGGCCATTTATATTGGAAGACAACAGCCAACAAAATCTTGAGGGCTGGTTACTATTTGCCTACTCTTTTCCTTGATGTACACAAGATGATAATTTCCTGTCATAAATGTCAACTTTTTGAAGGCAAAAGGAAGCTGCTACCTCTGCCTCTGCATCCAATCACTGTTGAAGCCCCTTTTCAACAGTGGGGACTTGACTTCATAGGTGAAATCCATCCATCATCTTCAGCTCAGCATAGATGGATTCTCACTGCCACAGACTACTTCACTAAATGGATAGAAGCCATCCCTTGTAGGCAGGCCAATGATTCTGTTATCATAAAATTCATAGAGAATAATATTCTCTCTAGATTTGGCTGCCCTGCCAAGATCATCACTGATAATGCAGCATCATTTGGATCAAAGAAGATGGTTGAATTTTGTCACAAATATCAGATCACATTGGGGAATTCCACGGCCTATTACCCTCAAGGTAATGGACTTTCAGAATCCTCAAACAAGAGTTTAGTGAACATAATCAACAAGTTTTTGGAGGACAACAAAAAGTCTTGGCACACAAAGCTTGTGCATGCACTTTGGGCTGATAGATTGACTTTGAAGAAATCTATTGGCATGTCACCCTACCAGCTTGTGTATGGCACCGATGCAATTTTTCCAACCAGCCTTGGTGTGCCAGTTATGAAGTTGATTCAAGAGGTTCATTCTGAAGATAATGACATGATCAGAAGGATAAATCAGACCATTCACCTTCAGTAAACTAGAGAGGAGGTTTATAACAAAGCATTGCAAAAGCAGGACAGCATCAAAAAGATTTTTGACAGAAGAACAAAGGCCAGCAATTTCAATTTTGGGGACAAAGTTTTAAAGTGGGACTCAAGGAGAGAAGACAAGGGAAAGCATGGAAAATTTGACAACTTGTGGCTTGGCCCTTACTTCATTCATTCAGCTGCTGGTAATTATACCTTTTTCTTACAGGATTTGAATGGAGCAGAGCTGTTTGGAGGTCCTGTCAATGGCAGGATGCTTAAGCATTACTTCTCTTGATCCATGTCATGTTCTGAAAAGCTTTTTTATCTTTTTTATCATTATAAGTATTTCATCCACCATTGCATTCAAATTTAGAAAAATAAAAAATACAAAAACAGTGAAAGAAAGAAAAGAGGGCAGATTGTAAAAAAAATAAAGGTATAGCCCCATACCAAAAAAGAGAAACAAAATCTGAAAGTGTGCAAGCTTAAATGCCACTCCTGAAGAACACACTTCTAATTAGTCAAACAGCCTAATCTTGAGTAATTAGTTTTAAATTTACTGCTGATAGGATTAGTGAATTCGATTTGCCAAACTGTTTAATCTTGGCTTATCAGTAGATAGATTAGGATAGAAATTAAAGGTTCTAATTAGCTCAAAATCTGAACCAGTCAACAAAGGAAAAACAACTCAAACAAAAAGCAAAACAGAGCTGGAAAAAGATGAAGGAAGTGCTTTGAATTTTCAGATCTTAAGCCGTCCATTTTGATTTAATTTTCTGCAAAATAAGATCTATGTGCAGCTTGTTTTTTATGCCATAGATCAGCATCAAGTTAGACTATTCAATCCTGACTTGTATGCTTTTAAATTTCTGTTGTAGAAATTAGTAAATAAAAATCTGTTAGACTGTTTAATCCTAACAGATTAGTAGATTAGGTTGAGAAACATATGGATTCAACTGTTTAATCTGAGTTCATGGAGAAATAAGGAGTAGAATTAGATTAGTTTTATGCTTTCAAAAGAATAAAATATTGTGAAAAGATTTTTCTAATCCAAGTGCACTCTAAAGAAGAAAAAATGTTAGATCAGTAGGATTGGGTAGGTAGAAAGCTTGTTGATGAAAGATCCATTGTTTTTGTGGCTGCTAATATGTTTTCAGAGCAAAAGAAGATCATTCAAGCAAAGAAAGGCAGCCCAATGGATGAGGCACTGATCAGCCTCCCAGAGAATGCAAGTCTGAAGTTCTTGATGCCTTCAAGAAGGCACCATCTCCAAGTGGAGTCACTGTTAGCCACCAATAAAAATTTTCATATCAAATGGTGGCTAAAACATTTTTTGGAGCCTTTAAGGAACAATTTTTATTGCAAAAAAGTGTTATCTCTTGAAGACCCATGAAGGCATCTGGCCCTTTGTTCAAATCTTCACTGCTGCTTCCTTTTCAAAACTCAGAAATTCTGCTATTTTCCAAGAGAAAATACTGCTGCAAACACCATTTTCCCCTCCTTCCACTTCAAAACTAACCTCCATTTTTACCCCTTTTATTCCCATGAAATTCCTCCATTTTTCCATTTTTCCCCATTTCCCCTTCATAAAATCCCCTTTACAGAGTTTAAAACTCCTTTTTTAACTCTGCCGAAACCCCCAAATCCATTGAAAACTTGGAAAAATTTCATAAAAAATAAGTTTGTTTACCACAGACTTAAGCCCCCTTGGGCTAAGTCCTAACCACTTCCCCATTACATGCCCTGGTGCTAGAACCAGGTGCTAAGTCATTTAAGTGCTTATCGCATCGCAAAAATCCCGGTGCGCAAGACTATTTTCCGTCTTAAAACTTCCGATGCGATTAAGCCCTTTGTTTCATTAATCCCAATCCTATAGCCGCTTCATATAACCTTTGGCCCGCAATTGGGCGCTATAACATTATAAATTTCCATCTCCGATTAATATTTTCCTTTGTTAAGTTGTAAACCCACTTTTTCCAAAGTTTTGGTCTAAACGCGCCCATACAATGATTTTTAATGAAAAATGGATAGATTGAAAGACCCGCATCAAAAGTTCCGATGCGATTGAGTCCCTTTGTTAAAACCCCGCCCTCTGCTTTTTACTCCATATAACTTGTGCCCGGGACCAAGAGTTAAAGGTCTCAAAGCGCTAATCACATCGTAAATTTAAAATGGGTAGATTGAAAGACCAAGTCCAAAGTTCCGATTGCAATTGGCCCTTTATATATTAAGCCCTGGGCCTATCGCATTCCATATAAACCCATGGCCCCGCAGACGGGTGCCAATCCATTTCATATGTATATATCCCGCCCCTATACATAAAACCTTTGTTTTATGTTAATTTTTGGTTTTCGTATGTTATAAAGGGTTTTTCGTCGG
This sequence comes from Pinus albicaulis, assembly GCA_034641835.2. Classification (NCBI taxonomy): domain Eukaryota; kingdom Viridiplantae; phylum Streptophyta; class Pinopsida; order Pinales; family Pinaceae; genus Pinus; species Pinus albicaulis. The sequence continues at coordinate 436,179,409 of CM076582.1, read as the reverse complement.
GTCGCTTTCAAAGAAATCTCCACTGTTGATCTTGAGCCGATCAAACGACCTGCGCATCATCGCATCGCAAGTTTTTCATCGGGCGCATTTTATTTCTCTCCCCGATTGGTCATCCTCCGATCAATCGAGAGCCGTTGATCTCCTTCCCGCCTTCCCAGATCCAACGACCCACAATTGCTTTGATTATTAGCCTTCCTTTGCCTTCAAAATCCTCTGATTCACTCTCCACAGTTGATCTGATCCTCAGATCAACGACCAACACTCAATCGCTCCGTCGCACACCAAGTTATTTTCCCCGCCGATTACCGAGCCCCGATTGCATCTGAGCCATCCACGTGTCCAGATCAGACGGTCTAGATTGATCCTCCGACTTTGGTTATATTCTATACACTCGATGTTCTAATGTTTTTAGGACCAATCCCGACCGTTGATCTCTGCAGATCAACGATCCTTATTAACTCCTTCTGCGCTTTGTATTATTTCATCCAAGCCCCATATTTAATCTCCGCCGTTCAAATCTCAGATCCGACGGCCCAGATTGAAACCACCCATCTTCCTACCGCCCGCGCATCTATCCCATATCACGGTCATTTTCCACCGTCGGATCTGAGGCCCCAGATCTGACAGCCCACATTACATATCGCGTAGTTTTCAGCGCAGTGGTTAATTTCTCAAAGGGCACGCGATATAGGTGGTTTTCTGAGGCCACGTGTCAAGCGGGGATGCATATCGCGTTCCAAAAGGCAATACCGCCTACCCGCCTCTTTCTCACGCGAAAACAGTGGTTTTACCTTCCGAAACCACCTTTTCCCCTTTTACATGGTGATTAATCGCGCGCCTCCTCAACCGTTGATCTTTATGAGCCAATCTCATCTGACGACTCATATTCCTCCCGAAGCCCATTTTGATTTTTAATTCATTTCTTCCTCTGATAAAGGTTTTTAACCTTATCTCATCATATTTCCATCGTTTCCATATAAAGTGACCCCTTCACTTTATTTCTTCCCGGATCGCTCCCAACCCTCGATCTCTGCGCGATCAGCTGTTCTGACTTATTTCTTCCTCTGCTCTTCCTATTAACCCCCGCAAGTAGATCTACACCGTTGGATGTTGCCATCCAACGGCCACGCTCCTCCCCATAGCCTCCTAAGCAGTTTTACCTAATAACGCAAGATTTCTTAATATTTTGTGTATTTTGCAGGTTTCAAATGTTTTTCCCATAATAATAAAGGAAAAGAAAGCCGAGGGTGACGATCCTCTGGACTTTTTTTTATCAAAGGGAAAGAACTACAAAGGTTCTACTCCACGTTTCATCAATGCTGCATGGGCATTGATGCCATATGAGCCTTGTGCGGCCCTGCAAATCAACAAGACACACAACAATGCATAAAATAATCAAAAGAGTATCAGTGTTGAAGATTAAACACAAAAAAACAAAGAATTGAAGACCGTTTTGGGGGATTATGGCTAACATTGATTATCAAAAGCCTAATCCTCCAAATTAAAACACAGTTAAAAGAAAATCATAAGTGTTTATCAGACAGAAAGGCCTCCACCGCCACATCAGAGGTAAATTGATTCCTCTCAGCTACCATAGTGCCACCTGTAGCCACAAGCATTCAACAGAGGTCGAATTTATTGATCATAAAATCAGATATTTGCCTCAACGCAGCCGAAGAATTAATTCTGCCAAAGGAACTTAATGCAAAAAATATCAGTAAAGTTATTACAACATGAAACAGAGCCTTAAAAGTCAACAAAAGCTCCACCGAGCTTAAATCTTAAATGTAAAACAATTAATACAGACAAACATCTGTAAGCTTCTTCATCGAGCCCCTCAAAGGCCGAGAAGAATTAAGTCTGTATTAATTGATCCAGGAGATCTTTTATCAAATCCCACCTCCTCATTCCTTCTATAAATACTCCTGTAGAAGATGAGAAATTGTTGGTTGCAGAACTTTGAAATATACTTGAGCTCTAAAATTCTGATTGTAAATAGTGTTCACTGGCTCTTGAAGCTCTGCTTTTGATAGAATAGTTAGGTTGAGAAGTGAAGATGATTGCTAACCTGAAACACTGGACTTAAAGCTATAACTGGTTTGAAGCATCAATAGAAGCTGATTTATGGGATCCTGGTCTATGTCGACGGTGATGTTATTTCTTATTGTAAATTGTTATTTTACTTCTGTTTTCACTTTGTTCATCTTCTCTGATAAAGAACATCAAGCATAGAGTTAGGATTTACTGTATATCAGTACCCTTCTCTGACTGATAAGCTTTATCTAAATGTTTTCTTCCAATTTGTGTTATTTAGGAATGATTTAATTTAGTTGGAGCAGTTAGGAATGCTGGCGTTCCCTCATCCTACTGTCTTAGCTAATTGTTATTCTTGAAATTTATTTTCAGTTTATGTTAAGTAGAGATGAACTAAGGAAGATATGGTGAGCCCTGGTCCTAGTTTTATCCCAAAAGACTGATTGAAAGTTTCCCTAGGAATGTGTTGAAAGCTGGCTAGTTTCGAAGTACTTACCAGATATTAGACCGTTCTTCGTTATCATTTGTGTTTCCCCTGTGTTTAAATGTTTTTCTATTGAAAGTGTATCAAATTCTGGCTAGTTTCGAAGTACTTACTAGATCCTGGATTTCTTTTATGTTTTTCTTAAGTGTTTGTCAAAGGCTGGCTAGTTTCAAAGTACTTACTAGAGCCTGGGCTGCTCTTTGTTCTCCATTTGTTTAATTCCCCTTCTTGTTGTATCATTTCATTCCATAAATCAAACTTTAAAGAGACCCTTAGATATAGATGACTTGCCCCATCGACCACTCTTGAACCTGATTGTTTCAATTAAACCCTATTATGACTCCATAGCCCAATGGACTAAAACCTGCATTTATCCATCTTTATGGCCAAAGCTTGTTCTATTTTCTTGCAACTTCTCACCTTTGAAACTCTTTCCATTTAGAACTTTCCACTCAAATAATAATCATGCTCAACCATCCAAAATGAAAAAAAACCCTTGGCCTTCATAACTAGCCTAATATCTTTACCTAAAACCTTAAAGATAAATCTATCTTTGCACTTATTGGAGAGATCCCTCTCCGGATTCAGGAGGGCTAGATCCTAGAATCCCAAAGTGGTTGAAACGGTGTTCTCCCTGCTGTCGGACTTTTCCAATCTTACTGATTACAGGGAGCTAACATGCCACAAAAGAAATAACCACTGAATAGGGTGTCATGGAGCTGTTGGGTGACATAGCAAGGCCGCAGGCCTTGTTTCTTTAAAAAAGAGGGTCGAGAAGGGTTACTTGGGGCTGGTATTAGCTCAGAAGTGGAGAAGATTATGGACATAGTTTGAGAAGAGGAGGACATAGTTGTAGGAGGTCTTTTAGAGGTGAAGGAGGGGATGGAAGAGGATTATTAGAAGCCCCAATCATTCCATTGACATGGCCGTAGTGCACCAAAATTTTGAACACTGAAAGGTATGTATGGTTGATATGTTTTGGTTCTAGGAGGATAGTGTTCAGTTGAACAGTTTTTATTGGGCACCTTGTGGACTGTTGGAGGGCAGCGAGAAAGGGTCCAAAGTATCCCTAGAACAACATACTTGGACAACTATGAGTTGGGTGAAGTGTGTGTAGCCTAAATAGCTTTTTGGTGGATGAAAGGAGGCTACTAGGATAGGAATATTAGAGCTCAAGGTTTGGCTAGCCAGAGGAGCATATTTGACAACTTGTCTTCATCATTGGAGAAGCAATATTTAATGGTGATAGCTGACAACACTCATGCCCTATGTTAGTCTTTATTGGAGCAGTGGAGGAAGACTATAGTGGGAAGAATACCCTTAGCGTTGAAAAATATAGGGCATTGAGATGAGATGATTTCTCTTGCTTGATAATTGTTTGTGATCTAATTTTAATTTTACCTCATTCACTTCTTCTTTTAATTTCTTATTATTATGTGTTCTCTTCATCAAACAACTACCAAAAATATAAATAATAATGCGGCAAAGGACACAAGATATAGGAGATCAGCCAGGGCCAAAACCTCTCTAATATTGAGATGAAAAACCACACAATTCTTATTCTTATAGAATCTTCAATTGATGAGTTCCAAGTCTTAAACCCTTGACCTAAAACCCTCCAAAACCAAGTCAACGCCTTTCCTTGAAGTGCTTTTCTTCCACAAAGTCAACTTTGTCAAACTATCCTTCCAATAGTAGCAACTTCTCCTTTGACCTCCCTTTTTTATACCTACAACTTCTTGAATGCAAATGGGCCTTACTGTAGAAATCCTAGGGCGTACATGTGAGAGCGAGTATGGATAACTTTTCCTCCTTCTCCTTCTCTTGGCAAGATACTTCTTTCTTTATACTTCGGCCTGCAATATAATCCTTAGTTGAAGTGTACCTTGGCTTCCTTTAAATTCTGTTATATCTTGATGCATAAACCCTAATTTCAGTTACACGTGTTAGATGAGGGACCCAAACCAATGCTTAGAAGACTTCATTCTTCTCCTTCCTTCACTCGTTGCTCAAGAGACTTCTTCTACTCCTTCCTTCGCACCCATTTTCTTGGTTATGATGTTTGACTCATCATACTTGAACTAGGATGAGTCCTCTTATATAAATAGGCTTTCTTCCCGTGTTTGTAAGTCGAATTGACATTGCACCTAGTCCGACATGTCCTTTAGATAGATCGATTTGCTTCATTTGAGGGATGACTTGTTGATGAGCACTTGAATTGGAATTGGAGGTTTATTTTGACTTGAATTTGACTCAAATAATTTATTCTTACAATATGTAACATGCCCAAGAAGTGTCTTTCATATATGATAATGAATCCCTAGACTTGTAGACTCAATGAAAATCCCTAGAAGCTTTCAATGGGATCTTGACCTAAAATTAAATTTCCCTTGAGCATGAAACCCATGACTCAAGATCAATAATAATAAATTTATTTTTCTTATTACATCAAATACATAAAATCATGATTACACATGTCATTATGAAGAACAAACCTAGTAACATATTTCAACACTCCCTCTTAACTAGGGAGGTATTCATAATCCATACAAGGTACTTGGACATTTTCAATCTAAAGAATTCTCATAAGAAGAGCCGGATTGGAAACCCATATTTTTAGCATCATATAATCCAACATTGTCACATAGCAAGGCCTTAACTAATAGCTCTATCTCTCCACAAGGTCAAAGCACAATGTTGACGAGACCAATGATTTATAAAGACCTTCATCATTTTCTTTCTAGGATGATACGGCACCCGAATTTTCATAGGGTATGTCCTTCTAGGGCTATTCTTATCATGGATTCCCAATCCTCAAATAATATCAGTCCTCTACGACTACTCTTATCTTGGATGCCCTACCACATCCTCAAAGAGTATTGGATGCCAAATGCATACCCAATCCTCCATTATTTCTTCCCAAGTAAAGACAAGAATGATGTGTCTATCTCTCCCTCTAAATTAGGGAGGATATACCCATTCCTATGAATTAATGTACCCATTCATGTAAAAGGAATGCACCCAAGCTCCCTCTTAATCAGGGACTTGATTCAAAAAACTCTCTAGGTGGAGATCATGGGACAACCAACTGCTTGAAGGGATCCCTCTATCAATGTCATGAAGTTTTATCTTATTTGTTATGGCACCTTCTTCTTTTGGTACTTATTTGTAGGGTATAGACCATCCATCACTTTCATTCATGAATCATTTCAGTCATTTTCATAGGAAAGTGATCCATTAGTCCATATATGGCCCTTTCCTTATACAACTATCTTATCCATATCATGTTTCCTTTAGGATATTATCATCCCACCACATGAGTACCAGTTGTTGGTGACATCCACAACTCCTTCAGTAGCCCTGTATTAGCCCATCTAGATATTGTTCAAAAATAAAAAATGAACATCAAATTACCTTTGTGATGGTCTAACATCATGACATCTGCCTATTTTATCAACATCCTGCATTCATATGGAAACATCTCGAAAAAGATATTAAATTTCAAGGGTCATCTTCCTTTTCAGAATTAATTGGACTCTCCATACCTTTTCAATGGAGATAGCATAGTCAATTCTTATAGTCATTGGATGTTGATTTCCTTCTCCATAGTTGTATATTTCACAATATCTTATTTTCTTTATATTCACACATTTTTTCCATGAACTTCCGATCATAGTTCCTTCATCTTTTTCAACCACCTCATATTCCATATGAGGACATATTTTTTTGATTTCATCTAGTTAATATATGAACCATGCCTTCATACACCATTTTAATGAAAGAGATAATTTTCCCTTGATCTTGCCCATGAGATGGAGCATGCATCCTTACTATCTGCAACTATATAATGACATGACTTAACTCATTAAACATATTCATACCATGGAAAATTTTAGGGGCTAATATTCGCAGGTGGGCTAATTTTCCATTTTTTTCCAAAAAAAAAGATTCACCAATTTCCATTTTTTATAAAAAATGATTCGCCCAAATTTTACAATATAAAATTATTTTAACTTAAAATTCACCAAAATTATATAGAGAGTATATAGAAAATCATTATAAATTTGAATAATTTTACAAATATATCAATAAACATTTTATAGTTTGCATATTAGGGACTAGTGAGATTTGCCAATTTTTTAAACTTCAAAGTAATTTCCCATTCTTAAAATTTTCCCTGATTCATACATACCTATTTTCTTCTTTTGGTCATCTAGACCTCCTTTAGCAACTTCCTGTCCTTGATTGAGAGTGTTACACAGTATTTTGTCACCGTCCCTACAATCCACATCTTGAACAATGGAGGATCATTTCAGTGACTTCTATGTATTGTCATACTTTGCTATAAGTGTCATTGCATCCTTTGGCATATCAAGAACATATTCTCTATTGCTCATTCCTCAAGAATACATTCAAAAACATGTGATTTTGGGTTGGCGCTAGTAGGCAGTTATAGCCTCATGCCCATAGAGAAATTAACACTGGGCCCCATGCCCTTTAGTGCTCTGTCTCAGAAGGGCACCCGTGCCGAGCTGTTTTTGGAATTTTTTTAAAAATAGAAACGAATTTTCCATGCTCAACAACTTCGTGAGTGTAGTCATCATGGTTTTTTTGACTAAATAACGTCGAGTTTCTCCCTTTGGCCCATTTTTTCCTATAATTGTGCAACTCCCCAAAGGGATAGACCTGTCCTCCACCTCATGTGAGATCCAAAACCACCTCCTCCTCTCCTATAAATTCTTCATCCTCACATTGATTCAGCTAACTGAACAGTCATTAATACAACTAGTGTGTAGAAGAAGGCAGAGAAGAATCCATTGTTGAGAGAGAGTTTAGGCCCATTGCCTCATCGAGTCCAATCCTGAACGAATGCTTGAGACGCGCCCGACTGAACCTGTCGAAGGAGGCCTAAAACGTCAAGGCATTAAGGTTGTAAACTTCTTTTCTCTATCAATAATACATGACTGGTTTTTTGGTTCCAATTTTTTGTTCAATTATATGAAAAATGTTTGATTCTCCTTGACCAATTGAATAACTGTAAATGAAGGTATATTATCAAATGCTACCATCGTTTACTTGATCTTTGTGTGGGTGTGCGGACATCATCACTGACAGGCCGTGACGTGTGAAGACAAATATCGGAGGATCGATGTTACATGTCATGACAAAAGCGTTGGACCGAGGTAGGATATATATCCCAATTCGTCTTTCATTTATAAGCTAGGAATTCGAAATTCCAGCATGTTCCCTTATCGCTAGACCCACCCTAGGGCTAGAGGGATCACCTCTGTCCGTAGAGGGGATTTTCCTGCTAAAACATTTGGCGACCATACTGGGGATCAGTGTGTCTGTCGTCTCTCATTGTTCGTCTAGTGTTTTGCTTGTATTTCCGACTTTGGTCATATTGCTGCTTTTCTGCTTTGTTTTTCTTGTCTGACTGTTTCCAGCCTTCATACCTATTCTCAGAGTGCTAAGCCTAGCTTTAATTCCTCAATTTCTTTTTCTCCTTTCCTTGGTTTTCTAGCTTGACACTACTGTTTCCTTAATAGTCGCACCGATTGGTGCGAGTTTCCTATTTTACAGGTGTGATTTCTCCTATTCAATGCGGATTACAACTGCACAACGCTGAATCCTATAGGTTGGGATTTAGGCCTCTTCCCTGAGTTTTCCAGTGCATCTTTCCCTCTGGATTGGTTTTTCCTTTCTGAATCAGTTCACTTGAATTGTTTTTGACTTCCTTGTCTCATTCTCTTCAGTGGATTGTCTCTCATCTGACCTGTGTGACTTGTCATCCTAGGGTTTCTAGGTGTCTTCGTTTACTTGTTTAGCCTCATGTCCACTGGGCTCCTGCGTTGAGTATGAGCCAGTCTAGTCTTTCATCTTTTCAGCTTTTTGAGTGATTGTTTGGTATTTTCTCTCGATTCTGTGTGTTGTTGGTTCGTTGAACTGTCATCTTCGTGTCTGTTTGACCTTCCATCTGTCACCCTGAGCATAGATCACATTGCTCACTGAGTCGATTTGAAAGTCCTCTTTCTGCATAAGAGAATTCATCTATGTTTTGAGTGTGTTTTAGATTTGCATTGGATTGGTCTCTTCATGGTTGATCATCTCATTCGAGTTGCTCAAAACTAGGGTTTCATTTTGTCCTTTTAGTGTAACAGTGCATCATTTCTTCTCATTCATATAAAAGAAAAAAAATCGCATTCTTTATTTCTATTTGAAAATGAAAAGCATTCTTTTGCATTGGTAGCTTTCTCATTAAAAAGTGAATAACAAAGGAAATCCTTTCATTTTCTTCTTTGGTTATGTTAGGAGCATTAGGAAAAATTTCTTCTTGCATTCGATTGATTGTTGCTTCATTGTGAACTTCTATCCCTCTCTTAGCTAGTTGTTCATTGAATCAGAATGATATTCTTTCTCATGTAGTTGTGCATTAGAGATTCGAGATTAAATTCAGTAAGGCCTTGAAACTAGAACATAATTTCAAGATAAACTTTAAAATGAACTCAATCAACCTAAGGAAGCATTGAAACTTAACGCTCAAATTTTAGAAGTCTAGGCTAGTGACGTGTTCTGGCGCCATTAAACCTAGTAGTTGTCATTCAACATCTGGCATTAGACAGTGCTAGCACGGACTTGCGCTCCCCGTACCGTTGAGTATATAAAGGGAAACCCTCATAGGTTGCAATCCTTTATCCATAGGAAGTCAAGTTTGCCACCCTATAACTGTGATACACCGAACACAACATTCGGGGAGACTGCCTGCATGTACGTTAAGTCCTTGGTCATTTCTCTTTCATTTGATTACCAAGGTGTATATTGCAGTTCACAGAAGCTTGGTACACCCTTTTTCTTATATTTCCTGAGTAGTCATTTTGATCTTTCCGTGACTCTCTAAAATTTGAAAAGATCATTGAGCACTTGTCCTTTCAAGCTTGCCCAAACTGAAAGTGACTAGAGTCACCTTTTGCCCTTTTCTTGACTCTTAAAATATCAAAAGGAAAAGTTTTGTTTCAATGTCATAAAATTAATTACCTACGATCGCATGCCCATTAAATTTATTTTATTGGCTTGTTCATAAGTAATTCCTTAGTGATTGATATTGAAGCCTCGAATTGATCATCTCTTTTCTCTCTTGTTTTTGAGACAAATTCATGGTGGTGGAACCACCAGTTTCGTCGTCCCCTTCATTACCTCGTAGTGAAGAACCTCCTCCTGAAGTTTCTTCAGAGACATCTCAGTCTACTAGGACTCTAGGCTACTAGCATTCTATTATTCTAAGTGTTCAACCTCTTGACACTCAATCTCCTCTTGATGAACCATTTTATATCAATTGGAAACCTCTAAACATTTGGGCCTCTTTTAGGGAAGATCCCCCTTTACCCTCGGAGCCGCTTGCATCACCATTAACCCATGCTTTACTTGCCACTTCTTGTCGCCTTTTTTCCTTCAACATGTCTTCGTCCGACATTGATGCTACAAGTCATGTTAGTAGTGAAGGGACTTATGTTTCTACAAGAGAATATCAGTTCCCTCCGGAGAATTTTCCTTATGTCTCGAGTCAACCTTCCTCACATCCTTCCACTCTCCCAGCTAGTTATCATTCGTTGAGTCAGATGATTTTTGGTGCTACGTCTTTGTATCAGAATCCGATATGGTCAGGTACATCTTCTCCTTCAGAGGGGTCATTTGTATCGGGTCCATCCCCTTCGACTCCCATCACATCGATGATCGTTATGTATGTCCCAACAAATCCCATTGTTTGTGTGGCTTCATATGCATCGTATGTTAGTGTGATTCTGTCTCTTCCACCATCTTCTGTTGTTCATGGGACGCTTCCTATTGCTTTCGCGATACCTATCAGACTTGCAGTGAGTGGATCACAGCCTCACGTATCGGGAGTCCATCAACCTATTGGTACTGCACCTATCTCCTCTAATCCTATTCCTGGAGATTTGACACACGATCAATATATGATGGCCATTCAACAACATAATTATATGATGGCCATTCAATCCTCTGCATTACTACGATGAGCATGGAAATCACATCTATCATTATGGGCCTCACCCACAAGGTCCATTATATGTTCAAATGCCTTAGATGTTGGTTTACCCCAACTAGTTTATGTACCTACAGGGAAAACCCTATGGTCCACAAGGACAACCCTTTTAGGGAAAACCTTTGATGAAATAGGGACAACCTTACGATCCTGTTGGTCAACCCCATGTTAAATAGGGAGCGTCTTATGTTCCCTAGGGGAAAACCTATCCATCTCAGGGACAAATTTTTGTACAAAAAAACCAACCTTACGTTCAACAAGGCCCAAATTTTGTACAACAAGGTCAACCCTCTACTTCTCAGCTGGGCCAACCTGGCTCATCTCAACCATCAGGCCAAACTGTACCTCAATGACAACCTGGTGGATCTCAGCATCCAGGCCAACCTGCACCCCAGGGACAACCTATCCAACCCCAACAGCCAGACCAACCTGCACCCCAAGGACAGCCTATTTGACCTCAGCATCCAGGTCAACTTGCACCCCAGGGGCAGCCTGTGCAGCCTTAGGGCTCGCCTTTTATTCCTCAAGGCCAATATTTGATGGTACAAGGTCCGCCCCAAGGCACTGCTTACATTCCGCAACACAATCCATATGTTACTCAGACAGGACCTTAATGGTTTGCTCAAAATCAGTATCCTGGTCCTCAACCGTTGTATGGACATAATTATCAGAGTTATACCCCTATGGACAAAATCCTGCGAGACATAACATATGGGGTCAGAACTTCTCCCAACTTGGTTAGAATCCTAATACTGGTCACTATCAAAGGCCTGCAATGTCGTTCAATCTGCAAGTTCCATTTCTTGCTACGTTGGAACTGCCAAATGTGTTAAGGTTGATGAATGATCCTACCCTTCATAATCCATATTGGCCTCCAGTTCTGACTAAAATCCCTAGCGATTGTCCCAAATTTGAAGGCAAGTCTAGTGAATACCCCTAAGCACACGTTATGACATACCATATTTGGTTCTCCTCTAACTCTTGGGTTAACGATTCAATTTGGCTACGTATTTTCCAAAGGACTCTCACTGGTGCCGCTGCAAAGTGGTACATTGAGCTCTCTCGCGACATCTTTCCAGATTTCAACTCTCTCGCCATGGCATTTCTCACGCACTTTCAGTTACCAGTTCGTTATGAAACTTGGACATACCTCATAACATCCTTGAAATAGGATCGGGCTACTCATATCTCCGATCATATTAATGAATGGAGGTGGCATCATCATTTGATCAATTTTGAGATTCCTGATCAACTTTTGACTGATTGGTTCACTACCTCTTTTATCGGTTTGATTGCTAAGGACATCACTATGGGGGCATGTTACTGAGGAACAAGCCATCGCTCGTGCCCAATACCTTGATCTTGTGTACTCTCAATCCAACACGATGTATGAACTCTTTCCCAATGCTCCGCAACATGGAACTACCAAAGCACCGACGACGCAATCCATTGACGATATCATTGGTTTCGTGTCTTAGACTTCTCGTAAGTCTTTTCCAAATCTTGCGAAGAAAAAATCTACTTCTTCCACTGATACTGCTTCTCAGCCACCTCAGAATCCTGGTAAGACCACGGAAATGAATGTCGTACAGTCCACCCCGGCAGATAAAGCTTCCAAAGGTAAGAAAAAGGGTAAAGGCAAGGCCAAAGCCAATACCCTGAAACAAGATTCTATAAAACCTAATGTTGATGATGGTTCGAAATGTAAACTGAAGTACCCTTGTTTGATTTGTGACGATGAGCATTAAACCAAGGACTGTCCATGACGGGCCGAGGTGAGTTGACTGCTCAAAGGCACTCAAGTTACTCCGGTTGTTCTTAAAGAACCATTCCCATTGCAAAAAACTCAGATGGTGGAACAACCACAGTCCTCCGCCCCTTTTGGCTCTCAGTTTTTCATGATGAATGGTGCTTTACCCATCTCTATTACTACCAGATCGAAAGAGATCGTTGATGGCCCTCCTCCCCTGCCTGCTTCTGCCCCTCTTCATATTGAAAGATCCAGTCCTAAGCCCGTTGTACGTCCACCTTCTAAAGGCATACTTCGTAAGTCTTCCTATAACCCCAATGCCCATGCCACTCAACATTATAGTATTTTTAAGGATTTGGCTCAGGTGTTGTCCACTGTGTCTACGTTGGAAGTACTTCAGAGTTGTTTGTTAGAATGGAAGGCTTTGTTATCTACTATTGGAGGGGTTGACCGTGCCAATTCTAGCCTTATCACTTTCTATTTGGAAAATTTTGTTCCACATCTCCCTCACCAGCTTGCATTGATTATCCAAGTTGGGATTAATGGAAAGAATATCCATCGAGTGGTCGTGGAGGAGGGTGCATATACTTGCATCATGTCTTCTACATGATGGAAAACCATTGGTTCTCCATCCCTCAATCAGTTTCCAAATGCGTTAGAAGCTTATGACGGAAGGGAATCTTGCCCTCTTGGTGTTCTCGCTAGCTTACCTATAACGTTGGAAGGAAAAACTATTAATGTTGACATTGAAGTCGTTGACACCAAACTAAATTATAATCTTCTCCTCGGTCGCAGTTGGACTCACGCCATGCTATGCATTCCATCCACTCTCTTTCATGTTCTTCAATTTCTGCACGAAGGAAAGATCATCACTGTCGATCAATTATTCTTTTTTACTTCCACTTCCTCTGAGAGCAACGTTCCATACGTAGATCGTATTCCTACACCTTATGAGAGCATAGGGCCAGGAATTTTCAAATATCCCACTCTTATGGGTCTTTTTTTATCTTCCTCCGCCCAACACTGCTCAGCTCAACATGATCTCCACGTCTTTTGATCCATGGATCATCCCTTCGCTTCGGCAGGTTGATTCGTTTGGTGACGCGATGTCGTTAAGCCCATTAAAAATTTATTATTGTGAAGTTATCTTGGCTTTGGATCCTCCTCCTTCTGATCATACTCATTTGAGTGTGTCTCTTAACATGTATTCTCAATCGCCTTGGCTCGACGCTTCGGATTATCTTGATCCTTTGAATGAGATATTTCCCACTGATGAGGCCATCATGGAAACCATGTATCTCAAGGATCCCCCTTGGGACGATAGTCATCATCATTCCTCCTTTATGCCTGACCTTGGGGCCATGTCTACTTGTCTTGAGAAATTCTCTTCCCAAGCTCCTTCCCATCCGCCTCAAATGCCCATCTTGACACATGAAGTCTTTGCGAAAGGTAACATGGGAAACATTATGCAAACGATGCCTATCGACATCTCCGTTAAATTGGGGGTAATCAAGAACATCCACATTGGGGTGACCTATTCTCCTAATGAGATCGAGTTCTATACTAGTCTCTTCCGAGAGTTTCGAGATGTTTTTGCTTGGTCCTACGAATAAATGCTCGGAATCGATCTCAGTATAGTCATGCACGAGATTGCTACTTATCCTAACGCGAAGTCTGTTCGCCAATGTCTTTGTCCTATGCACCCTAGAAAGGCAGCCGCCATCAAGGGAGAAGTTGAAAAACTTCTCAAAGATGGCTTCATTTATCCAATCCCCTTGACAGAATGGGTTTCTAACATTGTCCCCGTGGATAAAAAGTAGGGTACTATTCGTATTTGTGTAGATTACTGCGACATCAACCGCGCTTGTCCTAAGGATAACTATCCCACTTCTTTCATTGACTAGATCATTGACGAATGTGCTGGGAGTGGGATATTTTCCCTTATGGACAGGTTTTTTGGTTACAACCAGATCAATATTCTTCCAGCCGATCAACACAAGACCGCCTTCGTCTGTCCATGGGGCACCTTTGAATATAAGAATCTCCCTTTTGGCCTTAAGAATGCTGATGCCACTTTCCAACAAGCAATGTCGTACTCTTTCCATGATATTAAGCGCATTGTTCAACCTTTCCTGGAAAACCTTCCGGCTCATTCCGCTAAGTGTAAGGACCACCGAGATCACCTCCGTCAAATATTTCTTTGTTGTAGATGCTACAACATTCAGCTCAATCTGCATAAATGTGTCTTCTGTGTCGAATCCGGTAGATTCCTTGGGTTTATCGTTTATAAATATGGAATTCATCTCGACCCTCTTAAGTTTGAAGCTATTTTTAATCTCCACTCCCCTTCCTCTTTACATTATTTGCAGAGTTTGCAAGGGAAAGCTAATTTTTTGTGCCGTTTTATACCGAACTATGCTGAAGTAGCCAAAGGATTTACGCGATTTCTTAAGCAAGGCCTCCCGTTCCTCTGGGATGAGATTGCCCAGAAATATTTCGATGCACTAAAGACATTTCTTATCAATGCTCCTCTTTTTCGTCCTCCCAATTATCATCGCGACTATTCCCTCTACTTGGCTGCCACATTTAGCACTATTTCCATGGTTCTGGTTCAAGACAATGATGATGGTGACGAGCACGTTATTTATTATTTGAGCCACAATCTTCTCGATACTGAAACACGTTATGCACATGTCAAGAAATTGGCATTAGTTGTTGTTCAAGCCGTCCAATTTTTTCGCCATTATATTCTACTTCGCACAGTAACCATGATTTCTAATTGCAACCCAATGACCTATATATTGACTCGACAATTGCTGGGGGGGAAATACTCAAAGTGGATAGTTATCCTCCAAGAGTTTGATTTGGATTTCACTACCGCAAAATTGAAGAAATAATTAGTTTTTTCCAATTTGATCTGCTCTTTACGTTCTGACTCTGCTCCCTCTGGTTCTGAGGAGCGCATTCCGGATGACACTCTTTTTATGATTAGCACCCTCGATCCGTGGTACAGTGATATCATCGTTTATCTCCAGACTTCCACCTTCCCATTTGAGTTGATGAAGGATGCTCGTCGATGTATCCGTCATCATTTGCAACCTTATCGCATAGTCGGAGATACTCTATATCGCATCGGAGCTGATTCTATTCTTCGTCGGTGTTTAACCCTCCAGGAAACTGAAAAGGTCCTCAATGACTGCCATTCTGGCGCATGTGGTGGTCACATGTCTAGATATGATACTGCACAAAAAATCCTTCATGCTGGATATTTCTGGCTTACCATTTTTAAATATTGCATTGTCGTTGTCCGTAAGTGTCACGATTGCCAGATTTACCAACACAAGATGCGTGCGCCACTCACTCACCTCCATCCTGTCATTACCGTTGGTCAGTTTTCAAAGTGGGGCATCGATTTTATGACGTGTAACCCTCACTCGGGTGGGGGGGGCATGCTTATATTATCATAGCCGTGGACTACTTCACTAAATGGGATGAAGTAATTCCTACACTCACAGTTGACGGTAAGAGGATTGCACAATTTCTGTTCAATCATGTGATTACCATGTTTGGTGTCCCTCAAGCCATTGTCATAGATAATGGCTCTCATTTTCACCATTACATGATGGATGAGTTGACTTCTAAGTTGGGTTTGCATCACGATAGCTCAACGTCATACTACCCTCAGGCCAATGCCTAGGTTGAAGCTGTGAACAAGGTTCTAGTCACTATGCTTCAACGTACGATTGGGATGCACAAGTCCAACTGGAATCTCATGTTGTTTTCATCTCTCTGGGCATACCGAACCTCGATGAAGGATGCAACTAGATTCACTCCATTCCAACTTGTTTATGGTCTGGGAGCGACCCTTCCGATTGAATTCGAAATCCCTTCTCTCAAGATAGCTGTTGAATTACTGCCTAATACTTCGCTGGAGGAATAACGTCTCCTATATTTGGAGAGGCTTGATGAAACTCGCCACTTTTCTTCTCTAGTCATTGAAGCACAGTAAAAGCAGGTCAAAGCTCATTTTGATCAGACCGTTTCCCCTCGTACTTTCGTAGAAGGAGACCTAGTCCTCTTGTATGACCAAGCTCATGACAAGTTGGGGTTAGAAAAATTCAAACCCATGTGGCATGGGCCCTATATCATTAAGCGTGTTTTGCGGAATGGGGCCTATGAGCTAATTGACTATGAAGGCTATCCTTTGAATCATCCCAGAAATGGGATGTACCTCAAAAAATACTATGCATGAGTTTCTCGTGCATGTCTTTTTGTACATAAGTGTGTTTTTCATTTTTGTACATTTTTTGGCTTGGTGTGCTTTGCGAGCAGTTTTTCCTGCTTATTATGTCGTTGCTTACTGTGCAGATGTCTGCCACTCCTTATGTTGGTTTCGCGGATGGTGCCTCCCGCAGTACCTAGAATTTGTCTTCCGCAGCCTGGGTGATTTATAATCTTAATGGTGAGTTGATAGACCTTTAAGGCATTTGTCTAGGATGAACAAACAACAATGTCGCTGAATACAGTGTCGTCATTTAACTCTTAACAGAGGCCATTTCTCTCGACATTCGTGCATTAATTGTTAACCTAGACTCTCAACTTGTTGTTCTCCAGCTTAATGGGCATTACTCTGTTAGAAATCCTTAGATTTTTGTTTTCGTTTATTAGAAAGAAATTTTGATTATATCACATATCAATATATTCCTAGAAGAATGAATGTGTTAACTGATGCAATAGCCAATATTGTATTAAATAGACATTTGCGTAATTTGTAAAAGCATCATCATCACATAATAAGATTTAGATAGGAAAATAAGCATATATATATATATATATATATATATATATATATATTGATTTTTTGCATCCACGTGCATCATAAGTTCAAAAAATATGTGTTTTTGTTACATCAAGAGACATCATGTCTCTCAAAAATATGCAAAAATAAAGCCTAGGCTTCTAATCAGCATGATGCTCATGAAAACATGTCACTGCATGCACAAGCCGCCTCAATAAATGGTGGGTGTGGTTACACACCCCTGCAGTGTGCCTCTGATACGCACGAGGAACATCCTCGAATCTCACGTAATCTAGAATCCCTCTTGTGAGTCCCTCCAAGTTGTGCACGATATCCTCTTCATCGCTTCCCTCACCTTGAGGGGCCACCTCGAAATCGCACGGGACCCTCAGTGCTATGGGGGACATCCCTGCAAGTCTCTCTCGGCCAACATATGGAATTCATAGATAAATATCAGAACATGTCTAAACAAAGAAATCATAATACTCATCAAAATCAAAAAATGAGTTTTCACCCAAAGCTTCATCTCAATCCTCTCCTTCCGGGAGTGGAAGGTCTGGATCACCCATGAAATCGGTGTTGTTATACGACCAATCCTCTACAATGATGAGTTGTCAGTAGAGCCAGTCGAACAATTCCAGCTTCCATGACATATGTTGACCGCCTCCTGATCGAGGCATCAATTCCACCCAACGAACCATCCATGGCTCTTGCGCTGGTGGTGTAGGTACTATCACCTCCTGGTGTTGAAATATCGATAACTGTTCTAGGATGAATGGTATCAAGATGGACCCATATCCAAATTGTTTTAGCTTTTCGTTCTTGCACTTTGTTAACTGGCGCTTCAGGTTGATTCTTATGGCTTCCGCCCAGTTGAAAATGGTTGGAGTCATACAATCCATGATAAGTTGAAGTTGTGTCTTTGTAGCTTCGTGAGGGGCCTGAGATCTAGCGACTCGTGTTATTGTGTGCAGCTCTACCTTTAGTGCCAAATCAGGTATTGTTTGAATATCTATTTTCTCACTCTTCGATCCTTTCTTTTCTCCTAGATAAACTCTATCTATTAGCATACCCATGCTTTCACGCATAGGCCGGGTACTTGTCAGGATCAGTTTTCTCCTCTCCGTGAAAATCCAATGATGAAATATATGTCAGAGAATTCTATCTCCAACTCTTGATCATGAATCATAAACCTTTCTTAATCAATGTCGCATACAAGGATCAGATACTGTATTAATTCCAACTAAGCTCGTAGACAAGGTGCTAGGAAGAACTTCAAGAGCCCACAGTCTCTCAGGGCATCCATGCATCTCTCATTTCCCATGGTTTGTTCATCTTCTTCCACGTGTTCTCGTTCTTTCCATTCAATGAAAATTTTGACTTTTAATTACCTTCAAAACCATCATTGGGGCTTCCATTAGTCAAATAATTAACTTTTGAACCATTCAAATTGAACTATTTAGGAGTTTTTTTATGCAATTGTGGTTGTGACGATTGGCGTTGTTGTTTTACAAACAACGGTGCCAATTGGCGCCTCCCCTTTAGAATTCTAGGCGGGTTGGCGCGACTCCATGCCTGGAACCCACGCCGATCGCCGCGACTAAGCCATAACAAAAATTCCCCCAAATACATAAAAAATTATGAATGCAGGAAAAGATGAGGGCTCTTACCTAGAGAAAGCGGATTTGTGATTGGCCTCCTCGATTGTCTGTCGTCAACTCCACAAAATCACAGTTAAAAATGGTAAAATGCTCACACAGAAGTGAAAAGGTGAAAAGCAATTTGTTTTTAAAATTTCAATCATTTTATAACCTTTTCGAAACCCTAATTAGGTTTTCAAGCTTATTTTTCTATTATTTTAATATTTTATCTCGAAAAATGGGTTTTACCTTTGTTTCTTGTGCAGTAGAAGGTCCTAAACGTGATAAGTATGAAGTGACAAGTTGTATTTTATTATTTTTTCGGACTCGGTAAAAAACGAAAAAGTCACCACCTGGAGTCATCTTTCAACTCTTTTCTGACTCTAAAATATTGAAAATATTGTCGAGACTCTTGTCGTTTTGAACTCGTTAAAGGCTATGAAACGTCATATGCCCAGTATACGTTTACCCCTTTTTCAGGCTAGGACAGATTATTTATGGACAAGGAATACCTTAGCCAATCACGACTAAGAGATTCTCTCAGACATTGTTGTCTACCTTTTCGGATCTGTGAGACTACCTACGAAAAGGGACCTATTGGAGTTTTCTTTTCCGCTTCTTTCCAAAATCTCTAAACATGAAAAGACGTTGAGTTCTTCCTTTGTTAGACTTGTTAAAACCTAAATGACGTCGGAAATCGTCACCATGATGTTACCTCCTTCCCCCTTCGTAGGGCTCGTAAAATGTACTAGGATGGATTTTTCCGAAGGACAAACTTATATGATAAGCGTATGCTATCCCCTTCAACCATGTTTCCAAAAATAATTGGGGCACTCGCTAGAAATGGTGCCGGAAAATGGAACCATTTCTCAGTCGTGTCAGTAGTATGTCGCTCTTGAACATGGCACTTGTCTGCAATTCGTGTCAGGTTGGGGACATCCCATTCATCATTTTTCATCCATGGGTTTGAGTTATATGTTTTGACCTCTCATCTTTTCTTTGCCACGTCACCGTGACCTCAGATCATTTGATGTCAAATACTACCAAATTTCGGAGTTGTGTCACCAATATGTTAAAGAGAAGTTCCTTTTGCATTTTTCAACCACTTATCCTCTGTTTAGTCCTAATTCACTATCATCTTATTCGTCTGCCTTGTGTCGATGATGTGGGAAAAATTATGTCCCTCCTTCAACCTGTTACTTCCTGTCGACTTCAGTTCATTATCCAGGAAGCTGATCTAGAGACTCCCTTCCAGTACTTTAGAGCTTGCATGCCTCAATGGCAAGTTCTTCGCATTCAACGATAGGTTCCCATCATTGGCCTTTGATTGAGTGATTTCATGGGTGTTCGACTCCAGCTCACTGTTCACATTCTATGGATTGTACTATTTGTACCTTGAGAGCCATTGTCATTACTAGTGGTTTCTCTCGCGCCTGTTAACAACTTTCATCATTGGCTGGTAATCAGGTGATTTTCTTGCATGTTCGACTTCAACTCATTTATTCACATGATTCAATTTGTACTTTTATGGGTCGAGATAGAGTGCAAGACCCTGGGTTTTGTCTGATGAAATCCAGGTTGTGAGACAATATGGTTTATCATGACTATATGCATGACTCTTCTGATTGGATGGCTGCGACCATACCTGAGTCTATTTGGTGATCCTTCTTACTGGATGGTTGCGTCCATACCTGATATCCTATTATTGGATGTAATCTCTTATGGATGGCTACACCCATACCACATATTCATGTCTCAGAGATATTAGTTGTACTTGTTCTTGAAGGTCTTCCGAAGGCGGCGTTTTGGTTTTGGCATGTTCTCATAAAACATTTCACCCCTCCCTCTCTCTCGAACCTCATGCTTTAGGGGGCATCTGTTACACAGTATTTTTTCACCGTCCCTGCAATCCCCATGCTGAACATTGGAGGACCATTTCAGTGACTTTTGTGTGTTGTCATACTTTTCTATAAGTTTCATTGCATCCTTTTGCATGTTAATAACATATTCTCTGTTGCTCATTCCTCAAGAAGGAATTCATAAACATGTGATTTTGGGTCGGTGTTGGTAGGAAGTTATGGCCTCGCACCCATGGAGAAATTAACACTGGGCCCCATGCCCTTTGGTGCTCTATCTCAGAAGAGCACCCATGCTGAGCTATTTTTGGAAATTTTTTTAAAATAGAAACGAAGTTTCCATGCTTAACAACTTCGTGATCAGAGTCATCATGGTTTGTTCGACTGAATAACATTGATTTTCTCCCTTTGGCCCATTTGTTCCTATAATTGTGCAACTCCCCAAAGGGATAGACCTCTCCTCCACCTCATGTGGGATCCTAAACCAACTCCTCCTCTCCTATAAATTATTCATCCTCACATTGATTCAGCTAGCTGAACAGTCATTACTATAGCTGGTGTGTAGAAGAAGGCAAAGAAGAATCCATTTTTGATAGAGAGTTTAGGCCCATTGCCTCATCGAGTCCAATCCTGAACGAATGCTTGAGACGCGCCCGACTGAACCCGTCGAAGGAGGCCTGCAAAATCAAGGCATTAAGGTTGTAAACTTCTTGTCTCTATCAATAATACATGACTGGTTTTTTGGTTCCAATTTTGTGTTCAATTATATGCAAAATGTTTGATTCTCCTTGAACAATCGAATAGCTATAAATGAAGGTATATTCTCGTATGTTTCCATCGTTCACTTGATATTTGTGTAGGTGTGCAGACATCATCACTGACGGACTGTGACGTGTGAAGACAAATATTGGAGGATCATTGTTGCATGTCACGAAAAAAGCGTTGGACCGAGGTAGGATATCTATCTTAGTTCGTCTTTCATTTATAAGCTAGGAATTTGAAATTCCAACATGTTCCCTTGTTGCTATACCCACCCTAGGGCTACAGGGATTGCCTCTGTCCGCATTGGGGATTTGCTTGCTCAACAAAGAGTACTTCAATAAACTTGAAATGTTGCATTCCTTTGTCATCATACCATCATTTCTCGAAAAATAAATCCCATCCAAAGTGGAATTCTCAGAGGGACATATTTCAAGAGAAGAATATTCTAATGAATATTCCAACAGAGGATCCTGCTTATCCTTATCTTGTAGATGCTCCTTCCAAATTATGTATTACGAGCTCCATACTAGATGAATCACTTATACCCATAAGTACTACTTATTCTTTTAATGAGGTTACCAAGAGCTACATCCTTAATAATGACTTCCATAGACTTCATCTATCTCTAAAGCTTCATAATGATGTCACGAGCTCTTGTTTTCAATCATATGCTACTATGATGCCAACCCCTAAAATGATGCATCCTATCATGCTTCTAATTCTTCCTACCATGATAGTTATATTTCACAAAAATTGAAAATAACTAGGTGTAGAAGACTTATCTGAATAATAGTAGTGATATTTTACTTCCTCCTTCTTGGATTTCTTCTTTTCAACTTCTTCCACTTCTTCAGTGATATGGGCTTCTTCCCTTCTTCATTTGTTGTTTTCATTTTTGAGATTAGGACAATATCTCTTGTACTTCCCATATTCTTGACATCCATAGCATTGGATCTACGACATAATGATCTTCCTTTTTTTTTAGGACCAAACTTTCCCAATTTTCCTTTTCTTCTTGACATGACAACAAATGTTTGAACCTGCAGAGTCTGATCCTACATCACTTTTTGCCTTCAACTTGCATAGTGACCACAAATTATTGAATGGGATAGATTTCTTATCTTTATAGGCCTTTTATACAAGGTTACCTTGTTCATCAGTTAGTGAATTTAGAATAATGGTAATAATTTCTTTATCGGATATCATCTCTCCTAGTTCTTGAAGTTGAAACCTGATTTATGATACTTTGGTAAGACATGTAGATATCCCTTCATCCTTTGATTCTTTCAACTTATATAGTTCATATCTTAGTGATATTAGTTTTCTTGTCGTGCTTTTAGAGAATAGTTATACTAGCTTATCATATATCCCTTTTGATGTCTCCAATTCTGCTTCATAGGGGATGAGGGAATCCTTGATGGATTCTATAAAAATACTTTGAGCCCTTAGATTATTTTTCATATATTTAGATAGTGCTTTCCCTTCATATGGTTTTGATACTTTGCGATTGACATGATAAATAACTTCATTTAATTTTAGGACTAATTCTATCCTCCTTTTCCATGCAAGCCTAAGTTCGATGACCCAACCAACTTGTTGTTCTCCTTGAAAAATGAAGTCATTTTACTAGATTTAGTCATAGAAATAAAAATACTTAATTTTCAAGTGAATATGAACCCTTCAACTTGATTCCTTTATTTATGATGACTTCTTGATAATTCCTTGATGCTTCTTGGATGATCTTCTTCAAGGATGTTTGAAATAAGGCTTCTCTTTTGAGATGAAATCCTTTGATTCAATGAGAGGGAGATTTCCTTGATATCTTTGATGATGATGACAACACCTTTTTTCTTCTTCCCTTGTATGTGAAAAATTCAAGATTATTTAAAGTCCTTTGTTTTTAAGGTCTTCCCTTTGATGATTGATAGAGAGAGGATCCAAAGAAAGTTTCAAGTGTAGATGCCTTCTTTGAACAAACTAGGGTTTTAACTTCCTTCAAGATGATGATGTGATCCTTGTCCTCAAAATGCCTTGGAGATGATAGAATATTATTGATGCTTTGATTTCCTTTATACTTTTCTCAAAATTCAATCCTTGAGTGTCCTTTATTGAGTTGACATTCCTTAACTTGACACCTTAGCTCTTATACCTTGTTGAGAAATCTAGGGATGTGAGATGAGATGATTTCTCTTACTTGATAACTATTTGTGATCTAATATTAATTTTACTTCATTCTCTTCTTATTTTACTTGATTATTATTATGTGTTATATTCATCAAACAACTACCAAAAATATAAAGAACAATGAGACAAAGGCCAAAAGATATAGGCGATTATCCAAGGCCAAAACCTTTTCAATATTGAGAGGAAAACCCACATAATTATTCTTCTTATAGAATCTTCAATTGATGAGATCAAAGACCTAAACCCTTGACCAAAACCCCTCCAAGACCATGTCAATGATTTTACTTGAAGTGATTTTCTTCCACAGAGTCAATTTTAGTCAAACTAGCCTTCCAATAGCAATAAATTCTCCTCTGAACTCCCATTTGTGGACTTGCAACTTCTTGACTACAACTCGACCTTACTGCAAAAACCTTAGGCCATACATGTGAGAGAGAATATGGATAATAGTCCTCCTTATACTTCACTTGGAAACATACTTTTTCTTTATACTTTGGCCTGAAACACAATCCTTAGTTGAAGTGTATCTCAGCTTCCTTTAACTTCTGTTATATCTTATTGCAGAAACCCTAATTTCGGTTACACATGTGAGATGAGGGACCCAAACCAATGCTTATAAGACTTCGATATTCTCCTTCCTTCACTCAGTGCTCAAGAGACTTCTTCTATTCCTTCCTTCACACTCCTTTTATTGGTTATGATGCTTGACTCATCATACTTGAATGAGCCTGAGTCCTCTTGTATATATAGTTTTTCTTCCCATATTTGTAGGCCGACATATCCTTTAGATAGACCAATTTTCTTCATTTGAGGGCTGACTTGTTGATGAGCACTTCACTTGGCCTTGGAGGTTTATTTTGACTTGAATTTGACTCAAATAATTTCCTTTTACAATATGTAACATGATCAAGAAGGGTCTTTCATCTATGATATTAACTCCCTAGACTTGTAGACTCAATGACAAACCCTAGAAGCTCTCAATGGGAGCTTGACCTAAAAATAAATTTCCCTTGAGCACGAAACCCATGAATCAAGATCAATAATAATAAATTTATTTTTATTATTACATAAAAGACATAAAATCATGATTACACATGTCATTATGAAGACCAAACCTAGTTACATTTTTCAACACTGAGTAGCTAAGGAGTATCAGTGGGCAGTTGTGAGTGGTTCACAAACGGTGTTGTGAACAACTCAACAAGAGTCTCGATGTGTTGATGCATTGATGGATGAATGATCAACGTGATATCATATTGGATAGCCAAGATTTAGTGGCTAGATGGACTTGGACTATTGATAGTGGCAGGTGCTGCAGATTGGGAGCGAAGGAGCCACAAGTGTACAATATGTGACAAATAAGTTGTGATCGTCGACTACATTAGCTAGACCATCAGATTATCTTGTATTTTTATTCTTCTACCATTGTATATTTTAGGGCCATGATCCCTAGTACAGGAGCCTTAGACTGTTGTATTATTAAGTTGGACTAATATAACAAAGTTTGGATTATTGTACATGTGTAAACAGTTGTGTATATTTTGTGCACTAGTATATTTACTACTATTTATTTTCTGATGTGCAAAGTAGTTTCATTGTGCTTCTTGTTTTGGTAGCATTAGTGATCTAATATTATATCCTAGACATTAGGATCGTGAAGAAACAACACTGGTCATATGAATTTTAGAAAAAAACAAAAACTTGTATAATGTTGAGATGTTTCACAATGTATACATTAATTTGGAGTTCTCCTATGTTGGTTGGTTATTGATGTCAGATTAAACAAAACATTGGTTTGAGAAAAACAAAATCCTATAAATTTTTGAGAAGTTTGCGAAAACTTGAGGATGATTAAGAATGCAAGAGTTTTGGTTACAATAGATTCTATAGTAAAGGGTAGAGGTCAACCATACTAGTAGAGGGCCTGATCTTGTAACCGCTCCTTTCAATAGAGGTACACATGCACTTTTTCATTTTTGGCAACACCATCGTAAGTCCAAAGAATGCAAGTTAAAAGCCTTGTAACCCATGTGGAGACTATGTATAATGGTATCCTAAGCCTATTATGGTCAACCATGGCTGATCCCATTGGGCTAAGTTCTTAGTACTTTTAAATGGATGGGATTTGATGCCTATGAGTTGATCTCATTAGGACTCATGGTTTAGAGGAGCCATTGATTTTGTAGGGGTGATCACACATTGTAGGACTAATTTAGCCCATGCCTCGTGCACCTATGCTTTTCCCACATGGTTATTTTCTATATGTATTATTTGACCATGATATATTCATTAGACAGTTCTCAACAATGTAGTCTCAATGTTTTTCAATAATATATGTTTTCCAAGGTGGTACATGTTTCTTGATGCATGTGGTCCTAGAAGGAAAAAACTAAACTTCGTATTTGAAGATGCTATGCTGCGTAGAAATAATTCAAACACAATCTTGTTAACATTTTGGATGTAATCATGTTATGTTTTTTGACATTGGCATGCATTTCAAATGTTTCATGATCATTTGATATTGAATGGTTGAAAGATTAATTTTTAGTTCTTAATCTTCTTACACTAGTTATATGAATCTTAGAAACAATAAAAAAAACGTGTAGAATGTGAGATGTTTCACAATATATATGTTCATTTGGAGTTATCCTATACTAGTTGGTTGTCGATGTTAGATTAAACAAAACATTAGTTTAAGAAAAAACAAAAACCTATAGTTCGAGAAAACTTGAGGATGATTAAGAACGAAAGATTCCTGGTTACAATAGATCCTATAGTAAAAGGGGGAGGTTAATCATACTAGTATATGATTTGATATTGTTATCCCTCATTTGAGTAGGGGTACATATGCAATTTTTCGTTTTTGGCTGCACCATTTGTAACCCATGTGGAGGCTAGGTATTATGGTATCCTCGACCTATTATGGCTGACCATGGTTGGTCCCTTTGGGATAAGTTTCTAGTGGTTTCATATTTTATGGGATTAGAGGCTTTGAATGGATCTCATCATGACTCAGGTTTAGAGTAGCAACTAATTTTGTATGGGAGATCACATATTGTAGATCCAATCTAGCTCATCCCTTGTGTACGCATGTCTTTCCCACACGGTTATTTTATCAAGTATATATGCATTATTTTTCCATGGTATGTTAATCAAACCATTTTCAATATAGGATTCATATTTTTTAACCAATTCACGCTTTCCAATATGGTACATGTTTCCTAATGCATGTGGACATGGGAGGTGAAAAGTAAACTTGGTATCAAATTAATCAACAAAAAATGTATATGACATGCCATGTAGAGAATTTTGAAAAATTCAAAGGCATCATCCAAAAATTATAGTCAAAGGTGGTCCAACAATATGTGGGGGTTCTAGGTGGAAAAACAAGGGTCAATTGTTTTCCAAATGAGATATGAAACACGTTAAAAGTTATTTGAAGAATTGGCTAGACAAAACCTAAGTGGAAGATTCATTATTTTCCCTAGGGCATGAAGATCCTAATTTATTACATGATGACATTGCCATTAGATGCCACGTGTGGACAAGAGACTTGGCATGAAGGCGAAAACTTGATGTCAAAATTTATGTGAAAATTTATCCGAACAAAACCCATGTGACACAATCCTCAATTCTTAAGGGAATCAGAGATTTGACATCTATGCAAGGTGATGTCCTTTTGTGCCATGTGGGGGTTGAGCTCACCATTTCAAAATATCAAACTATTCATTTGAATTCAAAAGGTGGAATTTTGGACCATATGTGGACAAATAGTAGCAATTTCAAAAGTCAAATAATTTCCATATAAAAAAAAAGAAAACTTCCATGAACCAAGTCAAACTCCTATGGACCAAATGAAGCTAAGCAAGTCAAGTCAAGCTACCAATGTAGCCATTGGGTCATATAGAGTGGTATGTTGAACATTTTTTGACTACTATTATTTAATTTTTGCCTTTTTGGGGTCAATGTTAGTCATTAATAAAACTATAAAATATTAGTCCCTCTTTTCATTTCT
Organism: Pinus albicaulis; assembly: GCA_034641835.2. Classification (NCBI taxonomy): domain Eukaryota; kingdom Viridiplantae; phylum Streptophyta; class Pinopsida; order Pinales; family Pinaceae; genus Pinus; species Pinus albicaulis. The sequence goes on along the minus strand of CM076582.1, from coordinate 436,151,824 downwards.
GTTGTTCCCATAATAGGATTGTTATTTCACAAACAACTTGTGTACATTTTGTGGGTTGATTTTTTATTTATTTCATTTTTTCTTTGTTTTTGTTGTAACATGGTTTAATAAAATAAAATGTGTAAGGGCTACATAGAGTTCAGATGGATGATCTAATGAGGGGCTACTTAAGCACATGGAGGGTGGTTCTAGTCTCCATTACAAACTTGTTGGAGGTTGAACATTTCTTGTACCCCACAGTTGACCCAAAAATGGTAGACACTTTGCTAGACGTTTCTCTTAGTTAGATTTGGAAACATGTGGAGTATTTTAGATATAGGTGGGTGCAACACAATCTTTTATACTCTAAACTCACCTCATTGTCTAGATTGCGAGATTGGCTTAAGAGTATTTATGACCAACATATCACTTTAGAGGTAAATTTTTGGCCAAGGTAATCATCTTAACAACCATTCTCTTATTAAAAAAATTCAAAATTTTTATTTTTTGTTTTATTAAATATTTAATAGCTTGCATTTCACAATTTGTATTTCAGGTTTAGCTAGTAACCTTTGGGTTTTTTTTAGCATAGATTTAAAATATTATCCAAGGGATTAATATAGCATAGATTGAGCCTTCAACTATATTTGGTATATTGAGCTTATTTTTTCAAATCTGCAGTGAGTTATAGTCATGCATATTCATATTTTGTAGAAATCCAAGGTAGAAGGGCTTCTCCAAATTAGTTTTCATCCCAAAAGCCTTCTAATTTGTTCTCAAATCTGTTTTTTCTAGTTAATATAATTAATGTGGGCCTACTTTAAACATATTCCAACAATTAAGTGTCATATCTATAAGATGTAAATTATTTATGGGTTTCTATTTAACGGGATTTGATCCCAAAACCTTTGTAACAAAGTTGGAATCTCAATTTCGTTATGGATATGAAGATTAGGAAGGATCTAAAGGGGTTTAATATTGTTGTCATAGCTTCCCCACACCTAGATTACCAATCTAGAGTGTCTATGCACTATTGAATTGCTCTGTAAAGGGAAGTTTGCCACTATTTTCTTACATTTTTATAAATATATCAAAGTTTGCAGCCACAAGGCAACACATATAATTACAAAGAAACTCCTCTTATCAAAGGCTTATATCAATAGTAACTTATAAATTTAGTAAATACATTAAATTCACTATGTTGGGCTATTTTCATGTTGATTATTTTCAATTTTGAGGTAATCATATCAATGGTATGTATTTGTTTCCTACATAATCTACATTTCTAAATCAATAAAAAAACAAAAAATTAACTCCTCTCTTCACCCGAGACCCCACACGGTACTATTCAATCAATTTTTGGGTGAAGTGTATTTGTAGGGAATCCTCCCATAACCATATTATAATGGAGTTGTCTAGCGACGCAATAGAATAGCTCGGACGACAGTTTTTTGCCAGAATCTGGTAAAAATAAATTCAAAAAATCAAGTAGTTGGAGTGTTTGGATTGCATTTTTTATGGCGGAAATGGATTCATCACCATAAAAAACCCTTGGGGCTCCCAAAATACTTAATTTTAACTACTGTAAACAAGATTTTCAAAAATCTTTGCCAGAATTTTCCAGAATCTTACCAAAATTTATGGGTTATTCTGTGGGTTTTTTGGATAATGGCTCTTATAAGTGGTTGGGTTTGAAGAGCAGGAACTAATGCTAAGGTGACTTTGGACACTTGTCTTGTGTGTGCTATCTTAGCAGGTTACAAGGTCCTTGGAAAATCTTGCTAGTTTGGATGGTAATTTGACATGTTGCAACTCACAAATTCCACCACGTGGGAGACATTAAAGTTCCACCATACTTTTGATATTATTTAAAATAAGATTCATAATCTTGTGGCAATAGAATACAAGTTTGCAATAGAATTGAAGAACTACAATTGAAGTTGACACCATTGGATGATGCCATGGGATATCTTTATTTAATCTCAATTTACATATGTTAAGGGGATTGATAATTTTAATGTGCATTCACTATGTCACTATATGCCTCATGATTATGAGAATCAATTAAGGAAATTGAGAAATATAAGAATAGAAGAAAATATGTCTAAATTCTATTAAGATCAAATTTTATATGAGCTCAATTGAGTGTTTGGGGCATAGTCTCGTGCACCAATCTTAGTGCTCCAACGCTGATGATTTTCTATAATTATCACAAGGCCTGAGTAGGCCCCCTAGTGGCCTCCCATTGGTGCTAATGGGCATGCTCAAGGTGTTGCAATTTTGTAGGGTTTGGGATACACTCTCAACAACGTTTGGTGCAAAGAAAAGTTTTAAATACTACATGTGTACATCTATGATTCATATGCATAATCAACAGTGCATTGCACAACTGTGTCTTTCATGCACAATTAAACACCTTGTGTGTGCTGACAGGTAGGATACTATCCCTAGTGTTGTTACAACGCCTTTGTATCAACAAAATTGTTCCCCTAAAATGAAGAATACAAACAATAATTAATACTTACAATATTGTGTTCATCTAACAACCAACGACATTCAAATATCTAATTGACAAAATGACTACTCTTGGGTTACTAGTTTTCCAATTGAATTTCTAACAATAATTTTATAAATAGTCCTTCTAATATATTGTAACGTTACATGTAGAGATAGTTTGTTTTGATAGAAGTCAAATGATTTTTTTATGGTCTATCTTTTGGCTTTTCAATAATAAATGACATGTTTTTATTTTCATTTTGGTTATCTATTTTTAACTTGATTTAATAACTAGCATTCAACATTTTATGTTTTTGGGCATACATAACTACATTTAATGCTTTCACTATAATAATTAAAACTCTTGTTTGTTCTTTTCCCTCCAATTGCATTGTATAATTACACCTTTGGTATAAAAACAATATAAATGCATTCTTAACCACTTCACTCATGACTTGGTTGTATTAGAGCCACACTCTATGCGTTGTTGCAAATGGAATTTTTATAACATTATCTTGGAGAATTCCCTTCTATCAAGTCATACAATGTACTATTACAATTGGCTCCGAGTAGGATTGCTTACTCTTATTGACTCATACATCGCATTTTGTAATCGAATCCTTGAAACAATAGTGAATTTTGGCACGTACTCCTAATCACACTACCTTAATTTTCATAATTAGTGAAGGATACAAAATCCAATACAATAGATGCAAACATGAAACATGCTTAAGGAGTTCTCAAACAAGTTCAAATTTCCAACATAAATACATTTTCATTGTAAATGCATAGAAGGTATAAGAGATGTTGAAGTTGTTAGTATTCCATCACTCTCTACACATGAAAAATGTGTGAGGAACTGTGGTTTGTGCCATCAAGTCCAAATGTCCATTTACGTGGTAGTGCCACATATGGTAGAAACCACAACTATTTTCCCTCTTAGGCCCAACGCTTAGTACATTGGGTACCATTTCTATTCATTGTGGAGGTATTATTTGAGTACAATTGTGTGTATTTGGTACACTACCTCATGCAAGCCAAAAAGTATCAAAATTTCATGAAAAACTTCTCTAAACAGGATAACCTTGTGCTTTAACATAGATGTATGCAACACCTATCATGAGGTCCAAAGGGAAATTCTTTGAGAAATATTTTATTTTCATTGATACACAATGTCAAGGGAACTGCCCCATTGTAGTTTGGGGAAATGGCTTGAAATATCAACATTATTTGGCATATAAAATACTAAGTATGCAGAGTCCCAGAGCTTGTGTGCATATTGAATGGCCATCACGCATGGTCAACAGTCAGTGAGCACAGTCAATAAACCACATTTACACTTTGCTTGTTGTTTGCACACTCTATAAGCACCACACACACTCGATGAGTTGATCGCACACTTTAAGAACCACATGCACACTTCAAAAACATATGCATTATTACAACCAATAATATCAATAAAGATTAATGTCATTACAATTTTTTTTTTGAATATTCATCTACACCATGAAAAACAAGTGCCTATGACCAAGAAGATGAAAATTTACCAACAATTATAGAATTGCACCACCATCTAACTACCGATAGCAATCAAATCTCCATTTGACAACCACATGGTGACTCCTGGCATAGTAATGTGGCAATTGAATTTGTAATTGTAATTTTGCAAGGCATATTAATAACAAATTCATGTAACATTACATGTTTTAATCCTTCATTTTCACAAGAGTTAGATAGATTTTTTGCAACTCCCATACTTTTGTTGCTATGTGATTTGAATCTTCTATGTTGTATACCATATTTGTATTTTCATTGTTGTTGGTTCTCTATTTTGGTTTTTTTCCACAATATTGGCGTTTAGGATAGAATATTAAATCATTGATGCTACCAAACCAAGTATCACAACACGTCTACTTTGCACCATGGAATATAAACAATAATAAATCTACTAGTGCACACAATATACACAATTTTTTACACAATTGTATTCAACCCAACTTTGTTATATTAATCAAACTGATAATAAAAAATTCTAGGGCTCCTGTACTGGGTATAATGGCCCTCGTACATCCACTGATACAAGACAGCAACAACTAGGGCTTGGTGTCTATCATGATGAACACCAATATACCCTGAACAAGATACTCTGACCCCTTGGCTCTAGCATGCTCTCTCAACTCCTCTTGGTTGTACCTTGTAAACATCTACTTGGTCCTTTGACTCCTGATCCGCAACAACATAAATCTGCCTCTATGAATGCACCAAGTCCATCTGACCATTAAATATCAAATATCCAATCAACTCTCTCTTGAACATTATTCCTTAAATGTATCATGACATCGAGACTCTTTTCGAGTTGTTCACAACTCCTTTTTTGAACAACTCTCAACTGCCCACTGCTTCTCCTCAACCAATTAGGGATTTCAAACCAGTATTGTATTCTTGTCCTACTCCAATGAAGACTAACATAGGGAATAGAGGGTTGCCACCTATCACTGCAATATGTCCTTCTCCCACAATGAACGCGGGCTAGGAGTACTGCCCAACTTCTGCTGTAGATATCCTTCTCCACAATGAAAGTCTAAGTCCACTCAAAATGCTCCTAGGTGATCATACCTACAATATCTTCTTCTCCTACATCTAAAATTATCTTAGTCCTTCAAGATACTTGTTTCTTTAGGCTTGAAGAAAACCTCTACAATCCTCCCAAGTTGTTCTCTAGGTTTCTCCAACCCTGCCTTATCTAGGCCCACACTTGGTCCACTCTCACACTGACCTCCAACAGACCACGAGCATCCAATACATGATGTATAATTTTCTCACTGTTTAGGGCATCCAAGCACTAGGATCACCCTTCCTCTTGGCGGCCAACAAAATTCCACAACTATCCTCTTCTAGGACTTCATCCACTTAGCATCCATACATCAACAAGGTGACATCTAAAACATATTTTTTCTAAACCCTTGACCTCAATTTGTGTGCATTCACTAAACTAGTTAGGGCACACCAGCAACCCCAAACCACTCCTCCAAACTTGTGTGATCCTCTCCAAAGGACAACTCTTTTTTTGTCCAAATATAGGCACCCAAACACTAATCTAAGGTATGAGGGTCCTCCTAAATGTACCCTACAACAATATTGTACCTACAAAAACTTGAAACAATCCCATACTCATGGAGGAACCTCTGTCCAGCTGTACCCTTGACCCGAGAATGCATCCTAGAGAGAGGGCCTCTTACAGGTATCCATGTCCTCCAAAAATTCCTTTCCAATGCTACTGTAGAAACCTCCTTCCTATGGCATGTTACAAATATCCTCTAAGACAAATGCATAGAAAAATAACGTTGAAGCGTACCTCTAACCGACGAATCTGTCCTGTAGAAGAACACACCCAAAAAAAGGAAAAATTCACACCAATATTCCCTCTTATCCTCCACACATGAAGCCTTATACTTGCACTATCTTCTCCCAAGGAAACTGCACCCAAACTCAGAGATATTCCTTTCTAACTTGGCTCTCGTGCCTCTTCATCCTTGCTTCCTTAGTAATTATCCATTTCAAATATTTTCTTTGATGATTTGATGCTTTTGTGATGTGAGAAATGCCTCCAACGAATCCTAAATTTATACCTTTCATGTGGGTGTCATAAAAACCATAAAAGGGCACCCTAACATGCTTGCCAACTTGACCTTGTAGGCCTCTTCACCCACATTCAACTTAAAAAATTCATAAATCCATTTCTACAACTCAGATTTCGATGATTTTCGTTTCCTCTAGTTGCTCTCGAAGTACTCTATCATCTCGATCACTCACATCTCAAATTATCATCATGGTTTTGGCCCCAACACTTATGGGTACAAAAGCCCAAGTTTAGTTTCCAAGTGCACAAAGTGATTTTGTGGCGCTCCAACATCTAATCCCCAAAACCTATGGCTTGGAGTACCTCCCAAGCTACAAATATCAACACTCCCTCTTAGCGAGGGAGGTACTTCCAACACTAGGAAGTCTCCATCAACATCGTCACCAATGACACTAGCCCATATGGCGTCCATCATTGTAGCATACTCTATAGAATGAACCCTGCAATATCGGTAGTGCCTCTGCCTCATCTCATCTGAACTTGAATCTCCCAAACCTACAAAGGGTTTCTCCCTTTGAAGCTAGATTCCCTATGAGTCCACACAATATTCGTTGTATAAATATTTCACTAATCTCGTTTCCTACAAGGTCAGTCAGAGTTGCAGTCGAACACAGAACATCATCCCCACGACTCAATCCTGCAAGCACTCATCCTTCTATATCAAAAAAAACTCGTGAAAATCCCTCCAATATCGGATATGCAACATCACGATCCGATGAAGAATCTATCCTTCCAATCTGCAGTCCATCACATGACGAAATATCAATCAAACCAATATTTTCCATGCCAAAGAAATCGTTGACTTGTCCCAATGATCCATGACAAGACATAGGAAGTCCATGATCGAAAAATTCCACAAAACATACTATGGCGCACCGGGTTCACCATCAATCCACCAAAACTCCCAGCCCATCTCACCATGTAGCCAATTGAGACCACATATCCATGTCTTCATCTGAACCCTCTGCTCCATGGTATAGACAATCCCAACTACCTCTAAATTGCTTCACTATGCACACTCTAATTAACTAGCCCTTAAAAGTAGCTCTGATGCCATGTTGTTTTCCCATGATACTGGTGTCTAGGATATAATCTTAAATCATTGAAGCTACCAAACCAAGTATCACAATAAGTATACTTTACACAACATAATATAAACAACAGTAAATCTATTAGTGCACAAAATATACACAACCTTTCACACAATTTTATACAACCCAACTTTGTTATATTAATCAAAATGATAATGCAATAGTCTAGGGCTCCCGTACTAGGGACAATGGCCTTCATACATCCATTGATACAAGACAACAACAATTAGGATTTGGTGTCTGATGAACACCAATCTACCCTAAACAAGATACTCTGACCCTCTAGCTGTAGTGCATTATATCAGCTCCTCTCGGTCATACCTTGTACACGTCTTCCAGTTCCTTTGACTCTCTATATGCAACAACACAAATTTACCTCTATCATTGCACCGAGTTCATCTAACCACTAAATCTAGACTATCCAATCTGCTCTCTCGCTGACCGTTAGTCCTTCAACACATGAACACATCGGGTTGTTCACAACTCCATTTTTGAACAACTCTCAACTACCCACTGCTTCTTCTCATCTACTCAGGGACTTCAACCTAGTATACTCTTCTTGCACTTCTCCAATGAAGAGTAACATAGGGAATGAAGGGCTACCACCTATCACTACAAGATGTCCTTCTCCACAAGGAAAGTCTAGGGCCACTCAAACTTCTCCTACCTGATCAAACTTATGAGCTCTTCTTCTGCCATATATAACTATCTCTTAGTCCTTCAAGAGACTTGTTTCTTTGGGATTGATGCAATTCTCTACAATCCTTCCAAAATGTTCTTTAGGTTGCTCCAACTCTCTAGTCTCACACTTGGTCCACTCTCATGCTACGCTCTAACTGACCACGAGTGTCCAATACATGTTCTAGAATTTTCTCACTTTCCTTGGGATGGATGTCGTTGCATTTACGGATGTCATTGCATCACTTACCTTGCATATTATCTAGGTTTTCTACTCCAAATTAAATCTCTGGACATGTTTTTTCCTTTTATTGATTTGTTTTTTTCACATTAGGGAGATGATCCTCAATTTTTTGAGTATTTTTCTTCTAAATTCCTCCTCCTTCTTCCTTCTATTTTACTTATCTTCAAATTTACTTTATGGATGATGATCAACAACTTGAGTCCTTTTGTCATGTGAGTCTTCTTTAGGATCTCGATCATTATAAGAGTAGCAGGGTTTTCAATACCTACTAGAGCATGTTGATTTTATCTTTCATGGAGGATTTTAAGCTTGTCCCATACATCCTTTGTAGATTCATAATGCATAAATTTCTCAAGTTATGAATATGTAAATTGTTGTAATTTGAATTCATAGCCATATAATTCCACTATTGTACTTGATTTGATGGAGGTTTTTCAACATAGACATTAGCCACTCCTTTCCAGACATAATACCTAAGAGATATTAGTTCAGACGTCATCTTCAATTTCCATAATTGATATTTTTCAGCATTGAGTAGATGCATACTTTCATGATCCACATTTCAAACTAATATTCCTTCCAGCAGTTAAGTTGCACCTAAAGGAATATGATCTAATACTAATTGTTGAAATACTAAGAGGGGGGTTGAACTAGTATTGCAACAATTCTTATAGATATTATTTTCAATTTGTTTAGTGATTACTCATATAGGCATCATTAAATAAGACATAGTTGATTCATAAACATCATACACATGAAAATAAATATTTTAGGTGGAAACCCATAAACAAGATAAAACTATCATCCTTCTTATATTCTTATTTTTCAATATTTGCTTATATATATTCACTAGCACCAACCAGCAAGAAGCACCCACTCCCTTTGCAATGATTTGTTGGCACCAAACAACAGGAAGCACCCACTCTCTTATAAAGTTTTATTGGCACCCACCAGTAGGAAGAAACCACTCACTTATTCAGTTTGGATTGAACCAACCAGTTGGAGGAACCAAGTCCAAAATCAATGTGGAACTCCATTTCATACCATTTTCAAACTAGATCTACTACTCTTCAAATCAACTTTCACCTTTCAACTAATTCCTCTCTTCTCAAAAAAACATATCACATCTTTTGTCATACACTTCTTCTGTTAGAAAAAATCCACGCATTCTATCATCAACAACTCAATGATTTTGTTATCAACAATAATATATTCTTGCAACAAAAATACCTAGACAATAGAGAGCTCAACAAGAATTCCAAAGCTTGGTTTTCAAACAATAGGTCTAGCATTCAACAAATAATTTCATTAATATCATCCTTTCAACATAAACCCTCATTATAGTTTTGATTAGTATAGACTTTGAAATTAGTAACACAACAATATTCCAACTCATCATACTCAGTAGAAAAACATCATTAGTATCATGCTCAACAACATACAACAACCAACACCATATAGTAAAAAAATATGTAATATTCTGATAACAATTATCATGCCCAACCATTATAACTTAGTTGAACAATTGTTGAGCCTCCAAAATTTCCTTCTTTTTGATAGTTTATCTCTTATCGTTCACTCATTTTCTCACTTATTGTCATATCACTAAACCTCTACTTTGAGTTCAAGGTCATTAAGAGCCATATAAATGTATAAATAATGTAAATGTCCATTATCATCTCAAATATATATGTTTCTCTTTATAAATTTGTTTGATTAGACATAAGCTATCGAATCTTGCATATTTTGCAACTTCTCTAACATTATGCAGTTGACTCGAAGGTTCTATAGGATCTCACATGTTATAAATTAGTAGGAGTATATGGAAAGTCAGCAAATTTTTCCAAGATGGTGATACACCAATTAGCCATAGGTGGAAGATTCACAAGTTCAACACATCACTCAAGTCAAACCCTTGGTCAAACCAATTATGGCACACATGTAGGAAGAAAAATATCAAGCAAGCAAGGTATATATTAAGCAAGTGAGATTTAAGAACAAATATATGATAATATGGATAGATTAAAGTTGATAATGTGTCCTTTCAAAATTCGCTTCTTTGATAGTGAATCATGAAAAGGAATATTCTTGTTTAATTTGAAAAACTAAGATGTCAATTTAGATTCAAAATGTTAGCCAATAGTGGTGGCCTAAGGTTGTCATTGATGTCAATATGACATTGACTGAGATGTCAATATTCTTGAGATTCCTGGCTCCAGATGATGATGCAATGCCTCTTGGTTAATAAGGATTCCATTAATGATGATGTGCTTACTCTTGATGAAGAAGACTAGATCCAGTATGATGTCAAGATGACATGGTTGATGGAGGACCATTTGATGACGTGGAAAATGTCTACGGACATGACATGAAGAAAACTTGATGACATGATGACATGGATGACATCACGAGCCTATGATGAAGAAGCCTAATAAGAGGAAGCCCATCCATAAGAAGTATACAATGTCTACCTCCAATTCTACACCAATAAATGACCAATCGCATTAAAAAATAATTTCACCATCTTAATTTATTCTAATATGATACATACACCACCTTTTAGAGCATAATTTTAGCTTTCTAATGAGCTCTTGGTTGGAAACTCCAAGCGGTTTGGGAGATATGAATTTTACAAGTTAAAGGTATATATCTGGCCCTTGAGCCGACTTGTGCTAAAACCCCTCAAGTCGGCCTCCTTACTACATACATGTCTTTTTGTCTACTTTACAAAAACCAATATTTATAGAGGATCTAACTTAATTTCTCCCTCACCAATTTTGGTCTTAATTACATGATTAAATACCAATGTTCACAACTCGTGAACATTGAATAAAGGAGCTTAAAAGAGATATATCTGAATTGGGTTTGGGATTGATTTTTAGACAACACTTTAGATAGCGGATCCCTTTTTAGCAGATCTATGGTGGACTATTCTACAGCTCGGACTATGGGGGATGATCAATGCTTGGACAGTGGTAATTAATTGCAGACAGATTCAAACTTAGGGTTAGATCCTTGATCTGTGGACTGTATAGCTAGACAAGGATTCAGATTCTTGAGAAGTATTCTTCTTGGTAGCTCAGAACTGTGATGATTATTCTTAAACAGGTTCGTATTAGGAGCAGTTAAACATTTTAGAGGCTCGAATTCTTCTATCACAATGACTCAGAACCTTTTTTTGTAACTTTTCAAATTCAGAATTAAGTTTGGACTGTGATAAATTGTTGAAGAAGCTTCAGACTAGCGCTCAGACTATGCAACATATTTTATACTCTATCTCAGATCTACTGTTGATGACATTTTACCTTCATATTATGATAAATACATACCTCAGACTGTAGGGTTATTCATTGAATGTGGTAAAGTTTGGTGCAACATCCTTATCTTATAGTGGCTTGGATCCTTATCTTACATGTGGAGATATTGATTGTTGTGGATCAATTTCCTTGACTATGCCATCGCCACCCTTGGTTTGGTAAACACAGATTGTTGAAGTGTTGGAGTTGTGTAACATTGGTGGAGACCAATACATAGTCAAGCACTATTTTGGAGCTAGTATAACATAAGATGAAGTTGAACAGTGCTTTGGGTTTGAAGACATTCCTTGAAGATCGTGAAAAATAGGCTATGAAGCAGAACTGGTGCAGCATAGTGAAGAATCTTGAAGACATCTTGGAATACCTTGAATACATCTTGAATATTTTGGAGAAAGACCTTATTGGGCCCTTGTGAGAAGATCTTGAAAAGGCCCTTGAAGAGGCTTAGAGCAGGTGAAAAACTAGGGCTACTCATTGAAGACACATTGAATATTTGTGAAGATCTTGAAGACCATGATATCATCATGAGGTGATTTGGAGATCTTTGGTTGGGTACCATGAAGAATAGTGGTGATACCTTCTAATAGAACAAGGTTGTTATTGATGATGTGATGTGGAGACAAAGTGAAGACATAGTTGAAGATTGATAAGGCTCGTTGAAGAAGACATTGGGAGCCATGAAGAATAACCAAACACATCTTGATGAAGTGAAGTTGAGGGTTGGATCCCAAGAGGTTGGAGCCTCATAGAAACAAGGTTGGTTCCTTGGAATATAGGGTTGGAGCCCTAAAGGTTGGTGCCTCAAATTGACAAGGTTGGAGCCTTGGGAAGTCCAAGTCGGTGCTTGGAAAAATATAGGTTGGAGTCTTGGAGAGTGAAGATTGGTATCTTCATCTAGGGTTAGAGCCTTACATATATTGTACTTGATTTATTGTAAAGTAGACATTAATAAAATTATATATTCTATCATTGTTCATTTTGTGTTCTAAATATAAGTGACCTAACAGGTAAAAATAAAATTGAAAAGAAATACCGATTCACCCCCCTCTCAGTATTTCCAAAAAATAGATCCTCGAGTTGTTAATTTGAAACTTTATAGAAATGCTTCATCTGGAAGAAAATAGACAGTATGGAAATTGATTTGAAGTTCTAAACTATTTTTATTTTTCAAACTCTTTGTATGCACTTTATTAATACAATATCAATTATGGCGTTCCTCTAATTTCTGATGATCAATTGAATTTCATGATTTGAAGTCTACATTTCCTCATGCATCTTGTTAGCACTCCACGAGATTCCCAAGGCTGAAGAAGGAATCCCAACAGAGGTAACCACAGACCAAGCTTTTGACATGGTATCTAGCCCTACCAAGTCGGAGAGGGCTCTCTACAAAAGGGCAACAGCCAGGAGGGCTGGAGAAATTAGGGTTCTTAGGCAAGATATTAAGTGCAGGGGGTTGTTTGAATTTGATTTTGGTTGGGAAATCACTGGATGAAGAAATTAGGTCAAGGAAAGCTAGGTCAGGGAAAATGAGATAGGGTTGCAGGGATCAATGGGGCAAGGTAGGCACAAGGATTATCACTTGAAGAGGATTGTGATGGAATGGTGTTGAAGCTGAAAGAAAGCTAGGAAGAGCATAGGAGATGTATTCTTCTTAGACAGATGAAAATGGAAAAACTATGAACAATTACCCAAAACAGAGCATGTGCAAACATGTAATCTGATTATCTAAATTGTAAGAGATAATAATATAGAAATGAAGTGAACATGAATAAAATACATTCTAACATATGATACTAAAGAAAATACAATGATAGACATAAATGCCACAAGTATCCCAAAAAGTAGCTGCAACTACTCTTTATTAGTTGGCCAAATTGAGTACAAAAGTTTCCTTGATCAGCTAGAAAACATACAAACTGATTCCAACCCTTCACTAATGTGAAGAAAGGGGCTAAATAGACATCAAAACAAGATTCACTCATCCTTAGGGGTCGAATCCATGAGGTGAGAAAGAGATCCACTAATTGTTGAACTGAAAACTGAAGTGTAGGATGGTCTGAGTGACTCGCTCCTCATTACATTCAACTGATTCATTATGACTCATTAATGACTTTAACCTGATTAATATACCCTAGGTAAGTAATCTAAAACATAATTAAATTTTACCATCATTAATTACATGACTAGAAACATAATTTCTTGAGTAAAAGTGAAAATTTCAGATAAAATGTGAAAAAATCAGCAAATTGGACATTTGCGCCCTCCACTGGTCATTTGAGCCCTCTATGTTCAGGGCCACTTTTGGATACCTTCCTGGCGTCCAAATCATGCCCAATATTTCTTGTTGGAAATCCATGCCTATCATATTTCTGAATATGCCTCAAGTTCTGAAAATGGAGGTCATTTTTCCCCTCAAAAAGTCATTCTCCCAAGACTGGTATTTGTGCAGCACCTAGGTGAAAAAAAGGGCAGAAAGGTGGTTTTTGATGGTTTTTTGAGATTTTCACCCATCAAAACTGAAAAACAAGGCTGGAAACATGGTTTTCTGAGATGCATGGGTCATTAGGAATCCAATGGTGCCTTTCTTCTCCTCAAATCGTGTTCCAATTATTTGCGTAGCACCTAGGGCGCTGCGCAAATGCCCAATTTTCTGCTAAATAATTGTCTCAATGTTATGAATATAATTCATAACAATAGAATAAATATAATTATTAATAGTCAAATAAGGATTATGTAAGTAGTCATTAAGTTAGTGAAAGGGCATGTCTAAAAAGACATGCCCATTATGAAAAGGTCACCCGCTCAAATCCCCCTGGGTACCGTCATAACATATCATCATCACTTATACATTATATATATATTATATTATTATTACGAATACCTCTTGTGTATTTTACAATTAATTCAACAAGCCTACGGTTTTGTTTCTCCATTTGGTATCAGAGCGGCGATCTTCTCACCTGGAAGAAAACACCTATGCCACTGCTGCTGGCTGCCTTCAGCTATTACATGCGGTGCCTTGAAATCACTGCCACCCGATGTTTTCATCAATGACAATGGCCGATTTCAAAAAAAAGTTGATCGATCTTGAGAGTAAGATCAATAATTCCAATGAATTCACAAAAAGATTAATCGATCTTGAGGATAAGTTTACAGGACTTTCTGACGACATCAAAAAACTTCAAGACACGAAAAATCATATAGAAAGACAAATTTGGCAAAACCATATCAAGTCCACAGACAATCATAACAAAGCAATGCAAAAGATAAACACCATTTGGGACAAGATTAATTTGACGCAAGAACCAATAATTCTGAATAGTGGACATAGTCAACAGAACAATTCAATGGATTCAGGGAATTCAAAAGATATAGATGAAGCTGGTCTTGATGTAGATGAGGATCCAGATGAAGTTGTTCCTGATGTGGATGAGGATGATTTAGATAAAGATAATGTGGAAGAAGGCTATCTTGAGAAACAAGAAGATCCACATGAAGATGAAGATGATCTCAACAACTATTGTGACATGAATGACAATCAAAGTGGGTATATTAAAACTAAAGAAGAAGACCACTCAAACTTTGAATCCAGTTGGGAATATGAAGCAAAAGAAGAAAATGCTTTTGATGAGGAAACTGATATGAATATGAAATTTTTTGAAAATGATGAATGTAAAATTAATGACATGCATGCACCATTAAATCATGGGAAAGAATCCTATGATTTTTGGTGCAGTTGGTGAAATTAAGGTAAAAGGTTTTGTTTCTCCATTTGGTATTACGTTTGCCAAAATTCAGAAAAGTAGTAACCATTGTGGGTTTTTGGTGTTTGCTTTTCTATCATTTTGTTGTTTGGTGTGTAGTTGTGAAAGCAGAATGGGAGTTGATCAATCATTGGATAGCAACGAAATTGATGTGGGAACCAGTCATTCATTGGAGATCAATGAAATTGAAATGGAAATGGAGCCTTCAGAATATATGGACGCTATTAGCTGTGAATTTACTTACGATCCCGTCCGATTACCTGTAGATCAAGATCCCACTCAGAGTCTGTACAATAGAAAAACTTTAGAGACCATCTGGGAAACCAAATGTCATGCAAAAAACCCACTTACTAAATAATGGTTCAATGCGACAAGTGCCATTTCCCAAAGAAAATTGAGGCAGGAAATGGAAAACTATGTTAAACTTCACAAATTTCCTACATGTAGAGGTGCGAAGCTAGAAGTAATCGAAGAGTACACAAAAAATTTGGAAGAGGAAGAGATGAAGAAATATTTGGATATATTGGATAAATGTCACCAAAAACAAGTGAGAAAAATTTGGAAAGAAATTAATCTACTGTATTTGTATTGCGGGTTTGATTCTAAGAACATAGAAACATTCAGATCTTTGCATGGTTTCAGATATTTATACGAATTCATTATTAAAGTGACAATGCTTCTGAAGAGCAATATAATAGCAACAGATACTGGAGAAACTGCATGGGATGTGTGTAAGGAAATTAGCAGGGAAATTGATGTTATAGGCCTGACAACGGAGGATATCCATGATTTAAAAGCTGTTATAATAGGAAATCCAAGCAAATTTTGTTGATTAGAGGTTATATCAAAATGATAGAACATGCTTTTATCAATAACGACGGTTATGTGAAAATACAATCCCTTATGTTGCGATTGTTTGAAAAAAAATTCTTAGACATGAATGCTGAAGCTAAGCAAATCCTTGGAATAAGTTCATACAAAAGTATTGTAGCAGTTACAGGTCCTTGGATTGTTGTTAAGAAAATTTCTGGAACTAATGCCGAGAATATCAGCAGTGAATATTTGTATACCAGGATTTCTATTCTACATAGATCGAGGATCACAATATCATCATCTTTAGATCATCCAAATTGCTCACAAGTGCTGGCTAATGCTATAATTATCTGCATCGCTCGAGAGACTAATAGATCAGATGACACAAATAGTTTTAGCGTGGGAAAAATACTGGAAGCCGAAGAAGATGCGCGGTGTAATTCTGAAGCCCTAGAAAAGGGACTTCATCTTGTTAAAGATATATGGATGACAGAAGAGCCATCTGCTACTACTATTATTGCACAAGGAGGAGATTTGTATATGGTGAAAAAGATCATTTACATGTTCGCTAAACCTGCAAAAGTTTCATATCTACGCAAATTGTAGAGGATTTAAATCAATACTATAAGAGTAGCTGGAAATTTAAAGCTGCAGAGTTTACAAAAAAACATTTATTCAAGTCGTGGAAGATCCTTTCTATGGTAGCCGTGGCCATACTTTTGTTGATGACTTGCTTGGAGGCATTCTGTTCCGTCTATGACTGCAAGAAGTGGTCTATAAACCCGCCCAAAATATTTGAAGAAGAAAACCATTCAGCGGTGGAGGATAGTCGTAACTCACCACCGATCAAAAACGCCGTTCGAATAGGTATAAGCCGTGGGAGCAGCGAATAGAAAAACCGTTCAACGGTGGAGGATAAGTCGTAACTCACCATGGGTGAAAACATCGTTTCGAATAAGTATACTATTATAATCAATTAATTATATATATATATATATATATATATATATATATATATATATATATATATATATATATATATATATATATATATTAATCAATTATATAGTTAATAAATTAATTAATTATATAATCCTTCTATTATATAATTAATTAAAATTTTAAATTAATTATATAGTTAATTAATAAATAGAATTTAAGTATATAGCCCCATAATAATTATTTATTAAAAAAAAATTATTATTAATTTAATTAATTAATTAATTAAAAAAATTAACAAAAACCCTAGTTTCAAAGACAAATTACGAGAGAATTCTACAAGATAAAGTACTCTACATGATAAGGTACCAGTGATGAATGACATATGCCAAGATGATAATCACCAAGTGAAGAAAATTGTCGGAAAATTAAGCTTTGAGGACAAAGCTTTTCGAAGAGGAAGGCAATGTTATGAATATAATTCATAACAAATATAATAAATATAATTATTAATAGTCAAATAAGGATTATGTAAATAGTCATTTAGTGAAAGAGCATGTCTAAAAAGACATGCCTAGTCATGAAAGGTCACCTACCTAGGTATACAAGTAGGGCCTCATTGTAACATATCATCATCACTTATACATTTTATATGTAATATATTATTATTAAGAATACCTCTTGTGTATTTTACAATTAAGTCAATAGGCCTACGGTTTTGTTGCTCCACTCAAAAAACACAGAGATTTCCAGCTTTTGACAAAAAGTTAGAAAATGCCTCAAAATTTTTGGAATGGCTGATGCTGATGTGTATAAGCTTGGAGGGAGGCCTCAACAAGAATGCCCAAATTTTTCTTCTTCTCCATGGTCAACTCATCAATTTTGGCATTGGCTCTTTTGATCTTGGCCAATGCAAATTTCTCTTTTAGGGCATGGAGTTTGACCTTCCTCCTCAACAAGTCATTATCCTTATTTTCCTTTTCTATAAGCTTCTCTAAGTGTTTATTCGCTCTATCAAGCCATGGCTCCCTATTATTATTTATCTCTATAGTAAGCTGCTCATTTAGGGTTAGTTTGTGTTTGCACAAGCTAAGCTTCCATTTGTTTTCATAAATGTAGAGCTATTTTCAAAATTTCCTCTAGTTCTAGGTCTCTATCTTTGTACCGTTCTTCTTCACCATCAAGTGTTTACTCCTTTTCTGTGCTGTTTCATCTAGCATGGAATTGGCCTTTTGAGCCTCCCTTTGAATACTGAAGTACTTAATCTCATCAATGGCCTATTTTCTCTTCAACTGCTTATTTTCTTGCTAAAGGAAGTGTATAACATATCTAGCCCTATCAAGATTAGTGTGAAGCTCAATATTCTTGGCATCCTTATCTTTGATAGCATCATTTGTGATTTTTTCATTATCATCTTCATCTAGGTCAACCAGCTGAAATTCTTGATCAGTTTCATGATTTTCTTCCTCATCATGAATGTTTGGCTCAATGACCTTCTCTTTACCTCTATCCACCTGTTGTGTTGATGTAGAAGGCATGGCCGCTTTCACTCAAAGTGAAGAAAACACATGCCTATAGCCTCTCTGGTAGATTTTTGGCAATGGATCAACCTTAACCATACTAGCCTACTTAGGCTCAATGTCATCTATCCTGCTAGGTGACCCAAAATCATGATGAGATGGAGATGAAGGATCACGATGAGATGGAGATGAAGGAGGTGAAGGGGACTGATCCGATGATGATGAGTGAGTCATGGGATGAGATAATGAAGGGAGATTTTGTGCATGCTGAATGGATGTCTCAATGAAAATATCATTGGTTATGAAGGTGCTCCATGCAATGTTCAATTGATTGAGATGGTGGAGGACTATGAATTTTATGAGGGAACGATGGAATAGGCTTCTCATTTTCTGTTCATATTCCTTCTTCTGGGCAGTGTATGCCATCTTCTCTATACTCTAGAAAAGATAATAGGGCATGTTAAGTATCCTTACCCTGGTGAAATGCATCAAGAGCCAGATGTAATAGGAATAGAGCCTTGAAAATATTCCTTCACATGAAAAATATTTCATGATAATCTTCATCATTGGTGCATATCTGTTCAAGAGGTGTGAAAAGGGGAGGAACCTCTTTGTTTGATTTTGGTGTCTTGGTTTTAGGAAGAAGTAAAAATCCCGTTTCTTCAACCTACCTTTCTTGAACCATTTCTCTCCAACATTTGGGATCCCTGTAGCATCTAAAATGACAACAGTAGATAAGTAAAAGTGACCCCAACTAATTTAACTTGGTTGTCATGGAGTCCAGATATGAAAAGTCTAGTTAGCATGGGGTGGTGTTTTGTAGGAATTTACAGGGTAAGTTCTGTAGATCAAGAACCAAAGGTCACCGCTCACAAACAGATCAAAAAATAGTACACCAGTATAATCACGTGGTTAAAAACGTCAAAGAGGGAAACAGTCCATGGCCTAAGCCAACGCAGCCACTTTAGGCAATATATTAATATAAAAAGAAAAGTTACATATATTTCTCTCATAAACGGTTACCGAACAAATGACCCTCCATGCTCTTTAAATAGAGATCATGGACCAATCAGGTGCTAAGCCATGGATCAAGTGTCGTTAATACCGAGGTGAGAGATAAACTACCTGGATTACCAAATTGTGATCATTGGATTATGTTACAAATGTACATGGTAAAGAAACACACTTTACCTAACTCTACACTCGACTAAGTTATTCTTAACCATTTCCTATGTATCTTAATATCCCAACATCCCCCCTTAAGAAAAACTTGGGATAGGATTAAAGGATTTACAAAGGTGACACAAAAGGAGCCTATTTCCTATGTGTCGAAATATCCAAACATCCCCCCTTAAGAAAAAATTGGGATAGGATTGAAGGATTTACAAAATTGACACAATAGAAGAATGAAGGAGGCATTAGAGCCTATCCCCCCTTAATGAAAACTTTCTTGAACTCCAAGCATTGATCAAAGTTTGGTAAACTTCGCTTCTGTGAGAGCCTTCGTAAAGATATCGGCTACTTGATCATTGGTCGGACAATACTGCACTTCAAGAACATGATCATGAATGAGCTTTCTGATGAAGTGTATGTGGAGTTCAATGTGTTTCCATACGCTAATGTTGAACCGGATCTTTACATAGCCGAATGGCATCGATTATCACACCAAAGTGTAGTTGGATGTCGCCGATGAAGACCAAATTCGTACAGATCCGATGAAGCCACATGGCTTCCTTTGTTACTTCAACTGCAGACAATACTAAAGCTCGGGCCGAAGAAAGGGAGATGGCACTTTTTTCTTACAAGACCCAAGCAATAGGTCTTGAACCAAGAGTGAATACAGATCCTACAGTAGACTTTCGATCATCAGGGTCACCAGCCCAATCAAAATCAGTGAAACCAATCAATAATGGAGATGCTCCTGCATTGTATTGAATCTTGAACTAAACTGCACCTCGAATATATTGAAGTATTCTTTTAGCTACTTTCCAGTGACTTTCATGAGGTTAGTGCATAAACTGAGCGACAAGACCAATGGAAAAGGAAAGGTCAGGATGGGTATGGGCTAGATACAGAAGTTTAGCAACAATTTGATGATATAAGGTAGCATCAACTTCAGGGGTAGTAAAAGTGACTAAAAGCTTGAATCTAGACTGAAAGGAAGAAGGGGTTGGCTTACAGTCTTCCATGTGAAAGTGGTGTCGAAGATCACAGGCATACTTGTACTAAGAGAGGGTAATTCCTTCCTTGGATTGCAAGACTTGAAGACCAAGGAAATAATTCAAGTGTCCTAAGTCTATCATTTCAAACTTATTTTTGAGGCTAGGAATCTACATGGTAAATATGGTTTGGATCAATACCATAGTATGATAAGATCATCAACATAAAGAACAAGGATGGTGAAGGACTTACTGACTTTCAGGTAGACAAAGGTTGCCGGAACGACACCTAGAAAAGACATTATCTAACAGAAATCTATCCATTTTGGCATACTGCTCGAGGAGCTTGTTTGAGACCACAGAGAGACTCGAAGGCGACAAACAAGGCTAGAGTCGTTTTGGATAAAGCGGGGGGGGTTCCATGTAGATTTCTTCATGTAAATATCCATTTAAGAAGGTAGATTTAACATCCATCCGATGGACTTCCATTTAGAGGAGGCGCAAGGGAAAGCGTGTTGCATAGAATTCATTTCGGGCAATAGGGAAGAAGGTTTCCGCATAGTCAATGCCTTCAACTTGTGAAAATACTTTAGCAACAAGATGAGCTTTATGTCTATCCACTTTTCCGTCTGGTCCAAACTTTGTTTTGTAAACCCATATGCATCTGAAAATTTTTCTTCCTTTTGGAAGAGGAACAATATCCCAAGTAATGTTTGCCGATCAGGAATGATATTCTTCATTCATAGCTTCATCCCAATCTGGATGACCAGAAGATTCTTCAAAGGTGTCTGGATCAAGTTTTTTTGGAACTTGACCCAATAAGGAAGAGGCTCTTTTGAACTGAGAATGTGTACGACGTCGATATGCAGGGTCACCTACAAGAGAACCTACTACGTCTCGAGTAGAGCGAACCCATATTGGAAGTTGTGGAGCGGAAGGAATATCTTCGAGAGGTGGAGGAGGATTTTCATCCTCGATGTCATCATTTGAACTAGAAGGAATGTTATAAAAAATAGAAGAGATAGAGAGAGGTGGCACATATGCCGAATCAGGATCATAGGCCAAAGGTGGCACACCCGCCAAACTAGGCTCGTAGGTCGATATATTTTCATCAAATTTTAAATTTCTTCTAATGATTATATTTTTGGATTTTGGTTGAATAAGTCTATATCCTTTGACATCTTTAGAATATCCAACAAAAATTCATTTTTCACTCTTAGGTTCTAAGGCTTTATGTTTCGCATCTGGAATATGGGCCCAAGCATCACTTCCAAAAACATGAAAGTGACTTACATCTGGTTTGATTGAGCTCCAAGCTTCTTCTGAAGTTATATTTTTTAAAACCTTAGTAGGAGTGTGATTTACTATGTAATTTTCACAGTTAATGGCTTCTACCCAAAAATTGAGACCAAGTCCTTTAGATTGAAGCATACAATTAGCCACTTCTTTTAAGGTGCGATTCTTCCTTTCAACTACACCATTTTGTTGTGGAGTATATGGAACAGTGTGTTGCAATTGAATGCCATGCTCATGCGTGGCTATACCTTGTATGCTTGTGGAATTTGTTTCAACAAGCTCTCCCCCCCTCTCATTAGTCACTTTTGTAAATCCTTCAATCCTATCCTAATTTGTTCTTAAGGGGGGATGTTAGGATATTTCGACACATAGGAAATAGGCTCCTTTTGTGTCACCTTTGTAAATCCTTCAATCCTATCCCAAGTTGTTCTTAAGTGGGGATGTTAGGATATTCCGACACATAGGAAATAGTTAAGAATAACTTAGTCTAGTGTAGAGTTAGGTAAAGTGTGTTTCTTTACCATGTACATTTGTAACTTATAATCCGACGGTCACGATTTTTAGTGATCCGACGGTTATCTCTCACCTCAGTATTAATGACACTTGATCCGTGGCTTAACACCCGATTGGTCCATGATCTCTATTTAAATAGCATGGAGGGTCATTTGCTCGGTAACCGTTTATGAGAGTAACATATGTAACTTTTATTTTTATATTAATAAATTTCCTGAAGTAGCTCCATTGGCTCAGGCCATGGACTGTTTCCCTCTTTGAGGGTTTTAACCATGTGATTATACTAGTGTACTGTTTTTTGATCTGTTTGTGAGCGGTGACCTTTGGTTCTTGATCTACGGAACTTACCCTGTAAATTCCTACATGGTATCAGAGCCTGGACCCAGGTTCGATTCCCCCAAGTTGCATTTGACGGGTTGTTGATTCCCCTGAACTGCGTTTTAGGGGGTGTTGGAGTAATCACCACACCTCTATGGAATCTGTAATTTCCACCCTAGAGATCCTAGTTACCGGTTTGGAAGTTTACCAATACCTGTGGGTTTTGGTACAACGACAAACCTCAACATGTTTAACCCTCTGATTTTTCTCACAAAAATCATAACAGCCAACATGTTTGAATCACGTGACCGTCAATGGAGAAGCTAATAGTTCCTTAGTGTTGGCAGGTTCAAGTCTGAGCACTCTTCTTCCTTTATGTTGCCTCCTTATCTCTATTTCCTCTCCTTCAGTGAATGATGTGTTTTTCTCTTTTGTTTTCATGGTGTTTTTATTAAAACCCTAGGGATTAGGGAAGGGAAATGGGAAAGGGAGATGGGAAAGGAAATATGAGGGAGATGTTTGATAGGGATATGTGAGATGGGCAGGGGATAGGGAGTACTGTTTAGGGATATGAGGAATGGGGAAGGGAAAATGAATGAAAGATCGATGGGAATTGGGATTTAGGAGCCTATGTTAAGATAACACCTAGGGATTAGGGTTTTAGGAATTAGTAGCTTAGGGACATGGATTATGATAACAGGGATTAGGGAATGAATTTTAACAATGTAGGGATGGTATTGAGTGTAAGGAAAATGGTATTTTGGGAATTATGAGTGCAAGGGAGAAAAATTAGGGTTTCACATTCAAGAAGACACCAAATTACAACTTCAACTTGAAAAAATTCAACACATAAACTTAAGAAGGTGATTTGTCATGGCATGTGCCTCTTACTGATTTGTTGGAGGTCAATGAATGAGTGGAGGAGCTTTGAAGGAAATTTTTGATCACTTGGATGCTTTGTTGAGCTTGCTGGTCATTTGCGCCCTTGACAAGCTATTTGCACCCTCCTCTACGTATTTGCGCCATGAACAACGTATTTGCTCCCTTCTCAATACATTTGTGCCATAAAAAACACATTTTTTCCCTCCTGAACGCATTTGTGCCCTCCTAAACTGATCAGAACTGGATCATGGACCTAAGTGAGAGCTCAAAATTCAAAGTTTTCAGAAGTGTGCCGAACTTGAGTGACAAGGTATATCTCATCTTCCTGATTCCGACGCCGCAAACGGTTTGAAAAAATGATACCGTATGAAGAAGTTATCGTAGTTTGAAAAGTCCAGTAAACAGTAATATTTGGACATTGACTAGGTTTGACTAGAATTTTGGGAAAATTAAAAAGAGAATATCCCAGGGAATATTCTTGAAATATTCCCCAAAATATTCCATTCTAACCAATCAAGTCATGATAAGTGGCGCATTGGTATTTGGCTGTCGGTTGACTGATTTAGTTCCCGTCCAATGGGAGGCTGCCAAGTGGCAAGCCCGAAGGCTGCCATGTGGCCCTTGCACAGGGTGCAAAATTTTGTGGACTCCCTAGGAGTCGACCACCTGACCTCCTCGCCTGCATGCAAAGGGTTTTACCAACTCGGCTACGCATTGGTTCTTAACAATACATGTTGGCGGCTTATACTTATTGTGATATGGTTTTTCAATTGGGGTTTCGGAGGGGCCAGCCCCTCCCCACACGACCGCGACTCGTGACCATAGCCATAGGGGTTAGTTATAATTGCCAGCCAATGAAAGTTTCATGTTTTTACATAGCGACGTTCTTGCAACGGTGGTTCCTGATGGTCACGACTACTCTGGCGTTTCATACCTCGCAACATTTATCGTTTGAAACGTGTTCACTTGCCAAATGGTTTGTCATACCGTTGAAACCTCTGCTGTCGGTTACGGTAATGAAACCGTGGATTTTGGGATTTACATGTGTCCAACGATGGTTTTAAAGTTCAATGCTATAGCTAAACCTATGGTTAGTTTGGAATGCCCACCAAAATTTCAGAAGTTTGCCAACTATAACTGCAGTTAAGTGCAGTTCCTCCACATTTAGTGGAGTTTTTTAGGGGTCACTAGACAAATTGAGTTTAAGCTCTATATTGAGCTAGATTCGACCAATTTTGGAGTGCCAATAGTCAATCTAGACTATCTCAGACATTCCAAACTCATTGGTAAGGGTTACAGATCCATCAGAGGACTTTTGAGCACGTTTTTGCTTCAAAGAAGTTCCATGGGCCACCAGGGCCAATAAGTGCCAGCAGTAGTTCGGGGCATAGCCAGGGCAGCTAGAGGCCTTAGGCAACAAATAAATAGTCATTTTTTACTGTAATGAGCATTATTAATCCAATGGAGGAGTTT
Organism: Pinus albicaulis; assembly: GCA_034641835.2. NCBI lineage: Eukaryota > Viridiplantae > Streptophyta > Pinopsida > Pinales > Pinaceae > Pinus > Pinus albicaulis. Next base: position 436,126,699 of record CM076582.1, on the reverse strand, counting down.
TCAGAAGATTTGAGAACTTCTAGAGCTCGAGAAGCCACAAAGAAGTTTTCTTGACCCTAGAGCCAAGGGGTGCCCAAGGTGTTGGAGGTGAAACCGCAGCAGCCAGAGGCCAATTTCAGTGAACCAATAGTCTATTCTGACTGTAATGAGAATTATAAATCCTATGAAGGGATTTTCATAGTCATTTGAAGACTTATAGAGCTCGAGAATCTACAGGGAAGTTTTGGGCAGCCCAGGGCCAACTGTGGAGGGAGGCTTATATTGAGGATGCAGTGCCCTTTTGGAGAAAATGATCAGTCCATTTTGGAGGTATGATATGTGCTAGAGATATTAGGTGATGTTTTAGGGATAGAAAAAGAATTCTGAAGGAGTTAGTGCCATAGAGAAGCTCAGTGTAGCTCAAGAGCACCGACAGAAGGAATCAAGTCTAAGGGAGCCTAGATCTGTTTACAGAGCGATGACAGACATGACAGGGATATAATGGTATTCTAAACCCATTGTTTCAATTCAGTTAAAAATTGGAGTTAAGTGTGGAACTTGTAAAAGAAAATTTACCATAATCCCAAAGAGCCAAGTCAAGATGACAAGAGCTCAAGGAGAAGTAGCCCACAATATTCGGGTGAACTCCTAGATTAAATTTGTTGTTATGTGCTGATGTTTATTTTCTGCATTATATGGCTATTACACATGTTTAACATCAGCAAAAGAAAATGGACTTAAATCACTTAAACAGTTAAAAAAACATACACCTGTTTCAAGTATAAAATTCCGCAAAAGTCAAGTATAAGATAGATATTTTATTTGTTTAACTGAGTGGGAGGTTATTGAAAATAAGAACAAGTTATCCAACCCATTTTTAGATCATAAACGTATTTTTTTCCCTCAACAACGTATTTGCGACCTCGCTTCAGGATTTGCGCCCTCGATTCTGCTCCTTTGCCAATTTCGCTCAGAATTTCAAAATTTTGGTCTCTTGGAGTGCTGAATTGAAATTTAGAGGAGGAAAATGAATCTAAATTGATGTATATTATTCATAAATAGCTAAGTGAATTTGAATTTGAATTTAAAAACCCACTTTTCTAATGTCTTTTTTCACTTTTTGAAGACTTTTGTTGATTATCCTTTCAATTGATTTTTGTTTCTTGCAGGATGGTGTTGCTGGAGTTTGACACTTTTCTCTTTCAATTTGGCATGTGTGTTTTTATTTGGCAGCTAGGGATCGAACTTATTACATATAGGAAGCATAAAATTACATAAAAAAATAAAAATAAATTACATCTCTGTTTTCATATCAAAATTACATTTTGATATGAAAATCATAAAAATCAAAATTACAAATTTAAAAATATCATATTTACATGCTGATAATCTTCTGCAAATGAAAATGAAATGTTTATTGAGTCACTCTCATACCTTTTTCTGACCTTATTGATATGAAGTGGTGCATTTTTGGACCTTTAACATTGAAACGTAATGACCTAATGGGACCTTGAATGACCTGACTTCCATGATTGACTTTGACTTTGACATAAGACATAGTGAAATGAGCTTTTCAAAAGTGTTTTTATGCTCAGCAAGACATGAAGGTGGGCCAAAAAATGAGAGTTTGTGAGGGAGAGTGAAATTTTATGATTAGGACTACGATCAATGAAACAATCTTTAGCATGACCTAATGGAATGAAATAAAAATTTCAGAGTGGGACACCTAAAATGAGAATAAAAAGAGTGATTTTGATCACTAATGTCAGAATGCATAATCTGACACTAACATTGGCCTTATTGGGGATTTGTTGTACTATAAAACACCCCCCATTTATTTTTACTAAATGGGGACCCTTTAAAATAAATAGGAAATTTTTAAGTTTGATTTTATCTTAGCCTAAGCCTTAAAAATTTAGGAAATAAAGTTTTTCCCTTTTCACTTTGATTTATAAGCCTAACGACTTAAAAAATATTAATTCTTGCAAGCTGCGATATGCGCTAAACCTTTTCCGAAGTCATATAAAACGCTAATTACAAAATCTATAAACACCGCTTTAAAAAGAAAAACGCATCACACCTTTTAAAAACGATCAACTTATAAAAATTCGGTAAGCATAGCGGTGAATCGGACTCAACGAATTAATAAAACAATTACCATAAAACTTTAAGCATCCGATAAAGCGCATCGACATGATTCCTTAAGCGCACTTCGCATTTCACAAAAAATAACCAAATGCAAGTTTTATTATCGTATGGAAATTGCGATTTGCACAAATCTCCCTTCGCGAAATTCATTAGTAACATAAAACATAACTAATAGAAATAGTCTCGGGTTACGATATGTGATAATTGATAGTTATTTCTCAAAGTGTGCAAAATGATTCATATCTAATCAACCGGATATAAGATCTAATGTCTTTAATTGATCGATAGACATTTCACGTGAAGGTGTGTAATAGATTTGATTGAAATAATTATGGGTAATTAACGACATTTAATAAGAGTAAGGCTTGAAAGATTCATATCTACTTCGAGCATGTATTGAATGACTTAACATTGGATTTTGATTATATCATTTTAACTATATCTTTCTCTCCATTTACCTTAAGATCTAAAGCTCACTCTATTCGCTTGAATTTAGGGAACCACTTAACGGAGAAAGGATTACAAGGATGAGCAAGAAAGGCAAGGAAATTGCCCAATTATCATCTACTAAAGACTCGGATATGTCTGCCTTATTCTCAGATACCACCTGCAACAAGGATTGCGGAAGTTCCTCGTGGGAGGAAATGTATCAGTTGTTCGAGAAAGAAAAACCAAGGGTAATAATCAAATTTGCTACAGCAGGCGCATTAGTTCCTTCAGACCCAACCTATTTCGACGTTGCATGCTCATTCCTTCATAAAGTACCAGCAAGGCCAAAGATTCTCCGCTATACAGATATGGTTAAATGGGTGATTGACCACTTGAACATAGAATATAGAACATTTAAGAATTCAAAGGATGAGGATATCAGTTCATTTAGGGCAAAATATTTGAGGACAATGTACCACTTATCCGTCCTGCAGCAGAACTATGACAAAGCTTTTGTTCAATTCTTTAAAATGAAACATTCAGACCTGTTGAAAGTTATAAAAGAATGGAAGGATGACCAAGGCAAACTGAAACGGGACAAACTCGGTATGTACCCGATATCACAAATTCCTTCCCCTTATTGCTATGTTATCGGTATGTTGTGTTGATTGTTTGCAAAGCCTAATACTACTAGGTTTTCTATAGATTGGGTCCCATTAATTGACGCAATCGTCAGTTCTTTAATTTTGAATTGGGAAAATATCCTATCTGATAATTTAGCCAGAAGTATCATGGAATATAGGAGTAAAAGAAGTGTTTCCTCTAGGGAAATACCCCCCTTTTACATGAGTGCCTATGTCAAGGATGCAATTTTCTTTTGTTTGAGTTTTCTAACCATAGGATGGAAATGGACGACCCAAGACCCTACTCCAATCCACATTTACCACAGAGCCCTTTGGAAGTCAGATTTTCATCTACATTTCTATAAAATTTTCCATAGAGTCATACTACCTATGCACTATATTATATTCAATGAGAAAGGCCCTAGGATTTCCAAAGAGGCTAGTACAAACATTTTTCCCATTTCCAGATGGTTTGCCGAAGAAAGTTTCACCTATGTCAGAGTTTTCGGGATTTATGCTTCTCCCCACGTCCTGCCATATTATGTTCTTGACAAGCTACTTGCTAGAGATTATTCTTACCAACTTTTGGTAAATGGTATTTCAAAAAAACTCAAAGATGCTAAGAAGGCCATTTGGCCTAATTTCCCTTTATAGTACAGTACTTTTTCACTTTTTGATATTGGTCATGCCTTAAAGGAAGTTTCAAATGCTAATTTATTGAATTTGGCTGTAATGCCAAAGTGGCCATATGACCCCAATGATGTAATTAAAAATTACATCACAAAGCTCAAGTTGAAGCCTTTTCTGAAAGAGATTGATAGATTTGATGATTTATTTCAAGGTATTGAAAATTTTTCAGATGTACTAAATTTTGCATCCAGTCAGCTCAATAAATATGACTTGGAAGCCTTCCAAGCATATAGAAACAAGAGTTTGGAAAGGAATCCTTTGGATTTATTGACTATTGATGATGTCAACAGACCAACTTCGAGTATTAACTTAGATAATGAAGCTAAAGACACGTCTGAAAATGAGTCAGGGCAATGAGAACACAATTCTCAGAATTCAGATCATTCGGATGATGAATCCAAAATAGAAATGAGAGCCTAGAAAAGGTAATTGACTCAAGTAATAAAAGAGATTGAGATGCAAGAGAAAGGAGGAATTAATGGAACTGAATCCTCTTCCCAAGAAGTTCAACACAACCAAAATACATCTGATCAGGCAGAATAATCTCAGCCAAAGGATTTTAATATTGAATGGGATAAGTTTTCTAAGGCACTGCAAAAGTCTCAACCAAATCCTAATACTAATCAAACTACCAATTTTCAGAAGCCAAAACATTCTCAGAAATTAGTAGAAATTACTACTCCACTACAACAAGTTCCTGATACTCATGATCGAGAGATCATTTCGGCATACCCAACAGAGAAGATAGTTTTAAAAATGGAGGAAATTCCTTCACTGGATGTCTTCTATAGTCCTAATCATAAGGCTGTATTCAAGAGAAGAAAAAGGAGGAGAATTGATGATACAGTCTCAAATCTTATAAATGAATATGTTGAAATTTTATGGAAGGATCCTCTAGCTGATCCTAATGACCATTTAACCAAGCTATCACAGTTTTCAGGGGCATATGATGCTGCCACTATTGGTAAGGCCACTAAAGTTCAATTGTTACTGAAGCAGAGAGAAGATAAAATACAATATTTAGAAAGACTGTTAGAGAGAAAATTCTAACTCCAGCAGGCAAATTGAATTGAAAATGTCTAAATTTCAAATGGAATTTGAAAGGTTAACTTTACAGCATCAATTGCAGCTTATAGAAAACGAAACATAACTGGATGCAACAATGAACAAAATAAAAATCCAGCCACATGTAGATCAATTAAAAAGAGAAGCGTTGGAAGTGAATGTTATGCTAAAGCAGCAACAAGAAGTATTTTTCCAACAAGCTTCTATTACTAGCTCTTATTATGATTCAAGTGAAATCCTGATCCATCAAGTGGCTATTGAAAAACTTGAATGTGAGAGAACTGAGAAGAAAATCAATGAATACATTCAATGGAAAGCATCAGACTCAAGAAAGGAACCTAATCTAACCCCGGTAGATAAATTTCACAACGAAATGCTATTTAAATATTGGGAAGCATAGATAAGGCAAGCAGACAAAGCAACAACACAAGAATCAAATTTAACAAAGAAAATTACTGAATCTACATGTGAACAACTTTTGAAAACCGAGCTTATCAAAGAGTCCACATCTGAAGTACTCTCAGAAATCAAGCCGTTGGAAGCACAGTGGAAACAAAGGATGGAAATGCAGGAAGAAATGATTTAAAAAGTAAATAAGTTTGATCAAGAAAATTATTAGAATTTTCTGATCAAATCTTATCATCAAAACCAAACCCTGCAGTCATTAACCGATTCAATAAAAAGATCGCAGCCAACACTTTCAATTACAATATTCAAGGGATAGGGCAGATCAAGAGTTTCACAACCAGCTCAGATTAAACGTATGCTATATATTGGTCAACTTTGGGATCAAATCCAAAAGGAAGATCAACATTCATAGTTATATTGTTACTTCATTTTCCTAGATTGTAGTTGAAGTTTGTCTTACGAGGATGGTTGTTTGAAACCTCCTCTATTTTTATGTAATAATCTATTTTTAAATATATTTAGTTTAGTATTTAAACCCTTCTCATGCATTTAGAGAAGGGTCCATATTTTTTTCAAAAACATTTGCAAAGAATGCACTTCTGTAAGTTTGTAAATGCTTTGATGGATTAATGGAACATAATTTGTTATCTTTTGACATTTGAAGCTGTTTAACTGATGTTGCACTATTGTACTCTTTAAATTGCTTGAAAGTGAAGAGGAGAAGAAAATATATTGTTAGTTTACATGAGTAGGACTTCGTACATATGGTACGTCTATTCACTTGTATTAAGTTTTGATTTCTAGATTGACATTTATCTTTTTAATTGCATTATATATTTGAACTATTATCATAAATGAATGTTAAATGAACTTATATACTAATATTTGTCTATGATTTATTATCCGATATATAATCACACATATGAATGCAATATACTTTTCACAATTCTTTTAATGAAACTATTTTGTTAAAAAAACCATTTTTACGTAATTTTCATCTCTTTCAACTGTTGAATAATCTTCATTACTAATAGTTGGATGATATCTCTTTAGATCGCATAAATGAAGAAACACCCTAGGTATATAGTAGAATAGATAAGTGCTATATAAATGCATGTGATAGATTAAAATAATTTCCCATTTCATGTTATATAAACAAAACACACCCCAAAATCATCCTTATTGGGAAATTTTTCCCTTCATCCCCAGCCGGAGCAACCACACCAAACGGAAAAGGACTTGCTCTAAGGTCTGAACTGGGTGGTTTTCCCCCATGTTGTGGCAATGGAATTCCGAGGCCTCAATAGGATGGAAGCTCTGAAAGAGGTGTCAAGAACCAGAAATCTCTGAATTTTGCAGATCAGTGCCTCTTCTATTGGGCCAATACGGCCAAAAAATTACTCAAACTGAAATGCATGACTAAATACTAACAACTCAATGACACAAACTGATTGAAACTGACTGAAATTGAATCGAACAATGACTCAAAACTTAACTTACTTTTCTGAAAATTTAACTTGAAATGGTATAAACTCAATGAAGCTCCATGGCCTTCACTTCAGGATCCAAACTCCAATTCTTTTCCACTTCATACTTGCAGGAATATAAAACTGATATATACAATGAGGATGAAAATTTTTCATAATTTCAGATAAAAAAAGATAGTGCTTCAGGAGCCTACCATTAACCTCCTAAGTAACTTTGCCCATCCATTTCTTCCAAGATATATGCAGTGTGTCCATGAGAAGCTGCAATATTAAAAGGACATTTCCATAAATTATCAAACTTCCTATGCTTACCCTTGTCTTTATTCTTGACATCCCAGCGGAGTACTACATTATCGATCTTGAAATCATCTTGCTTGGTTTTTCTATCATAGATTTGCTTGATCTTATAATGGAGCTTCGAAGTGTTCTGAAACACTTCTTCTTTTATCTACTACAAGTGAATCATTTGGTTTATCTACCTTGTATGTCATTTTCTTCACTTCCAGCTTCCTGTAGAAGCTTCATGATTGGGAAAACCATGAAGAGGGGAAAATTGTATCCACACCGTAAACTACCTGAAATGGATACATGCCAATGGATCTCTTGTTGCTTACTCGATCTGCCCATAGTGCATTAATTAGATTCTTGTGCCAATTTTTCTTGTTCGCCTCCAGCATCTTTTTTATTATGCTAATCAAAGACTTATTGGAGGACTCCGCCAATTTGTTGCCCTGTGGATAATATGTTGTAGAATGACCCAATTTATTGTTATACTTATCACAAAATTCTATCATCTTCTTTGATTTAAAAGCTGTAGCGTTATCCGTGATGAATTTTCTAAGACAACCAAACTGGGACAAGATGTTAGCTTTTAAAAATTGAATTATAACTTAGTCTGTAGCTTTCCTGGTTGGGATCGCTTCTATCCACTTTGTGAAATAGTCTGTGGCAGTGAGTATCCATCTATGTTGAGAGGATGAGGGTGGACGTATCTCACCGATAAAATCTAAGCCCCACTGCTGGAAAGGAGCTTCAACTGAAATGGGTTGTAATGGTAAAGGAAGAAGCTTACGTTTACCGTGGAAAAGTTGACATTCATGGCAGCTCATGACCGTCTTGTACAAATCTGCAAACAATGTAGGCCAATAGTAACCCACTCTCAGTACTTTTTTGGCCGTAGTCTTCCAGTATAAATGACCTCTACAATCTCCCTTGTGGAAACCCTCCATCAATTCTTTAGACTCATCTTCAACTAAGCAATTGAGTAACACTCCTCCAGGATCCTCCCAGTAGAGTGCACTATCTAGCATGCAATATTTTGAAGCCTTAAGCTTTAATGACTTGCTCTTACTCTTTGACATTCCTAGAGGAGGGTTCAAATGTTGTAAAACATAAATGATATCAGCATACCATGGAGATGATGAATAGAGATCTAATGCTTGAACAAGAATTACACCTTCTTCGTCATCAGACAATGTTGATATGAGATTGATGTCAAGTGCATGTAGATTAGACTCAACCATGAGTTTGGCTAAGCCTTTCCCTTTGATCAGCTTGGTAAACTTGATCTCAAGGTCATACTCTAAGAGTGTTGTTATCCACCTACCTCTTCTTCCTTTTGGATTTGTTTGCATGACTACTTATTTAACCGCTGCATTTGGAACATATGCCAAAATATGTGAGTGCAGAATATAAACACGAAGTCCTTGAGTGCTTTGACCAAGGCCTTGTTTATCAATTATGTTGTATCGGAGAGCTGCATCCCTTATTTTGCGACTGAAGAATGCTATTGGCAACTCTGTCCCATATTTTTTCTGCATAAGCATTGCTGCCAAAGTATGCTCAGAAGAAAAAGAAAATATAATAAATCTAGTGAATAATTGGGAGTTGTCAAAACTTGAGCAGTGTTCAAAGCAAATTTCACCGATTTGAAAGACTTACGAGCATTTTTAGACCATTTTACATCATTCTCCTTCTTCAACATGTTAGTTAAATCTCTAATATGTTCTGCTAAGTTGGGAATGAACCTACGTAGGAAATTCATCCTACCGTTGAATGCTTGAATTTCCTTTTTGTTTCTAAAAAAATCAATTTGTTGTATCGCTTCAACTCTAGTAGGATCTATCTGGATCCCATCTTTTGAGATGATGTGACCCAACAACTTTCCTTATTCCATAGCAAATAGGCACTTTTTAGGATTTAGGGAAATCCCAAATTTTCTACATCGCTGGAACACAATTCTCAAATGGTGTAAATGCTCATCATATGAATTTGAATAAACAGTTATATCATATAAATAAACAACAAGGAATACATCTTTCTCGTTACCAAAAGCTATGTCCATGGCATGTTGGAAAGTGGCCCCAGAATTCTTCAAACCGAACTACATCTTGGCATATTTAAAGGTACCTGATGGTTTAGTGAATGTTGTCTTATCTTGATCATCTTCATGCACAAGGATATGATTGTAGCCTGAGTAACCATCCAACAATGACATCCTTCTAGCTCCTACAACTCGCTGAAGTATGTGGTCCATTTTGGGCAGTGGGTAATTGTCTTTTAATGACCCTATATTCAGATTTCTAAAATCTATACATAATCGAATTTCACCGATTTTCTTCCACACTGGAACGAAATTGGAGATCCAATATGAAAATATTACTGGAACAATAATACCTCCCTTATAGAGCTTGTTTACCTCCTTCTCAATGGACGACAACAACTTTGGGTTTATTCTCCCGAGCTTATGCCTAAAAGGCTTTTGGTTTGGCTTGATTGGGATGGTGTGTTGAATGATATCTTTATTGTACGCCTTTAGATCCAAGTAATCCCAAGAAAACATGTTATAAAACTCAGTAAAAAAATCAACATATTTAGGCTTTAACTCTGGAGGAAAATACTTTGAAAGCTTGAAGAAATTTGGATGCTCCGTTGTTCCAATATTAACATCTTCTACGCCTTTTTCTGTGCGGACCAAGGTAGGTTTTTCTCGCCACATCATCTTTATCAAATAACTCTTCCAAAGGTATGAGACTTTTTGGAATTTTATTGTCCTTGAGCTGAAGTATGTCAATCTGATCTACCTCAATGAATTGGTCATCCTTGTCATACACTTCGTCCATAGAACGGTTCTCAAACTCACCTTCACTTTGAAGGAAATTGTTCACTTGTTTATCATCCCAGAAAACTTGCCAAAATTTCAAGTTATCTGGAATGGCAGGCCTGTGCTTTATATGAATCCAAAAATTTTTATTTTAAAACATTGTAGATCTTAAATTATTAGCAGCAATAGCTAATGAATCAGCCATCAAGTTTTGCAATCTTGGCACTACTTTAAGTATATATTTTGTAAACATTATCAAAATGTCAAGTGATGCATTCCTATATTGCCTCATCCTCGAGTGATTAGCTTGATACTCACCTTTTATTTGTTTAAATACCAACTCTGAATCATTGTAAACTGCAATTCTTCTAGCTCCCAATTTTTTCAAAATTTTCAAACCGGTAATGAGTGCTTCGTATTCAGCCTCATTATTCGTACAATCGTATGCTATTTTTTAGGAACACACCCTCACATTATTTGGGACATTATTTTTCTATTGAAATGGGTTGCGGATCCATAAACCAATGGCAACCCCGTCTTTGCCAACAGAACCATCAAATTCCATGCTCCAAAGACCATCTTCTTCTTCAAGGTGCTGAAACTCTTGATTTTGATTTGACACAATTTTCTGATCTGATTCTTTATGATTTTCTAAACTTTCATCCGCCTTCTCTGATGGTTGTTTGGATATAGTAGGCATATTCTCTTTCTCTTTTTCTAACACTATTCTAATGCAATCTAAAACTTTAGGAACATCCTCTATTTCTACTAATTGACAAAATACATCATTTAATCCAGAATCATTGTACAACATGAAGGACTCTAAGTCTATATGTACAACGTTGATAGGATGATTATTAGGCCTTTCCTTGTTTGTAATCATGTATTTCATTTTAGTCTCAGGGTATAGTTTTCTCATTTGACCGAAGGCAGGAATAGTGGCATAGGAAAATTCCAACTACAATGTACCTCTCAATTTAGCCCCCCAGGATCTTGAGAAAAACATATCGAAACATGGTGGAATATCAGCAACTACCACGTTTGTAAGAACATTTTTGGCTAGGATCTGCTCTAGGGAGACAACTAGATCTTTGATTAGACCTAAACAACAGACATGACCAAAATCGAAAGAATATAAATCATGATATGGACGGGTTATGTCAAGGCCAAGATTCTCCATGATAGCTTTGGGCATGAGGTTGTGGGAGGCCCCGGAGTCTAACATAGTGTTATGAAGGATGCACTGATGGACTTTGAGACTTAAGTAAAATGGTGGGACTTCACTATCTTCAGACTGACCATCGATTGTAGGACTAAATATTAACTTGGGCTGATCATCCTCTATATTAATCATGTCGGATAAAGGGTCAAATTTCAAGGTTTTGACTACACGGGATTTGTATTTATCAATTTTGACCAATTCAGTAAGAGGAATAGACACCTTTAACTTAGAAATTTCTGACTCTAAATTAAAAGGTATAGTTCTATCTACCTCTTTTATGATAACATCCCATTTCTCAACATGATCTCTTGGTGCAGCTTCTTTTCTTTGAATGTCTCTTTCTTTGATAGGTGCACTTGTAGAAGGTTGATTGCTTCTGTTCTGATTTGGAGCTGCAATATCTTTACCCTTATTTTGAACTTGTTTTGGTGGTGCTTCTTTCTGCTGAAATATCTTCTTCGGAGCTGGAGTTATTGGAACATCACAACCTCTCAAGTTATACTACCTTTGCTAGGAACTCAATGCATTCAGGTATCCTCTCTGATAGTCATCAGATTCTACTTCTAACTCATGATCATTTTCCATTATGAAATTTTTATCATTAGGTGAATAGAATTAAATACTAGGGCACAGAACCAAACTTTAACTTCACCTGAAAAACTTTGTGTGATGATTCGCATCTTGGCATCATCTGCATCTAACTCCTCAAGATCTATAAAGGTTGTGATTTGGCCATGTGTTGACGGGCAGTGATTTCAGAGTTTTCATCGAAGAGGGGAATTATTTGGCCATATCCTTGAGGTAATTCATGCAACTGGGTTGGTAAGACGAGTGGGGAAAATCTTTCCATAATTCCAGCTGTATGGAATACTGGATTAACAACAAGAGGGATGGGTTGAATAGGTAAAGGAGCAGAAGTTTTTGGTACTGAAGTGGCAGGTATGTATGATGAATTTGAAGGTGCAGATGAATATACTATAATTGACTGAGTTTTAGGTTCAGATGAAATAAAAAATTCCTCAGGATTATAAAATTGGATCTACTCCTTAATATTAAGGTCAGACTCGGGCTTAATTTCTTCGAAAAACCAATATTTCAAAGGACTTAAGTCTAATTCAGACAAATATTTTACCTCGGATAATATTAGAGGATCAAATACTATATCAGACAAAGAAGTTTTGGATTTAGACTTAAATAAAGATAATTCAAACTTTATGTCATAGGGTATATCTTCTAGAGAAAGTAACTTTGCAGGTAGAGATACCAATATTACCATCGGAACTGGTCCTGATTAAATATGTGGAGTTTGATATCAGTGTCTCTAAAATAATTTCTCTTGATCATCAACTGAATCGACTGGATCAGGCTTTGGATTCTCTCTAGTATATCTTGTAGAATCTGGATATGTTGTGAGGCGCTGCAATTATGAAATCAGCTTTACGAAACTCGATGCTATCATTCAAAGGATCAATTTCCTGATGAATGTTTGTCATACACCCAGGGAAAAGTTTTTCTTTTCGTTTCCCCGAAAAAGATGCCAGAATGTTATCACTCCACCAAATTCCCAAGGATGAAGAGGGAATTCCAACAGAGGTAACCACAGACCAAGCTTTTGACTTGGTAGCTAGCCCTACCAAGTGGGAGAGGGCTCTTTCCAAAAGGGTCACAGCCAAAAGGGATGGATAAATTAGGGTTATTAGGCTATATATTGAGTGCAGGGGGTTGTTTAAATTTGATTTTGGTTGGGAAATCACTGGATGAATAAATTAGGTCAAGGAAAGCTAGGTCAGGGAAAATGAGATAGGGTTGCAGGGCTCGGTGGCGAAAGGTAGGCACGAGGCTTATCACTTGAAGAGGATTGTGATGGAATGGTGTTGAAGCTAAAAGAAATCTAGGAAGAGCATAGGAGATGTATTCTTCTTAGATAGATGAAAATGGACAAACTATGATCAATTACCCAAAACAGAGCATGTGCAAACATGTATTCTGATTATCTAACTTGTAAGAGATCATAACATAGAAATGAAGTGAACATGAATAAAATACATTCTAACATATGATAATGAAGAAAATAGAATGATAAACATCAATACCAAAAGTATCCCAAAAAGTAGCTGCAACTCCTCTTTATTAGCTAGCCAAACTGAGTACAAAAGTTTCCTTGATCAACTAGAAAATATACAAACTGATTCCAACCCTTCACTAATGTGAAGAAAGGGGCTAAATAGACATCAAAACAATATTCACTCATCCTTAGGGGTCGAATCCATTAGGTGAGGAAGAGATCCACTAATTTTTGAACTAAAAACTTAAGTGTAGGATGGTCTAAGTGATTCACTCCACATTACATTCAACTGATTCATTATGACTCATTAATGACTTTAACCCGATGAATCTACCCTAGGTAAGTAATCTCAAACATAATTAAATTTTACCATCATTAATTACATTAGTAGAAACATAATTTATTGAGGAAAAGTGAAAATTTCAGAGAAAATGTGAAAAAATCAGCAAATTGGACATTTGCGCCCTCCATTGGTCATTTGTGCCCTTTGTGTTCAGGTACATTTTTTGGAGGCCTTCCCGGTGTCCAAATCAAGCCCAAGATGGATTGTTGGAAAGCCCTTCCTGTCCTATTTCTGAATATGCCTCAATTTTTGAAAATGGAGGCCATTTTCCCTCTCAAAAATTCATTCTCCCAAGACTGGTATTTGTGTAGTGCCTAGGTAAAAAAAAAGGGCAGAAAGGTGATTTTTTTATGGTTTTTTGAGCTTTTCACCCATCAAAACTGCAAACCAAGGCTGCAAACATGGTTTTCTGAGATGCATGGGTCATGATGATTCCAATGGTGCCTTCCTTCTCATAGAAAAGTGTGCCAATTATTTTCATAGCACCTAGGGCGCTACACAAATGCCCAATTTTCTGTGAAATAATTGTCTAAAAAAACACACAGTTTTCTAGATTTTGACAAAAAGTTAGAAAATGCCTGAAAAATTGTTAGAATGGCTGATGATGATGTGTATAAGCTTGGAGGGAGGCCTCAACAAGAATTTCCAACTTTTTCTTCTCCTCCATGGTCAACTCATCAATTTTGGCATTGACTCTTTTGAGCTTGGCCAACGCAATTTTCTCTTTCCGAGCATGGAGTTTGACCTTCCTCCTCAACAAGTCATTATCCTCATTTTCCTTTTCTAATAGCTTCTCCAATTTTTTATTGGCTCTATCAAGTCATGGTTCCCTGTTCTCATTGATCTCTATAGCAAGTTGTTCATTTAGGGTTAGTTGGTCAGCAAGCTCAGCTTCCCTTTGTTTCTCTAGAGCTAGAGTTGTTTTCAGCCCTCTAGTTCTAGGTCTCTGTCTTGGTACCTATTCTTCTTCACCATCAAGTAAGCCATACTTTTCCAGTATTTCATCTAGCATGGCTTTGGCCTTTTGAGCCTCCCTTTGGGCAGTGAAGTACTTTCCCTCATCAATGACCTGCTTGGTCTTCAACTACTCATTTTCTTGCTCAAGAAATTTTATGACATCTATAGCCCTGTCAAGATTAGTTTGGAGCTCACTAATATTGGCATCCTTCCCTTTGATAGCAGCATTTGTGACTTTATCATTTTCATCCTCATCTAGGTCAACCAACTGAAATTCATGCATTGTTTCATGATTGTCCTCCTTATCATGAATGACTGGCTTAATGACCTTCTCTTTACCTTTGTCCACCTTTTGTGTTGATGTAGAAGGCATGGTCCCTTTCACTCCAATTGAAGCAAACACATGCCTATAGCTTCTCTAGTAGGTTTTTGGAAATGGCTCAACCTCAACCATACTAGCCCACTTAGGCTCAATATCATTTATCCTGCTAGGTGACCCAAAATCATGATGAGATGGAGATGAAGGAGGTGAAGGGGATTGATCTGATGATGATGAGTGATTCATGGGCTGAGATGATGAAGGGAAATTTTGTGCATGCTGAATGGATGGATCAATGAAAATATCATTGGCTATGAAGGTGCTCCATGCAATATTCAGTTGATTGAGATGGTGGAGGACTATGATTTTTACGAGGGAATGATGGAATATGCTTCTCATTTACTGTTCATATTCCTTCTTTTGGGCAATGTATGCCATCTTCTCTATACTCCAGAAAAGACAATAGGGCATGTTAAGCATTCTTACCCTAGTGAAATGCATCAAGAGTTGGATGTGATAGGAATTAGAGCCTTGAAAACCTACCTTCACATGAAAAAAATTTCATGATAATATTCATCAATTGTGCATATCTGTCCAAGAGGTGTGAAAAGGGGAAGGACCTCTTTGTTTTATTTTGATGTCTTGGTTTTAGGAAGAAGTCAAAATCCCGTTTCTTCAACCTGCCTTTATTGAATCATTTCTCCCCAACATTTGGGATCCCTATAGCATCTGAAATGACAGCAGTAGATAAGGTAAAAGTGACCCCAGATAATTTAACTTGGTTTTCATGGAGTCCATATATGAAAATTCTAGTTAGCATGGGGTGGTGTTTAACCCTCTAAATTTTCTCACAAAAATCATAATAGCCAACATGTTTGAAGCATGTGATAGTCAATGGAGAAGCTAAGAGTTCCTTAGTGTTGGTAGGCTCAATTCTGAGCACTCTTCCTCCTTTATGTGGCCTCCTTATCTCTGTTTCCTCTCCTTTAGTGAATGATGTGTTTTCCTCTTCTGTTTCCATCGTGTTTTTGTTAAAACCCTAGCGATTAGGGAAGGGAAATGGGAAAGGGACATGGGAAAGGAAATATGAGGGAGATGTTTGATAGGGATATGTGATATGGTGAGGGGATAGGGAGTAATGTTTAGGGATATGAGGAATGGGGAAGGGAAAAGGAATGACAGAGTGATGGGAATTGGGATTTAGGATCCTAGGTTAAGATAGCACCTAAGGCTTAGGGTTTTAGGAATTAGTAGCTTAGGGATGGGGATTATGATAAAAGGGATTAGGGAATGAATTATAACAATGTAGGGATTGTATTGAGTGTAAGGAAAACGGGATTTTGGGAATTATGAGTGCAAGGGACAAAAACTAGGGTTTCACATTCAAGAAGACACCAAATTACAAATTTAACTTGCAAAACTTCAGCACATAAACTTAAGAAGGTGATTTTTCATGGCATGTGCCTCTTATTGGTTTTCTGGAGGTCAATGACTAAGTGGAGGAGCTTTGAAGGCAATTTTGATCACTTGGATGCTTTTTTGAGCTTGCTGGTCATTTGCGCCCTTGACACGCTATTTGCGCCCTCCTCTACGTATTTTCACCATCAGCAATGTATTTGTGCCCTTCTCAGCACATTTTCACCATAAAAAACACATTTACACCCTCCTGAATGTATTTGCGCCCTCGCTTCAGGATTTGCGCCCTCGATTATGCTCCTTTACCAATTTCGCTCAGAATTTCAAAATTTTGGTCTCTTGGAGTGCTGAATTGATATTTAGAGGATGAAAATGAATTTGAATTGATGTCTATTAGTCATAAATAACTAAGTGAATTTGAATTTGAATTTAAAAACCCACTTTTCTAATGTCTTTTTTCACTTTTTGAAGACTTTTGTTGATTATCCTTTCATCTGATTTTTCTTTCTTGCAAGATGGTGTTGCTGGAGTTTGACACTTTTCTCTTTCAGTTTTGCATGTGTGTTTTGATTTGGAAGCTAGGGACCAAACTTATTACATATAGGAAGCATACAATTACATAAAAAAATTAAAAATAAATTACATCTTTGTTTTCATATCAAAATTACATTTTGATATGTGTTGCTGGAGTTTGACACTTTTCTCTTTCAGTTTTGCATGTGTGTTTTGATTTGGAAGCTAGGGACCAAACTTATTACATATAGGAAGCATACAATTACATAAAAAATTAAAAATAAATTACATCTTTGTTTTCATATCAAAATTAAATTTTGATATGAAAATCATAAAAATCAAATTTACAAATTTAAAAAATATCATATTTACATGCTGATAATATTCTGCAAATTAAAATGAAATGTTTATTGAGTCACTCTCGTACATTTTGCTGACCTTATTGAGATGAAATGGTGCATTTTTGGACCTTGAACATTGAAACCTAATGACCTAATGGGGCCCTGAATGACCTGACTTCCATGATTGACTGACTTTGACATAAGGACATAGTGAAATGAGCTTTTCAAAAGTGTTTTTATGCTCAGCAAGACATGAAGGTGGGCCAGAAAATGAGAGTTTGTGAGGGAGAGTTAAAATTTATGACTAGGACTACCATCAGTGAAACAATATTTAGCAGGACCTAATGGAATGAAATAAAAATTTCAGAGTGGGACACCTAAAATGAGAATGAAAAGAGTGATTTTGATCACTGATGGAAAAATTCATATTCTAACTCTAACACATCTACGGAGGGCCCTCTGTAGAAGTACAAGTTAGCTTAATCTAGTTTTTAATTACAAATTCATTACATTTTCCGGACTCTTTTTTGTTTAAGTTTTAAATCTATGCTTTGTTTGATGTAGTTAACATGCTTTGAATTTATCACTTATTTGTTCCTTCCTCCCTTTATAGGTCAAGTGCTTGAGTAAAAACATAAAAATAATAAAAACATTTTCCTTGTTTCAAGTCTTGCATTTAGTATTTCATAAGGTTGAATTAGATGTTAGATTACATGAAGGAACTCCAACTGATGTAAACACACACAAGAGTTACTTAGTTCCAATCTTTTCAATTACTTTTAAAATAATAATTCGATTGCATTTAGAATAGGGTTTATTTATTTTCAATAGAGTATAACTTTATTAGTTTCTTAGAAATAGGAATCTCATTACTTTATTACAACAAAAATATATTTATTTATAGATTAAATGAATTTTTACAGATTAAATTTTCTTCCTTGATCAATAGAATATATTTACATTTTAGAATAGAATTTCTTTCATGTTCATATATTTGCATTTATGCTCGATAGAATAGAGTTGCTTTTAGGCTCATAGTTTAAGATTTATGCTCAATATAATAGAGTTTATTTCATGTTAAATAGAACAAATATTCTTTTATGTTTAATAGAATAGGTTTAAAAAAAAGTTAGAATAGCATTGTCATTTCATCAGATTAAATAATTTATATACTTTATATTTAGATTTTGGTGCTTCATATATTAATATTTAATTGAAGTTTTTTCAACATATTAGATTCTTTTTATCAAAAGTTAATTTCCTATCATATATAATGAAAGTGTTGCTTCATAAGAACACGAACCCTGGATTTATAATTTAATGTAATTAATTTAAGATACAATTAAATTACCAAACACCGATAAAAACATTTCATTCAATGTTTTTTATATAATACATCCATACACTACTAACTCAAGATACAAACAATGTCAGTAAACTAACCCCAAATTTTAACCAACGATTATGACTTCCTCACAATATAAATTTTGAGCTCAATACGTCATACATATCTGCTCAAAATATACATTAGGCCTTCCAATGTCTCAAGATATAAAAATTACCACTCTCTCTTTTAGCATAGAGTCTCACTAACAATTGCTTCATCAATACAACATGTAATCATGCTTAGTCTCATAAGCAGAAAATAAGCCCTCGTCATTAGTTTCTTTCATCAATAATTTCCCTTCTATGTAAGCTTAGCACCTCATGGACATCATACTTTACAAGCTCAACAAATGTATATAAGAATATTTGTCATATTAACACTACAAACACTACCATCAACAATCATACTATAGCAATAGTAATAATCCAATTCGGAAATCCAAATATCATCTCCGCTCAACACAAAAATTTCATTATCAACAACATACTTATTATGATATCAACAATACACTTTGTCACACTTAGAATTTCATAACCTATAGAAAATATCTATCACACTTAGCATTTCATCACCTGTAGAAAACCTCTATAACACTCAGCAATCCTTTATCCATATCAACAATCAAAATTTTGATTATATTATGATTTTAGCCACTTGTACAATAAGCATGTGGCTTAGAAAACTAGGGCCAGGTCAATTCAACACTCAACACTACCATTCAATCAGACTTCATAGAAAACAAATTCCAAACTCAAATTTTGATCACAAAATATAAGTTACAACTTGGACATAGTAAGTTATGCTTCAGAACATTTTTACATCAGATTAATATATTTTTTATTTCATCGCACTACTCACAATCACAACCCAGACCATCAATATTTTGACATAAAAATTCTCGATAAAAAAATTGGTAAAGGATCACTAGGTGCTTTACTGACTTAACTAGCTTCTCAAGTACATATTACAAATTTTTCCAATGTGTGTGGATGCTGACATTGATCTAATCCTTGTAGCGTTATAGACTTGGTCAATTTTTTTCAATGATCAAGCCAAAATATAAAAAGTGCAAATGTATAGCACCCATTATCAGGGAATAATACAACGACCAATGTTATTATAGTCATCTTACATCTATGACATGATTCTAGAATTGGATCCAAAAGATACATGTACCCATGAAACATAATAAGATATGGAAGGCATATTTACCATACTATTTGAGGTTGCACTCTCATAGTTGAACAAAGGAACATTCCCTTTGCACCAGATCAGAGACAACCATAGAACCAAATCAATAGGCTTATCAATAATTATATTGTTGCGTTATATCTACAATCCTTGATCAACCATTGCGTTTGATTTATCCAACATATGATTTTCAATTGATAACACAATTGAATGCATACTAATATCATTCACAAAATAATAAATCACTTCATTTCCTTAAACATAGATTAACATATGCACGTCACATTTAATACAATGTCTCTTCTTCTGTTTTTAATATTGAAGACTATATCAAGACTGGAACCAATGAATTGGAATCATGGGCGTGAGGATTGAAATTGAAAGGTGAGATAAGCATGCTCCAAATATGCAAGAACACCCACACACAATAGTAGATTACAATGCCCTTATCCTCTATCTCACAATAGAAATTCTTGTCAAGAAAACTACTAGGGATTACCCCTTTAAGGCCACAAAACTGTGATGATATTGAGCTCCTAGTATCTACGAATGATCAAAAGTTATGGATTGTGCTTCTCTAAATTTTGTTAGAGGAAACTGTTGATAAATGATACTTGTCGGGAAACGACACCATTAATCAAATTTTAAAATTTTTGAGCAACCTAGCTCTAGCCATATTGCATAGAGGAATTGACAAAGAACTGAATGCAAGCCAAATAATATTAACGCACACCTGGAATCATGACCTACCAAATCAATGCTCTCAAGTTTCATTCTACATTTTTTAAAATACAATTTGATACATTGACCAAGTCAAGGTTTACTTCAAAAACCATGGGATTTACCATGGGTAAGTTGATGGTAAATTGGGCCGGCCCAAAAATGATCTAGGGGCATGATACGGTCAAACGATATAATGTCTGTATTTTTCAACCTTTCAACTTATTTTACTTTCACTACAATGACCATTCCCATTAAATGACAATAACAATAGTTAAATGCTTGTTCAATCAATTAAATACTTGGCCTTTGGGGCCTTGTTTATTTTTGCTAATGTGACTAGGCTAATAATCATGCAAAACTCATGTGCTTCCATCCACCCTCTATTGCATCATACACTTGCAAGTCATGCCACTTCATTTGTAATTCATCGTTGAAATTAATTCCAATGAAACATTTCCAACATAGAGAACATTGTAACCCCTCTTAGCTACTTGAATAGATCATTAATTATGGGAAATGGGTATTTGTTTTTAATTTTAGATTTAATTAATTGTTGTTAAACAATACACAACTACAACATGCCATCCTTCTTATTTAAAAACAACGTTGGGGCTCCCTAGGGAAACATAATGGGTCTAATGTACCCCTCATCCAACATATCTTTCAAATGCAACTTTAATTCTACCAACTTCAGTGTGATCATATGATATGGAGATTTTTAAAGCTAGCACTACATTGGGAATCAATTCAATGGAGAAGAAAATTTACCTACTGGGTGGAAATATTGATATGTCCTCTGAAAATGCATCACTGAAATATTTCAGGAGAGGGTGCTCTTCAATTATGATCTCATTGTTTTCTATCACATTGGTTACTTGGATCATAAACAAGGCACACCCCTTCTAGTTACATATATTTACTTACAACAATGAAATTTGTTTGATTGAGATAGGCTTTCTCCTTACAATGGATTTTCCCCACCTTTTTCATTGAGGCACTGCAACAATTTATTACAACAATCCACCTTAGTTCCATAGGTTTCCAACTAGTCCATTCCAATTAAAGCATCATATGATCCCAACAACAATAAATTGAGGGTAGTTATTGTGTGCATGCCACCTAATCAAGGGGGTATTATTCCACTATCTCTCTTACCCTATTTTTTGTTCCCATGGCTAGTTGGATGAGCCATAATCTTGCATGGGTACTTATTTGCAGTTTTCCCATATCTACAACCCCTGGGATAATATAACTATAGTTAGAGGCTGACTAAATAAAAATTGAAACATGCTAGTTGGTAACCAAGCCTTCCATCTTAAACATCGAGCATTAATGATATGATTTCTTACTGTCCAATGCTACATAAATTTGAGGCACACTTTGAGGTACATCATTCACCACCGCTGCCTCTTGGAAATTATAAAAATTCTTGTTGTTTTATTGTTAGAGATGATGGTCCCTCTTCTTGTAGTTCTCTCCACATCCCCAACACTATAAAAACCTTCTCTTGTGAACCTCAGTCTCTTCTCTCATTTATTTGATAGGCTAGTCTCTATTGATAATGTGTAATATTCCAAAAATTTATCCTTCATCTAAATGGAATATTATAGTTGGTTTTATCACTAGGTAGGTGAATAAGTGGGTGAGGAGACCCATAAAACCCCTTTAGAAGGAATAATAACACTCCTAATGTGAAAGGAGGAAGAATAAGCAGCTGGAATAAGCACCTTTGGGTGTGAACAGGGATTGGATCATGTTGATTCAGTGAACTTTGACCAAATCAATAGCGTTGTCATAGAGGAGTGGTATTTATGATAAGACATCGTAGTTTTGGTGGAGGACAACTTGCATGAGCTTGGTGAAATGTATGGATGGGACCCAATGTGAGGAGGCTATCATGCTATATATGGAGGGGATAGCAACCATTGTTATTCATGTTTGAGATTATCATTTGATATTGGTCTATTTAGACTTTTTCTTCCTCTTGCTGTTTAGCAGGGTTGCTATGCTGTTTAGTACAAGGGTGTTCCTGATCGGGAATCCCTACCTAATCCTTAGGGAAGGAGAGGTTATTTGAGCTACATTTCCTCATTCCGACATTCTGGCCAAGCTACCTCCTTCAGCTACATCGCAATTTATATTTAGAGCTGGGTTGTGTTGCAGGGTGCAGCAAAGGAGGATCTCTTAGAGTCATTTTTGGGCTTGTTTTTTAGTGGAGAGGTTGTCTATTCATTGGAGGATCAGAAAGGAGGACTTCCGGGCATATTTTGAAATCTTTCACATTAGGCAAACCATCTTCTATCCCTCACAGCGCAGTCACCATCTTGAACTGCATTATTTTTTGGAGGCATTTGTTGGGAGGGTTCATTGAGCACATCAAGAGGGTCTATTTCTGAGTAGAGGGATCAACCTTCTAATTAGAAATACCATTGGAGGAGGACATAATTATTTCAGGTCTTTCATAGCCTCATTTCATATCAGATCTAGTTTGCAGTGGCACATTAACCCCATGGTTATTTGTCACATTGTATATTTCTTGGTATTTCTAGCAATCCTTTCCAGGTTGGCTAGAAATCTTGTATTAGAGCCCACATCTTCATTGCTGGTAATTTATTTTGTTTCTATCAGCCATATTCCATTTATATATGTATTTATTATTAGCTACACTATTATAGACAGCGATGTCACTGCTCTCCGACATTCTATACAGTTGCAACAACTCATGTGTTGATTGTTTTGTTCATTGGAGACTTGTTCCCATTGCTTGAGTGGCTTGTCCCTCATGATATTTTTGTATATTTATGCTGATATCTTAATAAAATTATGGCTGCATATTTATCTATCCTATTTCATATTCAGATTTGTTGTGTTTTACATTTTTGTGAGCTATATTGCTGCTATTCCCCTTTTGGGATATTACAGTGGCATCAACACATAATCTTGGCTCAACCTATGCATTCAATACATTATGCCATTATAAGGAGAAGCTTATTCTGACAGAAAAGAGAAGTTGTACAGAAGAAACAAAGACATTACTCCATTATTTGGAGAAATAAAGGAAGAGAGGATCTCCCAGTTTTTTTTCCAATTTATGAAGAGCATCAAAGAAGATCTCAAGGAGATGAAAGGGGAGAAGTGTAGAAACACTTAAAGAGGGTTTGAAAGTGAAGCAAGCCCTAGATATTCACATGATGAGTGTGATCATTCATCCACACATGCAGATCCACAACGCAGTTTATGGCCCACATTCACTGCAAGAAGAATGGAGGAAGAAGGTGCACCAAGGGAGGAGACCTTGAGTGACTATCTTCAGGAGTATGAGTCTCAATCATGGAGATTCAAAAAACACTTGGAATTCCAAGGGTTTTTCCAACTAAAGGAAGAGAGAAGATCCAAAAACCATAATAGAAGCAAGAGAGGTAGAATATTTATATCTAACTTTGATGGGTCAGAAAAGTGCGCAGCTGAAGCTTGGGTGAAGGAGCTAGATTCCTATTTTCAGCTACACCAAGTTTCAGAAAAGGAGGCCATTAGAGTAGAAACACTGCACCTCAAAGGTATGGCCCATGATTGGTGGTTTTATAGTTCTGCTTCATTTTATCATGCAACTGTAAACACTTATGCAAGGTTCACTAAGAAATTAGTGAGGATATTTGATCTTAAACATTGTAAAACATCTCTTGTTGAACCCAAAAACTCAAAACCTTTGCATGAGTTGGAGAGATTTATTTTTCCAACTCCACTCCATAATTTTGTTGAAGGGGATAGAAACAAAAATGATACTTTTCCAAGGGCAAGATACCCACTTCTTGAAGAGCCCTCTTCTATAGATGAAGACATTGAGGTCCCTCCTTCAAGGGAAGACCAAGATCAAGGGTCTCTCATTGATGATGAGGCATTATCACATATTGACGAAGAGGATGAGCAAAGAAGAGATAACATCGTTGTACTGTTAGGAGGAGGTACATCACCACATGGAGATGGGAGGGAGCCATTTCTTCCATTAGATGAGCCCTTGTGTCTTTTCAAGGAGTTCTGAATGATTCAACATGTGGAAACCAAAACACAATTCCAGAGCAGCATGCATCAATTTTTGTGGATTGTGATATGGAAGGGGAAGAAAGGAAGGATCAACATCAAGGGATGATGAGAATTCACCCTTATCTATCTCAGGAGGTTTCTGCACAAAAGAAGGAGACTTTATTGTGCAGTGAAGGGAGGGACAAATCAGTCCACTCATATATACAGTCCACTTCAAATTTTGATGTCTCACTACATGGGGGCATTCCACCTGGGAGGCCACCAGATCTAGAGTTGGTGAGAGACATTTTTCCATTTGGTTCACCACTCTTAGATCCTAGAGGGGTGGATACTTTGGAGGGGTCTAGTACAGTGCAGAGAGTTGGGGATAGACTCAAGGAGGAGGGAGACATTCTCCCATTTTCAGCATTACCCACTCTCACTACACATACTGTGCTGAAAGAAGTTGCTGCAGTGATGGAGGATGGCACCTTCATGGTGCAAGGAAGCTGCTTTATGGATTTGGAGAAACAGAGGGTACTTCCTTTGAGGAAGGGATCCTCCATAAAATGGAGTAGATGGAGGCCACTCATGCTAACATTGGCCAAGATCAGGAGGTTCCTTTTGGATGATAGCTTCTCATGGGAGGCAAACTTCCAAAGGTTACCATTTCTATTGGAGCATGAGCAGCTGCATGATGGGCATGGTAGCACTTTGGAGGAGAACTTTGGCATGGGGAGTGTCAAAGGAGAGGACAACAACATGTGGGGAGCTTCACATTTTAGATCTTCAGCGCTGTCTCTTGGGAGGATTGATCCATATTGGAGGTCTCAACTTTTGGTAGAGTACTCCAAGGATCTTGGTGCCTGCATGATTCTTGATGACCCAGATGGAGATGATAGATACATGGTGGTTGGAGAGGTCATCTATTCTTATGGCAGAGTCTTCTTGAATAGAGTTTCTGAGCTCAAGAGGAAGCTACTACATGCAGCACATGTGGACTTTCTTTCCATGCACTTTGATGCATTTCATTCTTTGATGGAGGAGTTCACTTGGGAGGGTATCCAGAAGGATATATATCAGCATATGGAGATATGCATAGCCCGGATGGCGATGGAAAGGATGTCACAGCCACTTCCCTACTCATTGAGGGCGAGGGAGAATTTCCATTTGAGTCATTTCAGCTCAAGGACCAAAGTACATGGTGGAGAAGGTACAATTTTGCATTATGATTTGTACTTCTTTACTTTTTGTGAGCAGCATGTTGTATTAAGGAGGGTCATTCATTCTTATACATTATATTATGATGTACTTGAGGCCAAATGTAGCATTGGGATTGGCTATCCTTTTGGTGGTTTGTGGGGGAAGCCACATGATTCTTGGTGTGCACCATTGGCACCACATTTTACTTTCATGATCCTATATTGTAGGATGATTGTGGAAGAAAAAAAGTGGCTGGAAAAGCACTTGTTGTTCTTTGATTTGAGGCAGGAAAGGGATGCACCGCGTTGGTTCCATGTGTGGAAATATGATCCACTTTCCGGTTGTCATATGGAAGCTTGTTTTCATTGGTTTTTGCTTCCATATATTGTTGATATTTTTATGTTCATGGGGAGATTTATTTGGAGAGTGGAACAAAGGTTGGAGGTGCCCATTGGGAGTATGATTCTCCCTACTTTACATGTTGTAAGTTTAAGGAGAAACAATGGGAAAACCATGATTTCCATACTACATCTCTTTTCTTCATGTGGGAGGAGCCATTTGAAGAACTTGATTTCTTGGAGGAGGCACTTCATGGTTGATTTATTTGGTGGAGTAGCTTGGTCCATTCTTGGAGGCCATGAAATTTCAGAAAATTATCAGCAACAACCCCATACTTACCATAAATGGAGAGAGAAACAACTTGGATGGGAAAATCTGAACTCTCCATGCAGCCCCAACACATTGCATAGACTAGGGGTTGAAGATTCTTTTGATGAGCTACCTAGGATGGCTCATTTCATTTGGATGATAGCATGGGTGTGGGAGACTCTCATTGGGGATGAGATTCCCTGTTTATCATCACTCCTACCTTGAGGAGGCCATTGGACAGCAAGAATGTTTCCACTTACACCTTCCACTTTCTCATGATGTACACCATTTGGTTTTGCATACTTGGGAGGAACCATTGGAGGGAAGATTTATTATAGATTATGTTGAGCTGTGGTGGGAAATATTGAATAAGGAGGCCACAAGAAGAGGAAGGGAGGGATTTTGATCCACCTTTACAGTTTGTTGAGGACAAGCAACATTTTGGAGGGGAGGACTGTAATATTCCAAAAATTTAGCCTTCATCTAAATGGAATATTATAGTTGGTTTTATCACTAGGTAGGTGAATAAGTGGGTGAGGAGACCCATAAAACCCATTTAGAAGGAATAATAACACTCCTAATGTGAAAGGAGGAAGAATAAGCAACTGGATTAAGCACCTTTGGGTGTGAACAGAGATTGGATCATGTTGATTTAGTCAACTTTGACCAAATCAATAGCGTTGTCATAGAGGAGTGGTCTTTATGATAAGACAACACAGTTTTGGTGGAGGAAAACTTGCATGAGCTTGATGGAAAGTATGGATGGGACCTAATGTGAGGACGCTCTCATGATATATATGCAGGGGATAGCAACCACTGTTATTCATGTTTGAGATTATCATTTGATATTGGTTTGTTTATACTTTTTCTTCCTCTTGCTGTTTAGCAGGGTTGTTGTGCTATTTAGCACAAGGGTGTTCCTGATCAGGAATCCTTACCTCATACTCAGGGAAGGAGAGGTTCTTTGAGCTACATTTCCTCATTCTGGAATTCTGGCCAAGCCACCTCCTTTAGCTACAATGCAGTTTCTGTTTAGATCTAGGTTGTGTTGCAGGGTGCAGCAAAGGACCTCTTAGAGTCATTTTTGGGCTTGTTTTTCAGTGGAGAGGTTGTCTAGTTATTGGAGGATCAGCAAGGAGGACTCCCGGGAATATTTTGACATCTTTGGCATCAGGCCAACCATCTTCTATCCCTCACAGTATAGTCACCATCCTGAACTGCGTTATTTTTTGGAGGCATTTGCTGGGAGGGTTCATTGAGCTCATTAGGAGGGTCTATTTCTGAGTAGAGGGATCAACCTTCTAATTATAAATACCATTGGAGGAGGACATCATTATTTCAGATCTGTCATAGCGTCATTTCATGTCAGATCCAATTTGCAGTGGCACATTAACCCCAGGGTTATTTGTCACATTGTATATTTCTTGGTATTTCTAGCAATCCTTTCCAGGTTGGCTAGAAATCTTGTATTAGAGCCCACATCTTCATTGTTGGAAATTTTTTTTTTTTTTCTATCAGCCATATTCCATTTATATATGTATTCAAGAGCCCACATCTTCATTGTTGGGCATTTTTTTTTTTTTTCTATCATCCATATTCCATTTATATATGTATTCAACAGTAGCTACACTGTTATAGACAGCATTGTCACTGCTCTTCGACATTCTATACAGTTGCAGCAACTCATGTGCTGATTGTTTTGTTCATTGGAGACTTGTTTCCATTGCTTGAGTGGCTTGTCCCTCATGATACTTTTGTATATTTCTGCTGATATCTTAATAAAATGATGGCTGCATATTGATCTCTCCTATGTCATATTTAGATTTGCTGTGTTTTACATTTTTATGAGCTATATTATTGCTATTCCCCTTTTGGGATATTACATAATGATGAAATTCCAGTGGAATTCACCCTTGGAAAGAGCGGTGAACTTAAAATTTTTCCCTCCTTGTTCGTGTCCTAAGGATTTTGGTCCTTTCCCTTTGAAACTACTTCTATCCTTATTCCAGTCTGATTGGAATTTAGCCCTATGTTTAGATTGATCATAGCAATACTTAGTCATTTGGATGGTTTCCTCCAATGTCCTTTTCTCATAAAACGTAATCCTATCTTAATAGGTCTGTAGTAACCCACTAACATATCTCTATATCCTCACCCTTATTTTCCTTGGTATATGACACATACCTCAACAACTCCAAAAATTTATTGGTATAAGCATCCAATGTAAGATTCCCTAGCTTATGTTCATGGAACACCTTAATATTACTATCACGATACCTATCAAATAGATACTTCTCATGTATATATTTTTCAAATTTCCTCCATGATATTTGTTTTTTCTCTAATACCCTTAACATTTCTCATATTTTCCCACAATATATCATCTTTTCCCTTTAAGCTAAAAATGACTACTTTTGCCTTCATGTTTAGAATTGACATGATATTTGAAGAATTTCTTCATTCTCAATAGCTGAGATTATACCTCTTTATCCTTCTTAGGGTTTCTTTCTTTCTTGAACTCTTCCAACATTAATCTCTTCTCACTTCTCCTTTTCTAGTTGTGGCTTTTGGGTGCAACACTAGACAACTGGTCATGGTTTCTTGACTCTCTTTCAGAGTGCTGAGTAGGATTTATCCTCTCACTGTGTATTCAATTTATTTTCTATGCCTTTTTCCTTGACTTGTTTCCTTCTGTCCTATTCACTTCCAATCTCTCTATATTAATCTCTTATGGGATTTTCTTGGAGTTGTGTTTTCCTAGATAGTTGGCACTAATATCATGTTTCTTTTTCCTTTGCAGATATGATAAGATCTATAAAATCATTGCAATCACTTCTTCTTTCTTTTATTATGGTCTGATGATATTTTCATTATTTCCCTTGCAACTTATCAACTAAGCTCTCATGCTCCTAAGAGTATCTATCCAATAAGGGGAGTTTTCCTCTAACCTCTTCCCAACTAAGTCCTTTTCCTAAATATGGTGGGACATATCCACGCCATACTACACCATTATGCTACTCATTCCTCCATTTATTACTATAATTTTTGTCTTCTTATGTGCTATCATACACACACATTTTTTAGTTAAATCTAGCATTAGTAATTTATCATCTTAGTCTATCAACATTAAGCATGTTGATCTAAATTTGTTCACAAAATAAAAACCCATTTCAGTTATACATTCTAGATAAAAAAGACATATCAACATTATACTGAGTTTAAAAACCATATCAACAATAAATCAAAATTAAATATATACAATAATTAAACTATATATTAAATTTAGTTGATTTTGTGTGAGTTGCTTTAGGTCCAGCATTGATCCTTCACTCTAATACCACTCTCTAACCACCTCCCTTCCAATACATTAAAGATTCATGGTTTGAGGAAGGTCTTACCTATTTGACCTCATCCCCAAGGTTTGTTATGGAAATGGGGTTAAAAAAAGCTTCATTTTTTCAAGTCTACAAAAATAAATTATGACAATACAATTACAACTAGCTCATCAAGACATTTCGAATGATATAAAATTTACCTTAGTCTGAGTTCTAAGTCAAAAGTTATACCCAATAAAATTTTTGGCCTATTAATAAAATCCATGTCATTACATAGGTTTCATGTGGCACCCTTGTGATATTATCCCTACTCACATGGCACGAACACACTATTTTTGTACCACACCACATAACCTATGCTCCCATCCATTATACCATGTGTCTGAGGTGGAGCCCATCGTCCCATGTAATCCTCACACCTCGACATTGGGTATTTCCTCCTTGAATCCCTTTATTCCAACCTTAAGTAAGCTAAGGTCGAGATCCAAGATTTGATGGGGCCTTGACATCAAGGTTCCTTGCCTCCTTTTGTTCCAAACTTATATTTAGGCTTTCCAAGATCTAATGGAAACATTTTTTTACCCATAATTCTACCCCAATCCCACTCACTTCCTTCTCACCCAAATTCTCTATGTTCCATCTCAACCAAAATAATTAGTAACATGGACCCCCAATTATGGTTTATAGTGTGGGGAACAGAGGGACTCTTAATGAGTCTCACCTGTTGATAGAAGGAGGGAGGTTTGACACAAATCCCAATAGTAACCCCCCCATGTTTGTTAAAATTTAAACACGAGGGGGCCCTCTCAATATATCTTAACTGTCAATCTCTAGGATGCTCTCCACTTTGTTCCATTTAGAAACCCAGTGACCCACCCCAAGCCACGTCCCTAAGCCATGTCACCAAGCAACATCACCATTATACTACCGCGTGGCATCCACGTGTTTCCTACTTGGCTTCCATGGAACTTTCACACCAACACCATGTGGTCCACAAAACCCTCCACTACACCACAAGTGTATCCATCCTTATCTAGATCCAAGTCTACACATTTTTGCAATCACTTGCTTCCCTCATATCTATAGAATCTTGAATAGGCTATGGAAAGTTTTTGTTTTGAAAAAATTATGTTGGTGGGGCAACCCTCCAACACTAAGATCTAAATTTGTCTCTAGTTGTATCTAGACTGTCGAAAGTTGTGAACCCTTTTCCATCCATAGATTCTTGGACTCCAAATCTAATCCTTGCATAAAGTAACTAGCCTAGGCCCCATTGGTGTTATATGAAGAGGGTCCCATATAAAGGTTTGAAAGGTTGTTATCTAGGATTCAGACACACATGGGCCTCCAAGATGTGTACGCCCTTTTCCACCCCTAGATCTCCAAATCCCTAGATAGAAATAAACTTGAGAGAAATTCAGCCCTGGAGTAATTTGAGGATTCACAAAAGTGTTAGCCCTTGCTAGCCCTAGATTCCCTATATCCCTAGATATTAATCATCTTGAGAGAAATATAGCTCTATAGTAATCCAATCCTTGACAAAAGTTTTGGCCCTTTCCAACCCCAGATTCTTGGATCTTGAGATTTCAATGATGCATGAAGGAAAAGGGAAGAGGGGGGACTTTCAATTAAAAAGGCTACAACTTAAATGCCAAATTTCCAAGTTTCTAAGGCATGAAGGCAGAAGTACCAAAAATAAAACTAGGCTTGAGATCCTATATAAGGAACTTGTTCCCGTGACACCCATTATGTGGTTCAAGAAAGAATAAGGGGCAAAGCCTTAGCACCAAAATTCACAATTTCTCAATAGAACCACACCAAGATATTATCCTTAATCAATCCAACCCTACAAGCTCTTATAGGTTAGTTACATTAATCGAGAAGAATGTATCTATTAATCAATAGTGCTAACATAAAATATCTAATTTCAACAAAAGAGGTGATGCATCCCCTCTAATAAACAACATAATTCCTTTAATAAACTAGACTATTACATTTCTCAGCCATAAAAATAAAGTGAATGAGCATAAATACACAATATATCAAACCAACCATGGACAATTTATTATAAAACATACTCAAAACATTCATTAAATTCATAACCTACAATATAACATGCCAATCATTACCATAGCTATCATTTTCACCTTTTGGGTATTCATTAAAATTCATAAATATACCAGAGCTCATATAAACATATGAAATTCATGGAATATCAAAATTCATAACTCAATATATAAATGCATTTGACTTATAAGAGTGTGTAAATATGGTTGGAAACTAAAGGAGGGACTTGGAAACCCTCCACCCAACCATAGGCTAGCTACACTACAACTTTATTAGAGTTGACCATTGCTGAGCCAAATTTGAACCACGAGGAGATGCTTACTTAGTGAATTTACACTAAAAGCTTGGTAGGCACTCAATAAATGGAGTCCACTGTCCAAGTGGTTTCTCAACTGCACTCTAGCAATAAACACCACAAACTTATTCATCTAAGTTCCATCATAGGGCTTCACCCAAGGTATTGATGGGGAATTTATCATTATAAGAGATTGAATCCACTATCCAAGTGATCTCTCTATTGTATTTTCATAGAAATAACCATAGTGGTCTATAATCCATTGTCTATGTGGTTAACGCCTCTCAAGAAAGCACCAAAATGACTTAGATTTCCCTTTCCAAGAGGTTAATAGTTATACAAATAAAACCACAGGGATTCGGTCATCCACTAAGCCTTCCACTTTAAATCACTAAAGCTTGGAAACACACATTCTAATCACCTAAAAAATATTAGTACAAGGAGTATTACCCCAATTTCAAAGCACAATGCTCACTCACAATTTTACCATTGGTCCATGCTCAACTTCTAAAGTAAATATTTCTTTGGTTATATTCTATTCCTATTACATATCAGTTGTCGCTCTCTTGTTTTTCCTCTATTATCTCTTTTCCTTGCATATCTTCATGTACCTCCTACAATGTGGAGCTCCTCTCTCCCATCTTGTCATGGAATAAGAAAATGTGGGAACTCACCCCCTATTCTAGTCATGTATTTTC
This sequence comes from Pinus albicaulis, assembly GCA_034641835.2. Classification (NCBI taxonomy): domain Eukaryota; kingdom Viridiplantae; phylum Streptophyta; class Pinopsida; order Pinales; family Pinaceae; genus Pinus; species Pinus albicaulis. Next base: position 436,094,024 of record CM076582.1, on the reverse strand, counting down.
TATCTATCAGGTGTTGGTTTGATCTCTTATGCAACCTCCTCCATCCTCAAGGGTGAGGGCATCATCCTCCACTTCTTCGCTCTCCCTTAGAATTGGATCCACGAGTCACTCCTTCAAGCCAAAATTGCATTTTTTTTCAAGGAAATGATTTAATATTTAAATTGTTTACAAGAATTTTCCCATCCAACCGTAGCTTCCATGCAAAATTTCTTAGATATGATCACATGTACAAAAATAGGGGTAAAAAGGCAAGTGTGTTCCACCTATAAATCTGAACAAAAAAATACAATGTAATCCATTGGGTAAGTGATAGAAGGGTTCCCCTAGAGGTAATGTAGTGTCCCAAGACCAAATGAGCTAACAATTCATTATTTTGATGTTATAGTTACATTTTATTGTGATTTGGGACTTGTGGTCTAAATTCATTCTAAGACACTAACCTAACTCATTTTAGGGATAATCAACATAAATTTAGAGATGAAATTTATTTTTCAGCTCTCACATGTGTGTTATCCTAATGCAAATTTCATAACACTATAATTTTACCTCAAAGGTGAAGATCTACAAATTGGACCCTCAAATGAAAAAAATTCTTTCTTTATCTTGCAAACGGTGGAATACTAGCTCAGAAAAATGCTTGAAGAACACAATAAAATTCATGAGATGAGTAAGATAAGTGCACCACTAGAGGTAATCCATAATTTAAGTTATAATGCAACTAATATTCCGTCCATCTTTCATTGCATTTGCATGTTATTGCTAGTTGCAAGTGAAAAAGTTGTTTTTTACCTTATTCAAAAAACATTTGATCTTAATGTCACTGAATAAAAACATCATTTTGGAAACGTAAACATAGGATAGGGGTTCCCCTACTTGTATTATAGTGTCAAAATTTCGATGCAACTGATGATTCATCGATCATGAGTCCCATATATAGTTTTATGGCATGTTACAACTCTCTTCATGAATCCATTCAACGACACATTGTGATTTTGGTATGGGGGCATAACATAAAAATTGAGAAACCTAATTGAGTTTCATAATCTCCCACACATGTGTTTGGATAAGGCCCGTGTGAGCACACTACCCACAATCATGTAAGCTAGGTTTCATAAAATTAACCCCTTTATGCAACAACTGCATTTTCCCTTATTGAGCAAAACACTCATTTTGAAGAGCATCAAAAAAAAAAAATGGGTAATAGAAACATAGGAGAGTAATGCTTCTCACTGTCACCCAATATCAAAATTCCAACGCAGTCAACGGTTCACCAATTTGAGTCCTAATTATAGTTTTATGGTGAGTTGTAACTCTCTAAATCTATTTGGGTACACATTATGAATTTGGTCTAGGGGAATAAAATACAAACTAAGTAGAATTCATAATTTACTGCCATGGGATCCCACAAGTTTGTTTGGCCAAGATCCACATGAGCAGGCTATACACTAAATCACCTCACCTAGGGTTTTGCAAAATCTACCTCTTTCTGCAAAAAAATAAATTTTTCCTTATTGAGAAAAACCCTAGCCTAAAAAATCATTAAATAAAACACTCTTTAGGAAATTGAATCATAAGAGAATGATCACCCTAGCTATATCCGAGTTTTGGAAGTCTAATGCAATCAATAGTTTTTCAAATTGTGTCACGATCATAGTTTTATGGTGAGTTTAAACTTGCTTCCTAAAGTTATTTAGGGACACATTGTGAATTTAGTCTAGGAGAATAAAATAAAATTTGACCGACATAATTGAGTTCTATAAGCTCCCACAAGTGTGTTTTCCAAGGCCCGTATAAGCACTATACTCGTGATTTCTCAAGCTATGGTTTTGCAAAAATGATCCATTCATTAGGGGTATTTTGAAGTCTAAAATGGGCCTCCTAAGGAAATAATAAAATAATAGCTAAACCAATAAAATAATATTTATGAATTTTCATTTTACTTTTTTCACCACAATCCATGTAACCATGGTTAAATTCAATTGAAAAAGTGTACCAAAATAAAAGTAATAAAAAAATTGTATTGATGTGACTATAAATAAGAATGAACTTTTCAATAAAATGTCATTATCATTGAAGAACTAATGCATTTGTCCTTTGTACTTAAATAACTTAAAATAAATTATAAATATAAATTCATAAATTCATAATTGTACAATACACTATTAAATAAAATTTATATTATTTAAATTATATAATAACATGTAATTAATATACTATAAAAAAATAAAATAAAATATTATAATAAATGTAATATATATATTTTTATGTATTTTTTTATATTATGTATTGAATTGATTTGATTTATAACAAAAGAAAAATAATATATAATTTAAAAATAAATATATGAAAATCTACAAATACAATATTGATTGAAAAAAGTGTAAAACCATGAATATTATGTAAGGATATACATTATTTCTTTCAAAAAATTTGAAATGACAACAATAATATTTTATTCAAAAACTGTGAAATGACATTTATTACTAGTACTTTACTTTTTTACTTTAAAAGTACTTAGAGTACTACCATGGTTAACCATGAGTTTTTATCCACCATTGAGAATGTAACAAGTAAGTACCTTTAACTCAAACAATGCCACATCAACCATTAGGGATGATGTCATCCCCTAAAATGTGATTGGTTCTCATAAAGTGAATTTTGATTGTATATTTTCTTTAGGAGGCCCATTTTAGACCTCAAAATTCCCCTAATGTGTGCAAAAATTGTGTTCTTCCTTACTAAGAAAAAGAATAGTTGTGGAGATCATCAGATAAAATATTTTTTTAGAGATAGAATCATAGGATAGGGATTACCCTAGTTGTAAAATAATAACAAGAGTCAAATGCAATTGATTATTCACTAGTATGAGTCCCAATTAGAGTTTTATGATGAGTTGCTACTTGCTTCTTGCCAAGCAATTCATGGACACATTATGAATTCGGTCAAGGGACATAAAATTCAACCCAAGTATTGTAATTGAGTTATATAGTATCTCAAAAGTTTGTTTGGCCAAGGATCTTATGACCACACTAGCCACAGTCATATAAGTCATGGTTTTGAAAAATCAACCCCTTCGTGAAAAATTTGTATTGTTCATTACTAAGAAAAACCTTATCTTTTGAAATTTTTGAATAAAATAATTCATGGGTAATGGAATCATAGAATATGGTTTCTGAGAGTTGTAATCTAGTTATAGGAGTCCAACATAATCAGTGGTTCACAAATGTGAGTAGCAATTAGAGATTTATTATAGGTTACAACTTGCTTTCTAAAGCCATTTAGGGACACATTAAACATGTGGTATGGGGGCATACAATCCAAACCAAGAAACATAATTGATTTTTGTATGCTCCCACAAGTGCTTTCTTCCAAGACCCATGTTAACATACCACCCATAATCTCCTAAACCATTATTTTGAAAATCCACCCCTTAGTGCAAAAATTGCATTCTCTCTTACTCAAAAAATATTGCTTTTAGAGGTTGTTGAAAAAATAATTTTTAGATTAAAAAAATCACATGAGAAGGTTTCCCTTGGCTATAATCCAATTTCATGAATCCAATACAATTGATGATTCCTCATTCCAAGCCTTGGATAGAGTTGTATGGAAAGTTACAACTTGATTTATGATGCCATTTAGGGACATATTAATAATTTGGTCTAGTGGTATAACATCAAAACCAAGTAGAATAATTGAGTTGCATATTTCCTTATAGACGTGTTTTTCCAATATGAGCATAGTATGCATAATCAACCAAGTCATTATTTTGTAAATTCCACCCCTTTGTGCAAAAACTGTGTTGTCTCTTACTAAGCAAAGCCCTAGTTTTGAAGATTTCCAAATTAAACATTTTTTCTAATATGGAATCACATGAGAGGGGTTCCCATAGATGTAACATAATGTCATGGGTCCAACACAATCAATTATTCCTTTATCTAAGACCTAATTATTATCTTGTTGTGAGTTGCAACTCGCTTCCTTAAGTCATTCATAGACACATCGAGAATTTGGTTTAGGGGCATAAAATTAAAAAAGAGTAGCATATTTTAGTTTTTTAAACTAATACAAGTGCATTTATCTAAGGCTAGAGAACACTACCCACAATCACCCGAGCCATTGTTTTACAAAATCCATTCCTTAACAAAAAAATTGCGTTGCCTCTTACTAAGTAAAACCCTAGTTTTGAAGGTCATAAAATAAACCATTTATGGACAATGGAATCACATGATAAGTGTGTCTATATATGTAATCTAATGTCACAACTCCAAAATAATCAATAGTTTTTTGATCTTATCTCTGGTTGGAGTTTTATGGTGAGTTACAAGTTGCTTCTTCAAGCCATTAAAGGGCACCTCAAGAATTTGGTACGAGGGCATAAAATCCAAACCATACAACATAATTTAGTTATATGAGCTCCTACATGTGTGTTTCTAGCGCCCACTTGAGCATGCTAAGATAATCACTCGAGCCAATATTTTGCAAAATCCATCCCTTAATGCAAAAATGTGTAGGAATGGTTTTGATGATGGCCTACTTTGGAATTGTAGATAAACATGGATGGTTAGAGCCACATACAAGAATATAATATAATTAAAATTTCTAAAGAGACACCTAATACTAGAAGGAAAAAACTAAGATGATATTAGGATACAACAAAAACATTGATGAGACACCGTTGATGGCCCAAAATGACCATTCAACATTATAAGGAAGGCCACCCGGCCGAGGACTTAAAGAAACTCCTTTTCTGTTTGGAATGGTGGTTCCAACTGGTTAAACTAGGTCTAGTTACCTTCTCTCTTTATCTAGTGGATTAAAGTATGTATTTTACTTACCAATAGAGAAGATACATCAAATCATCCCTCTTGCTGGTCTCAGGAAAGAAAGTGATTCTTAAGCCGATCTGGGGCTCAACCAAGCCACAACTAAAGTTTTCCTCTTTGATAAGAGAACTTCTAGAAATGTAATGATTGATATAAATGCAAAATAATCCTAGAATGCAATCAAAAGGAAAGAAATCCTAAGCATATCTCGATTAGGAAGATGTAGATTTAACCAAACCGAGAGAAAAGTAATTAAATAATTGGGATTTTAACATGCCTGGTTTTAGGTGAATATCTGGCTAATGAAATAGTTCTACTAGTTGATATTATAATTACCAAAACATGCTTTGTTCAAAGACCTATTAACGGTGAATGATTAACAGTTAACATCAAGAAATAGTTCACTTTGTGTCAATGGTAATTAAATCGAATTTAGATGGCATAATTCTTAGTAAAAAGTTACTCAAAAATATGATTTGAGCATATGTGAGCAAAAGAGAAAATTGATAACATATCTATAAATCTAATGAACTAGATATCTAATTAAAAATACAACCTTCCACATCAAACAATAGTGCAAAATATAAGAAAGCTTCACACACATATGTTATTCAAAAATGAAATTTGCATTACAAATAATAGTATTTAAAATACAAATTTATTAAAATCTGGTCTCTACACTTTGTTCCGTGAACAAACCTCTAACAATCTCTTACAAATCAAACACTCTCCCATTAAAAGGAAAATCAACAATTATAGTGCAAGCTTTGCTTATAATACAAAGTATAGATTTGAAAAAGACAAATCCCAATGACTTGGATCTAAGCTTTTCCTCCTGCGTTTACATCTTGAGAATCCCTTACAATAGTGTTTCAGAATTCCCTAGGTGCAGAGAAGCGAAACCTCTCAAGCATTCTCTAAAAGCCATATTTATAATTACAAAAAGAAAACCAAAATGAGAGAGTTATAAAAAGAAAATCAAAATGAGAGAGTTGTTGGAGAATAAATTTGCTCTAATCAATTTTGATTGGCCACAATTATTTTTCCTTTCTTGGTGGAGATTTTCTATTGTTATAAATCCTCTCTTCCAAATCTCCTCAACTGCTCTCCTACCAAAATGAATTAAAAGTAAATTATATTGCAAATCAAAATTAGAATTACCAAACATGGGAAAACAAACATCTCCAATCAAAATTTAAATAAATAACTAAATAAATATAAATCTGAGCTTCCCATTGATATTTGTAAGGATATTGTTGTTCAAATAGAACAAAAACAAATGGATCTACAATCAACAGAGACTTTGGGAAAACTAAAATGCAAAAACTAAACTCAGAAAATTAGTTTTTGTTACAAATTCAGAGCTTAATTTTCTGCTAAATTTTAGACATGGATAATGATTGAATCTAGTCATGCAACCACTTCAAAAATATTCTCCATGATTTTTTCTATCTAATGAGCCATCCCGGCCTCATTTAACCAATTAAAACTCAACTTATGTGTAGAAATTATATACAATATGCATGTATATATCTGGACTCTCCTGATCTAACAATATTTATCTTCTTGCTAAATACAGAATCCTTCCACTATAATTATTGCGGAAATTTAATCAACAATTGAAAAACACATGAAGCAATAAAAACACACATAACACAATTGTTTAATGGGAAATCCTGAAGCTGAAAACCCCAACTATCATATATTATGTATAATGGAGATCATGTAACAATCTCATCCATAGATTAGTACATCAAGCTCTTAGTACAATCAATCATCACACACTAACATGGAGAAATCCGCAAATCCATGCACTGATTTCTTGCCACCTGATAGCCTGCCTCCACTGCGCAATCCAAGTTGATTACAAAGACCAATTAGATGCAATCCCACTCTCCTTGACTATGTTATTATCATTGGAAACTCAAATGTATATATAGATGCAATCCATGCATCAATATGGTCACAACGGATAGTTTATCTCACCCTTTAACCTATCTCTGCACTGGGTCTCCACTGGATCTGACATGCACTGTAGTTAACTGCTGAATTGTTCAGTTGATTAATGAGTTATTATTTGTGAATTAATTAACTAATTAATTCACTCCACTCTCACTAGTGTATCATTCGGTTAGATTAGATACAACTAGCTCAACTGAGTCTAACTAAGAGAAACTGAATACAACTCCATGAACTACTCTTCCAACTCTTTCATAACTTTTCCACTTCAGTTCTAACTGAGTCCTCTATGCATGAACCACCAGTAAACCCTAGGAATTGTGTAATTCCTTCAGCCTACTGATTTTACAAATATGTTCATTGAAATAAAGTGCTCCAAGAGAATAAGTTGTTATTTAGTGTCTGATTATTATTAAGAGCTAATAATAATTGACATGCATCTATTTTTAGATCGACGATCTATAAATAGACTTCGCCCAATATTCTAAAAATAGAATTTCATCTATTTTTCACATTTGACCAGCCATCCACAAATAGCATCCTGCAACTTATAGAATATGCTCACCATGTCTAAAAATAGACAGACACCTAAAAGTAGCCTGTGTGGGCCCCACCTAGTTTAGGTGATTATTTTCTAACTAGGATCAAAGATGATGTTTCAAGATACCTCCTACACTGTTTCTTGTTGCAAACTTCAACACTCACTCTCAACAAGAAAGAACTGTCTTTGCATGCGACATGCAACTCCTTGCATTCACCCTGCAACCTTTGCAAGCGACTTGCAACTCCATGCATCCGCTCTGCAACTCTTGCTGCAACACTTCTAAAACTAAAAGGCTCCAAACAAATTAATCAGTCTAATGCATCTATCATCAAAGTCTTTGACTTATGTTTAGCTACTGCACATGTCTTTAGGAACCACTGTGCTGTTGAACTCTACACCCATGCACTCTGCACTTGCTGTCAACTCTGAACCGTGCTCCAGTATCTGACACTGTCACTTTGATCTCACTGCATCAGTCCAACTGATCATGCTACTTCTGCTCTATGGGCACCTCATAGCCAGGTTCAATTCATGAGATCCACACTGTCACAATGAATCCTTCCCAGAAATTTCTTCTTGGATTATCCATACATGTTGCCCCACCTCTTACTTGGTGGTATAGTTGCATGCACTCCCTCTGCTTATCTGGCACGAAATTTCTCGGCATGAGTGGTTTCTCCCACTCCATGATCCTCATATTGTGGTTGCTCCACATCTCGAGGTTCATTCTTACCTGCATGCAAATCCTGCTCCCTCTCAAGCTTCAATTTCATGTCTTTCTTGCACTTCCCAACAGTAGGAAGCTCCATAGAAATCCCATCTACATCAAATCTATAAAGATTCTTTTGCATCTCTAGTTGTGGCTGCTCCACAATCTTCTGAGACTGCTTCTCAGGCTGCATGTTGAGAGGCTCCATCTCAACCACCTAGTCACTAACCTCTACTTTGCTCCTCAAAGCTTTGCATGCATCTTGTACCTCAGTGCATGTAGATTCTTGGCTCGCGCACATTGTAATTGTCCCACCGTCGTAAAATTTTCTAACAAAAGAGCTGATTTTAAATTGACGATATCTCCCTCATCCGAGCTCTGATTCGACCAATTTTTTTTTTTCAATTTGGGTATATTTTCGCAAGGAATCCAAATATGCTATTTTTTTCTAAAAATATTTCACAAAAAATTTCAGATATTCTCTGCAAACTCGCGCACCCAAAAATTCCTACTCTCATTCCATGTAGAAAATCTATAACACAACTACGATACCATGTAGAAATTATATACAATATGCATGTATATATCTGGACTCTCCTGATCTAACAATATTTATCTTCTTGCCAAATACAGAATCCTTCCACTATAATTCTTGCGGAAATTTAATCAACAATTGCAAAACACATGAAGCAATAAAAACACACATAACACAGTTGTTTAACGGGAAAGCCTGAAGATGAAAACCCCAACTATCATATATTATGTATCATGGAGATCATGTAACAATATCATACAAAGCTTAGTACATCAAGCTCTTAGTACAATCAATCATCACACACTAACATGAAGAAATATGCAAATCCATGCACTGATTTCTTGCCACCTGATAGCTTGCCTCCACTGCGTAATCCAAGCTGATTACAAAGACCAATTCGATGCAATCCCACTCTCCTTGACTGTGTTATTATCATTGGAAACTTCAATGTATATATAGATGCAATCCATGCATCACTATGGTCACAACTGATAGTCTATCTCACCTTTTCACCTATCTCTGCACTGGGTCTCCACTGGATGTGACATGCACTGTAGTTAACTGTTGTCTTGTTCAGTTGATTAATGAGTTATTATTTGTAAATTAATTAACTAATTAATTCACTCCACTCTCACTAGTGTATCATTCAGTTATATTATATACAACTAGCTCAACTGAGTCTAACTGAGTTAAACTGAATACAACTCCATGAACTACTCTTCCAACTCTGTCATAACTTTTCCACTTCAGTTCTAACTGAGTCCTCCATGCATGAACTCCAGTAAACCCTTAGGAATTGCGTAATTCCTCCGGTAACGATTTTACAAATACATTCCAGCGAAATCAAAGTGCTCCAAGAGAATAAGTTGTTGTTTAGTGTCTGATTATTATTAAGAGCTAATAATAATCGACATGCATCTATTTTTAGATCAACGATCTATAAATAGACTTTGCCCAATCTTCTAAAAATAGAATTTCATCTATTTTTCACATTTGACCAGCCATCCACAAATAACATCCTGCAACTTATATAATATGCTCACCATGTCTAAAAATATACATACACCTAAAAATAGCCTTTGTGGGCCCCACCTAGTTTAGGTGATTATTTTCTAACTAGGATCAAGGATGATGTTTCAGGATACCTCCTACACTGTTTCTTGTTGCAAACTTCAACATTATGAGCCTCCAAAGTTGAAGTGTCAATATTGTCATAGTTCTAAAACAATATATACCTCAGCTAAAATTAGGAAAATTTAATTAAAAATTCTAATTCTAATTAAGCGTATAATTAAAATTAATTAAATTCTAATTAATTACAATTATTAAATTAATTACATAATTACAATTATTAATATTCAAATTATGCAATTAAATAAAATTAATTAGATTAATTGAAGATAATTAATTTACAAGTTAATTTAATTATATACAAAAATTAAAGTATAAAATTTAATTAATATTATAATTAAATATAAACCAATTAAAATACTACAAGGAAAAACTTAATTCAAATTTTATTTGAATCATTTAAACTTTTTAAATCATATGACTTCACACCTCAAGAAAAAATTGATCGGCCATCGGAGGTGAATGAAGGTTAGGCATCAGAGAGAAAGTGACCAAAGATTCAATAAAAAGGCCGCGATATGAATCGGGATTTATGACATCATACATTGGAGACTTAGCCATATCAGAGAGGACTTAAATAAAAATTACGATATTTACGAGTTTCGAAGGGGAGAGGTGCTGATATGTGTCGGAGGAGAGAGAATCAAGAAAACTTATGATGCCATATATAGCATGAGGTTTTGAAAGAGGAGGTAGAGTGTATTAGAGGTTTAAACTCATCGGGGGTTAAATTTAAATGAAGGCTTCGATATTTTTAAAAAAATGTTGAGGTCTGATGGTATAAAGAGGGAGATGGTAAAGTATCGGAAGTTGATGTTATATCGACACTTTTAATATATCAAGGTATCGAAGGTTTTTAGTTTTAAAAAGTTACGATATTTAAAAACTTCAAGGTTCCGATGGAGTGAATAAGTATAGTGGGAAGGAGGAGAGGACAATCACGTAGAGTGCGACATTCTCTCTTATATGTAAACTACAGTCACTTGGTATTTTAAAATTCTGATGAAAAGAAGTACATCTACTTAGTAATTTTGGGATTTTGGATCCTTTTAATTTTTTAAAATTGGGATTTGGAATACACTTTTGAGATCTCAAAAACACATAATTTTAATTTTTCTATAATTTGGTTGTGGTGATTTTGTAGGACTGATAGAGAAAAATGAATTAATTAGTAAAAATTAACTAAAAATCAATATTTACAAAAAATTACGATATACATTTTGTACGTTTTTTAAGCCCAGGCAGAAAAAATTATCGACCTTCGGATGAGCACCATTTTCAAACCGTGCATCCAAATGAGATGAAATGAGAACCAATGGAAAGCTAGAAAAAATTCAAACACAATGAAGCAATCAAAAGAATCTGAAGAAAATAAGAAATTTGGAAAAATTGTAGGACGCTTAACTAAAAGAAAATATTAAAAGGTAATTTAGCCAAAATTTATGTAAGGGTCTCCATTATTTGAAATAAATAAGTAACAAATTGCGGGGGGGGGGGGGGGGTGTGGGGGTTGAGTTTTCACCTAAATAATGGTGACACATGGGGAATAACCAATTATAATTGGTTAAAAGATGATGAAATTCAATTTACCCAAAGGTTAAAAATGAGTGATTTTATTAAGCCGTAAAACGGTAAAACGTTTCACATGGATCCCACATTAGATGAATTAAGCAATATAAGTTAAAAAAGATAAATACTCAAGGTACAATGAGTCTAAAATTATGAATCCGAATTTTGGGAGATATTTTATTTTAATATTACCTCGTGTGAAAAATAGAAGAAGGTACAGATAGGAGTTTTTTATAAATCATATATCCATCGATATGAATGGTCTCTGATATCACTTCGCTTCCAGCGAGCCTAGTCTGTACCCCGAAAAAGTTGTCTTTGATGCCATACAAGAATGGATCCACTTCCAGCGAGCGTTCATAACCTCGATGGGTTTACTTGTATTTCCCAAGCTTCCCCTTTTGATCACCCTTTTGATAAGCACATTTGTGAGCTTTATTTTATGATGTACCTGAGTGAAAGAGGTGGGATGGTAATAGAGACTTACGCTAATGAATATAATACTTTCATAATGTTGACTCCAAAATATTTTCCCATCATTTTAGATGTTTTTTGCATGAAGTGGGGGAATGGGAAGGATTCATTGAGTTAAACTCAAGTCAATTCTTTCATTGTAAAGGTGAACTATATCACTTAGAAAGGATGCATGCTCCTCTATGAAAAACATTTAAAGCAAGAGAGCTTTATGATTCCATAAAAATATACCTTTAATAGTAAATAAAACTCATTGAATAGACAAAGTAAAGATTTCTCATGTCTTCCAACCAAAGTTGATTGAGGAAAAGGCCTCCCACATAAATTTTAGCAGAGTCACCAAAATCAAACCAAAACCAATAGGAAAAAGGGAAAAATAAATTCAAACAGAAGTGAAAGAGAAATAAAAAAAACTTAAAAAATGTCAAAAGAAGAAAGGAAAAGCTAAAAAAAAATCCTAAATTAAAAGACAAACCCAACAAGACTAAATATAAATCTGTCTAAACAAAAGAGTAAATAGGAAAACCATGTGTGTGCTCATCTTATTTTGATATTTTAATATATGTCATCTTGCAGAGTTATAAGCAATTAGGCTTTGAATAGTAAGGTGAGTAGTAATCATGTGGTGAAATTAAACCAAATGAGAAGTCTCTGCCTGTTGCAAATTTTATTGTTTCAAAGAAAATTCTGCATAAAATCATCTTAACAATTTTCATAAAAGGAATGCTTAAGAAACATACTAAAGGTTCAAAAACTACCCAGTTTGGTTTATTTGATGAGGATTATTAATACTTATCCAAAAATTTGAAAGCACATAAAAAAAGGAGATTGAGTGCCAAATTTGAACCAGCAGGGGTGTGAAAAAAAAATCTTGAGATCCTGCAAAACAAAGATATATATCAGCAAAACTAAAAACAAAACTGAAACTAAATGAAAAGAAAATGAAATGAATGAAAGTGAGCATATGAAGCTTATCATTGGAAAATTTTGTTTGATCTTACCTAAGATATATCATCTTCTCCAACAAAAGATAACCTCTTCTTTTTAATTGTAACTAAAAGCAGGAAGAAGTTATGTAAATTTCATTGGCCCAAAATCATAACTTATTAATTCTAAATTAAAGCAAGTAGTAAAAATAGAATGTATCATGTTCAAGGAATCTGAAGTAAATAGAATCCACCAGAAATAAGAATGAAGATATGATTCTCTATGAATTTCAGTAGCAATTGTTCCCTTTGCCTTTTCATATTTCATATCCACTCCATGGTTTATATAAAATTTCAAAAAACATGACCAAGTCCCTATCTATGTGACACATATGTGTTGATGGAGAGGACTTGAATCTTTTCATGATAAGTGTGGAGTGAAATATCAAAAGTAAGAGGACCAACATAGAATTCAAACATAAATTGATATGATTCATCACCTTTACTTGTTCCAAATTTCCTTACCATCTAGTTACATCATCATAGTGACTGCACAAGGGTGTTTTTGAAAAGAAGACTAGAATGCAAACCATAAATGATCAAGATGATGAAATGAACATCCAATAGTAAGATAAATACAAAAATGTAAGTGAGCCACATGTGATGATATTTTCATTAAACAAGAAGATTGTCATGAAGAGTAAAAAGAGGACCAACTATATGTGTCAGGATGCATGTTCAATGAAGGCCCAACGATAAGATATATATGCACACACTATGAAGAATAGATATCCATGGAGTCACAAAATCATCTCAAGAAATGAATGCATCCAAGCTCTCAAACATAATGATGACATGAAATTCATCCTAATGATACAAATAAAATCAAACAGGACTCCGTGTGAACATAGTGATGGTTTGGATTGTCAAATAATGGATAAATTGACCAAAGGCTAATAAGATTACATTAGCTTGATATCCCACTAATCTGAAAAATTAAGAGGCTGAGAATCTTCTCGGAAGAGGGAATGTGATTGAAGCGGATGTAAGATGAATGAGTGCAATGTAAATACTTAACTCAACCAGCAACTGAAATATTCAGAACATGAAGAGGTAATATCATGGAAAAAGTATTTGTTGCAATATTTTTCAATTTCGTTTGCTTGTATCAAATCTGAACAAGAAATAGTCTAACATTCAATTTTAGTTGCGTTAACGATTGTTGGATCATTTCATGAATTTTTGAAGCAAGGAAATATAAATAGAAGAAACAATATAGAAAACCAATATTATGATAAAAAAACAAATACTTCCCTGAACATGTTGCGGATTGGAAACGACTGACTGCTTGCATTATTCTAAAGCTAAGTAAAAATCAAGTTTCTAAATCAAGCTAATGAAAAACTGCAAAAAGAAGTAAAACATAAATAAGAAATAAACTAATGAAAAGAGAAATTAACAACAAATGCAGATGAGTATGTCTATGCATACTTGGAAGAGTTTGATGATGAATTTACCTTATAGATATTGACATTTTCCTGTGTATTATCTTCAATTTTGCATATGTTCAAAATCATCTCATTATTTAGTCTAAATTAACAACTAAGTAATGATCAATTTTCATTTGCTTCACATTTAAATTGAAGAAACTGTGGTAAAAATGACCATAAAGAAATTCTTGTGAATTTGGAAAATTGACATGCTCAATTGTAATGATTTTTTGAAATTTCATCATACATGATTTTGTTTGAGAGAAGAAATTTCAATATTATGATGAAAATTTGTGATGAAGGATAATAAAGAGTATCACATGGGTATATTCCAAAGCGCTCTAATCGACTTTTGTCAAAGAATGAAATGGATAACTGGGGAAACAATTGAGCCCATTACTTTTTAATTAAAAATCAGCAAATTAAATTGAAAACAAGAAAGAGAAAGATAACTAAACTAATTCTATTTCTAATCTAACTCACTGAGAAAGAATATGACTAAGTATACTCATACTTCCAATGAATCCACTCTTTCAGTTTTATTTTTGCACTAAATAAAAGGTCAAAAAATCAACAAAAATAAAACTTTAGCTAAATTTATAAAAGAAAAATTCAGTCTACTATGTACAACTAACAAATTTGGCAAAATATACCAGGAAGAACGAAATGGAGACTAGGGTTTTTTCTCCTTCACGATCGGCAGATCTCTCTTCTGCATCTCACGCGCCGCACCAGGGTGGGAGACCTACCCCATTTCCTTTTGCCTCGAACGCCCTCGTCTCTGCGCCATGGGCTCCGCTCCGCCCTTGCTTTGCAAATCTGCAGAAGCAGCCGTGACATTCAGTAAAGCAGCGACAGATTCAGCTTCTGAAGGATCCCCTCCGCCCCTCTGCTGCGCTTTATGTAGGTAACCTCAGCATTTTTTACAGTCTAGAGCCATCAAGCAAAGGCGACTCGACAACCACTTCCTTCTCCAGGCACGCAGATCGCAAAGAACGAGTTTACATGTAGAAGAAGAACGATTGGCCCAACTACCCTGCTTCACAATCCCCTGTCTCGGATCGGTCTCTGTCATTAAGTGACTGTCTCCTCTTGCAGGTGGATTCTCCTCCCCTTCATCGCCATGACAATCTTGACTCCTTTCAGATCCAAATATCTCAACCTTCGGGAAAAACCATCCTGCAATGGGTCAGTTCTTCAGATCTGGTGCTGGATCTCAAACTAGATCTAGAACGGCGGAGTGGGATCCCTTCAGGACTTCAGAGACTTCTCTTTCAAGGTGAACAGCTTGAAGACCTTCTTCCCCTCTCTACCTATAGCTTTTACAGAAACAACTCTTTGGTTTTAACCCTCCGTTTGAGAGGGGGTGCAGCAGGACAAACGTCCTCAGCTCCTCCTTTCTCTTACAAAGATGCAGTGCACTCTGAGAACCCCAAATCCCTGGAAGCCCTTAAACCCAAGCCTTTCTTGGTTGACAAAACAGAGGAAGTTCCCTCTGTCGAAATCACCCATGCAGGTCTTGCAGATGAACTTCAAGAATTTGCAGAAAGAGCAATCATATGCAGATTCAAAGGACTGTGGCTGCGATCTAAGGATCTTTATGATTGGATCCATGCAAACTGGACTCAACATTGTAAGGTCAATTTATGTTCAAAAGGATATTTCATTGTTCTATTCGATAACATCAAGCATTATGAAAAGGCTTTAGAAGAAGGCCCTTGGTTCATGGGAACTGCAGGGCTCTTCCTAACTCCTTGGTTCCCAGATTTTGATCCAACAACTGCAGTCATTACCAAGACTCCTGTATGGATCATGCTTCCAAACTTACCAGCCCACTTATGGCATGTTGTGGTCTACAAAACTATTGGCAACACCTTGGGCAGTTTCCTCATGGGAGATTACTGGAGGGAAAACAAAGGTCTCTACACATATGCCAGAATATGCGTGGAGTTAGATTTAAGCAAAGGACTTCCTGACCAAATCAATCTCAAGGTTAACGACTTTGTTTGGACCTAGACACTGGATTACGAAAATACTGCATTCCGCTATCGACATTGCCACCAAACAGGACATCTGTAGACCTCCTGCCCTTCTCTACCAGCAAAGAAGAAAAAGGATAACCTCTCCAAGTCCAAGTCCAAACGATGGGCTCCATGCTCTCCACCTTCAGTCGTGGATTCTGAATCCTCTAGCTCTGAAGATGAAACTAGCGATGCAGATTTGGATCAAGCTCCTCAATCTGAGGTTCCTTCAGCCAATGGACCGAAGCATACCTCAGATATGGCCATCGCCTAGAAACGCGTCCACATGACCTCCTCCTCTGATTCAGAAAAGGAGGGTCCCCCTCTGGAGAACCCCAGTCTTCAAGTGGTTGTTGTTCATTCGCCCCAGGCGGGATGGGTCGAAGTCAAAAAAAGGAAAGGGAAAAAGATTCGTGTTGAGGCCTCTGCCCATTCTGGGTAGGAATCAGCCTTTTTTGCTTTTCTGTCATAGGTTGTAGCTCCTTGTGTTCTTCACTCCTTCTCTGGAACCGAGGTTGATAGTCCTATCATTTCCGGTTGCCGGTTTCTGCCTCTCTTGCTTGTAACATCTTCTTGTACCATATTTTTGCTTAATAGAATTAGTTGAATTCAGAAAAAAAAAACAAATTTGGAAAAATAAACTTATTTACAAAATTATTATCTTGAAGTTATTCCAACCATATGCCTATGGGATCATGAAAATCATGATATATTTCAGTGATTGACTAGAAGAAGTTCAAAGGAAGAGGAAACATCATGTCAATATTGAATGATACGTTTTTAAATATTGAATCTTGTTGAACACTAACAAAGTCCAAAATATTTCTGAGCACTGGAACTTCCAGATATTTTTCAAATGGGTTAATAAATAATTGATAAATATTTAAAATAATTCTAGAAGTGTTCCATTCCTGGCCATAGTGTAATTATGCACTCTCAAGTGCAAAAATTTGTGAAGAACTCATTTGAAAATTAGACATAAATTGGCCAAATATGAGCAAATAAAATTTCAAAATAAAAAGTAGTTGATGTCCATGAAAGAAATTATGGAATTTATTTTCATATAAGCATATTAATGTGCCTGATGAGTGTTCAGAGTTTGAACATTCAAAATTCCAATATAATATGCTCAAAAATTCAAAAATGAAATTTGAAACGAAAACAAATTTAAATTGATGGAACTAAAATCGAAGAAAATTAAAATTTACATCAATGTTACAAATAATGGTACAACATGGATGGGTTTCATTCGCAAAGATTTATTTCCCACAAGCATCAATAGAAATTATAAAGTTAAATTCATTGTTTTCATTATTTTGCGGGAATGAGAATATTTCAAGCTTATGATCCAAAAAGGGAATTCCATCATTGTAGGAATCGAAAATTGGGATAGGTTCTTGAATACCAAAATTACTATGATGATTTCATGTTTGAAAATTAGAATGGGCCGAAACAATATCATGATTAAAGTTCTCTTTATCTTCAAAAATAGATTCATCTAAGGAATTAGGAGTATGAGAGTCAAACAAAACCATTTCTGAAGAACAAAGAGGTTGAGTATTTTCATTTTCCAAGTCGTCATCATAAATAACTTAATTAATTTTATTTTCCTCTGAATTAAATAAATCAAAACCAGAGAAGCAATTGAATACCAAATTAAGAAAATATTTTGGATTATTGATTGAATTATCGATTAAATTGTTTTCTACCAATATCAAAAATTAATAATTCATCATTAATAACAGTTCCTCCAAAATTAAATTTATATTCAAAGGGACTACTCATTGATTATGAATTATATTATTTTTGCTAAAGATATCATGGTAGAGAGAAAAATAGGAAGTTGAGGATATATACTTGAAGGTTTCTCTATGCATATGTGATTTATGATTTTTCAAAATAGACAATTCAAATTATTCATGCATTTGATCGATCTGCAAGTTGTTTTTGAGTTTCTCCATAATTTGCATTTTATTATCAAAAAATTGTGAACTAATTTCAGTAGTAGACTATGTGTTGTTGTCATTCTTTGGTATATTTAATTGTTGCTGATTTAATTTTTGTTGATTGCTTCTAATAGATTGTGCATTTTGTTGAATTTCTACTTGATCGACATTTGTAAATTTGGAGCAGTTATGGCATAATTATTAATATTTGTAATTTCAATTTGTGAAGAAATGGAGTTTCTTTTTGAGAAATTGGATCATTATCAACAATGGATATACTTTCTGGTTCTTCATATTTATCATAGGAAAAATATACTAAATGTCTAAACCATCCAATTAATTGGAATTGAGGAGGCAAATATTTGGACCGAAATTGCATTAGAGTTAATTTAAATCTAATATAAAACATATATAAAGCCTTACCTTCCATCCCACGCAATTAGTCTAACTGATCACATACATTTTTGTAACTATATTCCTGAAATGAATGAAGGAATATCTTCGAAAACTCATGCCAACTATGTACAAAGGAAACTAGAAGTGATAAGCACCAGTCTCTCACTTTACCTATCAAAGTAAGAGTAAATATCCTACAAATAATATCTTCATCAATACTGAAATTATTGCAACTTAAAATAAATTGAAGGAGATGACTAAAAGCAGATGTCTTACCATTATATTTTACCTTAGACAGGGTCTAGACTACCTTTATCAGAGTGGTTGTTGGATGATGTTCAATAAAGAAACTCCAAGGAATACTTTTACATTGGGTCATACTAATAAGATAAAATCTTCAATGAAATCAATTTACTATGGCCCTCCTTCTAGCGCTAAAAATGTTGATGGCCAAAAATGAACATTCAACATTATAAGGGAGAACACCCGGTCGGGAACATAAAGTAACTCCTTTTCCATTTGGAATGGTGGTTACAACTAATTAAACTAGGTCCAATTACCTTCTCTCTTTCTCTGCTAGCTTAAAGTATGTCTTTTAAATGGAGACATAGTAATAAGATAAAAACTTAAAGCAAAAAATATTCAAAGAAAATGATTTACTATGGTCCTCCTTCTAGCGCCAAAAATGTTGATGGCCCAAAATGACCATTCGCATTACCGTCGGGTCAGGAAATTTAAGCAGCTCATTTTCCATTTGGAATGGCAGTTCCAACTAGTTAAACTAGGTTTAATTACCTTCTCTCTGTCTCTATTGGTTTAAAGTGTGTCTTTTACTTACCAATAGAGAAGAGACATCAAATCTCCGCTCTTGTTGAGCTAATGTAAGGAAGTGATATTTAAGTTGATCCAGGGTTCAACCAAGCCAAAACTAAATTTTACCTCTTTTATAAGATGACTTCTAGAAATGTAATGGTTAATCTAAATGCAAACTAATCCTAGAATGCAAGAAAAAGGAAATAAATCCTAAGCTTATCTCGATTAGGAAGATGTAGATCTAAGCCAACCAAGAGAAAAGTAATTAAATGATTGGGATTTTAACATGTCTAGTTTGAGGTGATATGTGGCTAATGAAATAGTTCTACTAATTGATATTATATTACCAAAACATTCTTTGTTCAGAGATCTATTCATGGTGAATGATTAACCAATAACATTATAAAATAGTTCACTTAATGTCAATGGTAATTAAATCGAATTTAGATAGCATATTTCTAAGTAAATAGTTACTCATAAATCTTATTTGAGTATAAGAGCAAAAGAGAAAATTAACTACAGATTTACGAAGCTAATGAACTATATAGTTAATTCAAAAGACCTTAATTTTCACATTAAACAATAGTGCTCAACATTAAAATTATTTTACACAGATGTCATTAAAAAGATGAAATTTGCATTAAAAATAATAGTATTTAAAATACAAATTGATTAAAACCTGGTCTCGTGCCATTAAACTAAAGAGTTGCAACACTGCAAGCTCTACTCCCAATACAAAGTCTAAAATTAAAAAAGACAAATCCCAATAACCTAGATTTGAGTTTTATCCCCTCAACAATAGCTAAAAATCCTTTACAATAGTGCTTCATAATTCCTTAGGTACAGAGAAGAGAAACCCCCCCCCCCCCCCACCCCCCGAGAATTCTCTAAAATCCATATTTATAATTACAAGATGAAAACCAAAATGGGAAAATTGTTTGGAGAATAAATTTGCTCCCACAAATTTGATTGGCCACAATTATTTCTCCTTTTTTGTTGGAGCAATTCTATTAATCCAAATATTTTCTACCTCATCCTCCCAACTACTCTCCAACCAAAAACCAATCAAAAGTAAATTAAATTGCAAATTGCAAATCACAATTACCAAATTTGGGAAAACAAACTTCTCCAATAAAAATTTAATTAAATAAATACTCTAAGTTTCTCGTTGATCCTTGTAAAGCTCTTTTTGGTCAAAGAGAATAGAATCGAATGGATTTGCAATCAACAGAGGCTTTGGGCAAATGAAAATGAAAAAACTAAACTCAGAAATTAGTTTTGGTTACAAATTTGGAGCTTAATTTTTTGCTAAATTTTAGAATCAGTTAATGAATGAATCTGATTATGTAACCACTTCATAAATACTCTCCATGATTTTATCTATCTAACGAGTCATCCTAGGCCTCATTTAGCCAAGTAAAACTCAACTTATGAACCTCCATAGTTGAAGTGTCAAAATTGTCATAGTTCTGGAAAAACTCTGCCACGACTAAATTTAGAGAAAATTTATTAAAATCATAATCTAAATTAAATTAAAAATCTTAATTTATTGTTAATTAATTTTAATTATTTCATTGATTAAATACATACAATTTAATTACAAAAATTAATTAATTATATACAATTAAAAACTTTAAATTAATTATATTAAATATTAATGAAAAAATAAATTGTTAAATTAAGCTATTAATTATAATTATAAATTATAAAAACTAAACTAATTAATTAAAAATAATTTAATTTTAAAAACTCATTGAAACATGTGTCAATGAGTGGTTGTTAGTCGAGGCCTAGTGGCTTTTGGCTCAACAAATGAGCCATGGTGGATAAGTGGGAGGCATAAGGTGTAGGCTTTATTATAAAG
Source organism: Pinus albicaulis (assembly GCA_034641835.2). Classification (NCBI taxonomy): domain Eukaryota; kingdom Viridiplantae; phylum Streptophyta; class Pinopsida; order Pinales; family Pinaceae; genus Pinus; species Pinus albicaulis. The sequence goes on along the minus strand of CM076582.1, from coordinate 436,072,824 downwards.
TGGAGGCAAAAATGGAGGGGGAGTTATAAGGGCACGTGGAGGGATAAGGAGCGAAGGAGGGAGGCATAAGGTGTATCAAGGGAATGTAATTGGAGAAGTAGGAATTAAGAATATAGAGGATTTTAAAAAGAGCCTTCATATAATAAAAGTTTTGAGGTCTCGATAAGACGTGGAGTATGGGTATCAGATGTGTTTATGATATCGAAGGTTAAATTAAAAAAATTATGATATTGATATGTTCCTAGGTCCTATGAAACTTTCATTAATGTTTTGACCTAATGTTTATATAACTCTGAAATGAAACCTTTGTTAATGTTGTATATAACAATGTTTTTGTTTTACTCGTCGAAGTTTATAACAAGTCCAACGAAGTCATGAGGCATCGGCACTCTTGATATATCAGAGCATCGGAAGTTCTGATGTTTAAAAAGTCACGATATTTAAAATATTTGAGGTTCCGATGGAGTGAAGAAGTATACTATGAAGGACGAGAGGAGGGTCACATGGAGTGGAACCCTCTCTCCTATATATAAACTACAACCACTTGATTATTTAAAGATCGACAAAAAGAAAAATAACCATTTGGTAATTGAAAAGTCCAACAAAATGAACTACAGCGACTTTGTAATTTTGGGGTTTCATTTTCACTTAATTTTTGAAATTGGGATTCAGAATAGACTTTCGAGATCTCGAAAACAACATAATTTTAATTGTTCTACAATTTGATTGTGATTATTTTATAAGATCGTTAGCAAAAAATAAACTAATTAGTAAATATTAACTAAAAATTAATATTTACAATTAATTACTAATTGATTTACAAAAATTAAAATAATATACATTTTGTACATTTTTTAGTCTTGGCAGTAAAAATCATCAAACTTTGATGAAGCACCATTCGCAAATTGTGTAACCAAATGAGATGAAATGAGAACCGATGGAAAGCTTGCGAAAATTTGAACTCAATGAAGTAATCAAAATATAACTTTGATGAAAATGAAAATTTGGAAAAATTGTAAGACACTTAACTAAAAGAGAAATATTAAAAGGTGATTTAACCAAAATTTATGAAAAGAGTCCCCATTATTTGAAATAAATAAGTCAAAAATGGGGTGGTTGGGTTTTCACATCAACACTTAGCTACTCCAAGATTACTATCATAAGGTCTTTCAAGCACAACCCACTTGATAGTGAATGTACATTGCTTCATTGTCCTTAGGGTTTTCGCAAATATTCCCGCACAATAGTGAATCAACTCGTGTTCAATGTACATAGAGCTTCTTCAATTCTACCCTTTAAACAACCTCATATTTTAGCCTCCACCATTCAATTTTGTCTAAGGCTTCCTTATATTTGCAAAACACAAGAGAAAACCCTCACCAATGGACCCTCTTCTTGCGCAGTTGCCACAGAGAGATGTGTCCTTGTTTTGGAATGAATACTAGGAAAATTGGCCTCCAAAATAGGCCCTTCCTTCAATCTGAAATTACATAGAAGTCTCATCCCTTCTCGACTATGTGAATCCTCCTTCTTTTTCTTGAAACTAGCCCTCTAGACTTCGGCCAAATGTCCTTCTGCTTATGCCCAGATCTATCTCCTATTTGTTGTCTTATTCTTCCCAAATGTTACCCAAACCAGTCACAAAATCAGACCTTCACGAGGCTTCTAGGGCATGGCTATATTAGGAGTCTTTGCCCTCTTTATTCCTCATATAAAGCCTACTCAACCTCATGATCATAAGTTAAGGGAGTAGGGAAAGTTTGGGACCTCCTTTCTAAATCAGCTCTAGAGGTGTATAGCTAAATTGCTAGTATTTTCTTGAGAAGAAAAATGCACTTGTGGTGTTTATTTTCTAAGTTGTCTACTCCTCCCTATTACTAATTATTTTGAGGGAGTTAGTTATCCTTCTAAACATGTCCTAAAATTTATATCTAGATATGCTAGACTGCCTTCTAAACTTTATGCAACAAACCTGGTGCCTGATACACTAGTCATCAATCTCATGGTTTCTCAATAATATAGGTCCCTGGGATCTTCCTTCTGCTTCTTTGAAGGTTCTTCACCTTCAATTGTTAATGCTTCAAAATTTTCCTTCCATTTTTTGTTTTTAGGGTTCTTGGGATAGTCTGACTTGTAGTGTCCATATTCATGACAACCAAAGCACTGAACTTTGGACATGTCTCTATTTTTGTTTTTCTTCTTTTTATCAAAATTCTTCTTTGATTTAGTTGCATAGGCTTAAGAGGCTTCATCGATAGGTTTAGAATCACTTCTAACCTTCATTCTAGATTCCTCTATTGTACATTGATCCTATAATTCTTCAAATGATGGAGCTTCTTTTCTGGCGCAGTTGTTACTTGCAAAACCATCTCACTCTTTAGGTAAGGCATTGATTGACACTATAATTAATTCTGAATCAAATATTTTCTCAGGAGCTTCTTGACATTTATCTTTAATTTTTTATGGCTTCATGAAATAAGAAGCTATAGTGTCTTCTTTTGTCATGTTTTATCGATATAGTTGAGTTCTTAGGGCTATCATGTGCCCTATTTTACTGGTGGGTTATAATTTCACCAAGGTATCATAAACTTCTTTAGATGTAGATAATTTTGATACAAAATTGATAAGGTGGTCTTTGGTGGACTCAAGGAGCATTCGTTGAGCATTAATTTCCCCTTTTTCATATTTTTCCATTTCTTGAGCATCCTTCTCATTTGGTACTGGAACTTTCACTTGAACAAATTTCCTGACATCATTTTCTTCAAGCACTAGGTCGATTCTCTTTTCCCAAGCTTTAAAGTTGGATGCTCCTTCAAGTTTGTTGTTTTCCTTGCACATAAATGTCATTGGATTAGACATATTATCTTGGAAGTGAGTTGCTACCAAAACATACCTTTAGTTATGGTTGCTACAATGATGATATTCTTCTATTTTCCTTATAAGAGTGTCTCCTCTTCACCTTAGCTCTGATACCATGTTATAAAATCAAAGGAAATGGAGATGATAATTGATTTTATTTACCTGGTAATTACTTGTGAGAGTTAATATTCTCCTTTTTTTATTTATTTTCTTTCTTGATCATGCAATTACACAAAACTATTCTTCCAAGATCACAATGAAGCAAAGAGACAGTAATTTAAGCTTTCAAGCCAGTGCAAAACCCCATAAGGGGGAAAACCCAACAATCCTCTTCTTATTGAATCAAATCAAGATAAGATATCCAACCCAAGAACAAAGACTCCTTCAAAGGTTCTAGGTCAACCCTCCTCCCAAATCAAAGTCAAATGAAGTCAAATTTCTTCAAATTATAGTCAACCTTCTTCAAGTTTTTGTCCATCTACAAAGGTTAGATCTCCACATTGTTTACAAACTTCAAATAAATTCGGCCCTGTTACAAATTGCAGGAACTTCAGATCAAAATTCCAGCTATGTTACAAATTGTAAGAACATCATACCCTCGGCTCTGTCACAGACTTTAGGAGACTCACGTATATTAAGGATATAAGAAAGAATTGACTTCTTTATCTTCTTGGAATCTCAGTGTTTTATTATTCTAAGAGTTTCATATATCAAACTTCTTGTTGTCCATTTTTTTATCTCTCATATGAGCTCGATTTGGTGTCTTTATATAGCTATTCATGAGGTGTCAAATGGCCACACAGGCTGAGTTGACTAAGAGAGGGTTGATCTGATCCGTTTTTACTGATTTAGACAAAAAACAAAAACAAAACAATTTTTCTTCTTACAAATTTTCAAATGTGACATGACTCAATTACAAATGTCTTTGACTCTTTTTGACTTCAAAAGCATGAAGAACATGCTTAATCAAGAATAAAATAAAAAATAAATTCAATAATAATTTTCTTTTATTATGAAGACCGACGCTAGTTACATTTTTCCAACACCAAGGAGCTATGTTTATTGGAGTTGTTGGAGGCATAATTTACCTTTCTAAAAACAATATCTTCTATTTTTTAGAAATACAATACCTACCACAAAAACCTTGTAAATCCATTTGCATTAAAATTTGTTCTTAAATTGGTTATTGAGCAAAGGATCTCTCATCTTCATGTCTACGACAATTCAAAAGTGTTCATAAATTGGATAATGGGAATAACCTGCCTCGATTCATACATCCCTCTTCCCCTTCACCAAACAAATTTGTAAAATGATGCTTTCTTTCACTAAAATCACTTTTACTCATGTCTACAAGCACAAAAGCTTGATTACAGACTATGTCTCCAAAGATGCATTGGATTTGGACAGAGGCACATACCAGGTCACTGAAACTCTTGAAGGTCAATAGTAGGAACTTTTTTCTTAACCCTTGGGTCTAACTAACTCACTTTTTCTATACTTCAGTTCCTTCTTATTATTGGTACTACCTTTTGTACAAATGTGCTCCTTTGGGAGCAACTTTACTGATGTTTATATTCAATCAATTATGTGTATTTTCATTACATGACAACAATGGTAAGTACAGGTCAATAAACATGACATATAGGAAATTTTTTATAAGATGTAATAAAAATACTTTTTCTTATGATGTCTATCGTCCACCTTGGACTAAAATTTATTGAGGCTACAAGCCGAATGAATGTTGACAACATCCACATATGTCATGATACATCTCACATTTTTTTTGTAGATAAGACCCATGGGGGATTTGAACTGGTGACCTATCGCAAGGTGTTCCTTAACAATGCACCCATTCACCATCAATCCAAAGCCATGTGGGCCATGATACATCTCACATTGTCAAGATTTTAAAAATCATAAAATTTAACTAAACTATAACTTTATTATTAATTATAGAAAGAAATATCAGAGTTAAACATACATACATTTAAAAATGCATGTAACAATATTATTAACCATGGAGATTCACCCCCACTTTACTATGGAGATTCTTAACTTGTAAATAGGCTCTGTTACATACCATGGCTTACTAATACCACATGCCAAGAAACCATAACTTGTGTTCATTTGACATTTTTTTTAATTAATTAATTTAATTAAAAGGGCATAACTACTTTTGAGATAAATTTCAACCTTTGATTTGTAACTAATATTAAGAATATTTTATGGAGGTTAAATCTCTACCATCCACCTAATAAGTATGTGTAATTAAATTAATTTTCTAGAAGCCCTATTTCAAAATAAACATGCTTATTGACGTAATTATTATTATTATAAATATAGTTCGACTCAATTACAATTGAAAAGCTACACACTTACAGATTGTTCAATTGAGTAAATTGCCTAATCCAAACAACAAAGGAGAATTGAGCAATATTTCTTACAAATCTATCAAATTGAGGGGATAGCATATTAAAAATAGTGAAAGGGAAATAAATGAATAGACCAACAAAGCTATGAACATAGTTTTAAGGTAATATTTTCTCATAAATATGACTTAAATTTGTATTACAACAATATTTAATGCACTTCTAAGCACATGATGAACTTTTGAAATCTAGGTTTTGTTACATAGTACACAAACATATATCCTTTGAGTTCATAGTGGGCCACCACATTGATGAACTAGTGGTAATCCCAAAACCCCTAAGCAGCATGTGTCATGGGAGCATTATGGTGGGTTAAAAGAGATTTGAACTAGTCGACTGTGAATATCTCCTAAATTATGTTACTTTTGCAAAATTGAAGTTAGTAAATCAAGAAAATAAAATAAAGAGCCATAAAAAGTAAAGGACCTAAGGAAAAAAGAAAATAAAAGTCATTGAAACTATCACTTAATCACAATATGATTTCAATAAGATGTGAACTAATGCATATTCAAAAGACCTAAGGTCTCTCAGTCCAAAGATCCAATTCCCTTATACATGATATTTTCTTCAACTTGATTGCATGATCTTCATCTATCACTCATGCAGGTTCGATAGAGCAAAGCCATGATGAGATCATTTAACAATACGAAGCACAATGAGCATTTTAGCGAGCCCATATGTTTCTCTATGTGTATCTTCCTGCATGAATTCCAATCTAACACCTCAATGATGTTGCATCATTAAAAAAAAATAGAATTAATTTGTCATCTAATAGATATATAGCATTGATTAAATAGCTTTTTCACACAATTCGATTTGTAGATGTATAAATGCATCTTGTTTCCGCAATGGTTCAAAAATCAAATCATTTAAAAATACATTAGGTTTGATTTCTCTCATATACTTTAATTTTAAAACATAAAAAACCAACATCATTATTATTATATATAATTGTGGATCTCTGGAGATTGATTTTTAAATATGTTATGTATCAGCATACGTTGGGATAAGTTTATGATAAGAAAGCTACGTGTAAGGATAACGGGAAAATAATTATTAAAAGTTGCGATAAGTTTATGATAGGTAAGTTACGTGTAAGGAAAACATGAAACTAATTATTAATACAGTAATTATGGTCATGTGTTTGTGAATAGCCGCCATTATTAATCCCTGCAATCAATGTGGTTTATTTTCTTTAATTATTAAAAGGTGATAAGTTTATGTTACGTGTAAGGAAAACATGAAACTAATTATTAATACAGTAATTATGGTCATGTGTTTGTGAATAGCCGCCATTATTAATCCCTGCAATCAATGTGGTTTATTTTCTTTTGATTTACATTATATCCAAAGTTTAACTTTGAAAATAAGTACTTTTTATTTTTTATAATCGTCAAATTTAATACAAGTTGATAGGGACTATGCTGTGTAGCACTGGTTTAATTCTTAAATAGCAATAATAGATTTTCTTTTTCCAATTAATATTAATTAATTTAGAAATGTAAATTATATTTTTTTTATAATTATCAAAATTTAATATATGTTAAAATATATATTTACAGGACCATGTTGTATGCTGCACTTGTTTAATTCTTAAATACCATTAAAAATTTTAGCTTTTCCACCATTACTTATTTTCTAAATTCCATTAAAAAAATGAGTAGCTTTTCTTTTTATGTTGGACCCTGTCGGTGGAGTCTCTCCCGGGAGAATGTTGGCACCATCAACCTCGTTTTGGGGTTAATATTATTCTTAGAAAATTGAGCAGGGAATTCCTTGTGTAAAGCGCTGCCACATGGGAAAGTGTGAGTAATTTTAATGAAAAGAAAATTGGTGAGAACTTCGAAGTCACAATGTGTGAACGTTGGAAAATTTGGAATTCACATGTTAATAAATAAAGGTGTTGAACAACTCTTACTTTGCTCAACGGAAAGGAGAAAGAAGGTGGCTCATATAATGACCGTACGGTAAGCAGAGCGCATAGGAATCAGCCATTAGTATGCAAGGAGATAAAATTGAAACGATATAAACTTAAAATATGAAGAGTTTACTAACACTCAAAAAAGAGATATGATAAATAAATAATATATGGTAAATATGTAAAAATATAAATAAACCATAAGTATAGTAAATAAATAAAACCGATATTTATATTACTCAAGAGGTATGGTAAATAAATATAAATATAAATAAACTAGAGGTATGGTAAATAAATAAAACTGATTTTTATATTTACTCAATAAACCACTTTATATTTACAAAAACTCAAAAACAGGTTTTATTTAGGTGAAGCCTATGGGACAAATTATTATTAATACCATGGGCCAAATACCATGGGACAAATTATTAATAATACCATGTGCAAATACCATGGGCCAAATAATATATTTATGAAATAGGTAAGGTAAATAAGTAAATATAAAAGAGGTATAAAGAGGTAAGGTAAATAAATAAAAATATATCAAATACGATTAGAAATCAAGATCTAATTATATATGAAATATAAGGGTCAAATACCATGGACCAAATTATTATTAATACCATGCCCAACAAAAACATTATTAACCCTAACATTAATATTATTAAATTTAATATGTTTAGATTAATACAATATTAAATTTATTATATTGTAATATATATTAATATATCAAGATATTATAGAGGTGGAGAAATAGGGGGAGTGACAAGGGAGATATGGAGATAATCAAGGAGGAGGGAGTAAGAGGAATGAAGTAGGATATGGTCGGCAAAGAGTGACGCAAGCCTAGAGCTTGCAATACCCCCGTAATCTTTTCTAAGTAAAATAAAATGCATTTCAGCCATTCAAATTAAAACTTCAATCCCGCCATTTTCATTCTGGAAACTTGTAGTTTCACATACATACAAAATGTAATTCCAATCAGTTTCAAAAACATTCCATTCATTAGGCAAATTCATACTCCTTTCCTTTCTAAAAGCTTTATCTTAGCAAACATCACAATCACATTCTCATATGCTGGATGCTCCCTTGGTTTTCTTAATGAACTTAACATTGTTTATTCAACCCCAAACAATCAGCCCAAATTTGAATATCTCATGCTGAAGCTTCATAAATTAAAAATGATTATAATCATTAAAATATCCATCTTAGGATTTTAATCAACTATTCAAAAAGGTCAATACCATTCATTTACCTGTTACCTTTCATCGCTTTTTAGGGACTTTCTTTCTGCAATAATAGAACCATAGTTAACTCCTAACAGTGATTCAAAGCTCCGATTTTTCAATGTGACACCACCATCTTCAGCCATAGATTCTCCCATTCATTTTCAACCACTACTTTCGTTGATTGCTTTCTAGGTTTTTATAATTAAAACTCAATGCTATCACATAACACCATCCATATAATTCTTACTCAAATAAACTCGACTTCAAATGGCACCAGTGACCCTGTCTATCACGATTTTTCAAATCTCACTAAAATACTTCCACAGCAATTGAACTAGTCAATTCATAAGAGTTTTCTTAATTCAAAAGACCATTGATATTCCACCATACCTGTGTTAAAAACGTTGTCCATTAAAAAACGCGTCTTCTTCTCAGGCAGCTTAAAATCACTAAGTAAATAAATCGATTTATATATAAATCTGCATCCTTTGAAATGGTTTGTTTCGCCTTTACACCGCACAAATTCAACAAGATGAAACCAACTCTTTATGATTACTGATATTCTTTCACAACGCAACTGCTGCACTTCAACGAATTTTCCAGACTTGACTTTCCACAATTCTCCAGCGCCTTTCAAACTCAACGACTTTACCGAATTCGTTGACTTACATTTCTCCTCCAGGAATTATTTACACATTCAATCACTGATTGTTCAGTATCAATATAGCTCCAGGTTCATTTATGTGTTCATTGACCTCACAATCGATTCTAAACTGCGCTATGGAAGCCATTCAACGATCCACCAATTAGCAATCTGCTATTGCATCAATATACACTATCTTATACAAGCTATTCCATTTTGCAAACGAGCTATCACACATTCAGATAAATAGCGTTTCATTAACGCTCCAACTCTGCATTCATCCTGGAATTATGAGGATAATACATTCTATTTTGTTCAATGCTACAAATCGACCACATCTATGCCTGCAGCATAATTTCATCACTGTGTATCACAGCAAACACCCAAATCGATGTATGGAAAGATCGATTCACCCATCATACTTAATTGAATTCTGAATATAGCAAATATATATGGATCCGCTAATTGACAGCGCTTTCACCCAATGAAACAAAATACAATCCTTCCCATAGAGAACGCAGGCTTAAATTCATGTTAGACATTACCATAAACAATTATTTTTAATTCCATCATTCGCATCACTAGCGCAGTCAATAACATGCATTCGAACTTCATCACTTTCTGAATTTAATTTGTAATATAAAACTTCAGAGTGAGATATAAAATTGAATCTCTATTCCACAGATACATCCAATTCATTTCCACCTAATTTCGTTTTATTCATTGAACACATGAATCCAATCTCACGCAAACTCAATACTGGACATACAGTAAAAAATCAAAGGCTGTATTGACACACAAAATACTTACAATAAAATCTTTTCCTAGGCCTGATTTCCAATAATTTGGCCCTTTTACAATTGCTGAAGGCTGCCCAAACAGAAGCCCCTTCACTGCTCACACTCTCACTCACAATCTCAATGTCTTTGGCCAATGTTTACAATTTAAAATGATTTAATTAAATGCTCAATCCCTTCAATTCAATAACCATCCCCTAAAAGATAGATTCTCATCCCTAAAACTTAGAACCTAATTCCAACTTAGGCTCCCTCATTAATTCTAAATAATCTAGAAACTAATTTCTCTCACCACATATACTCTTCCCTACAAAATAAATTTAATATTATCTAAATAATATTAATATTTACATAAAGATTTAAATATTTCTTCAAAACATGAAACCTCTTAGCTAGGTAAACAAGGCTAATGTGTTTTTGGGAGATGATGCTCCCCGCATCACTCCCATAAGAAACCATGACCACCGCTGCAAGTCTGATATTTCCCCTCCCTGATCCCAAATTGTGCTGTAATGTTCCCCTATCTCGCATAAATTCAATATCTCGTTTCTAATCTTTCTTTTTACCGTTTCTTCAAGATCAATGATTTTCAATGACTCAGTGTATCCTTTAAATTCAAAAATTCTTTTGCCATCCTCCTTATTCTGCATATGACTATGAGTAGTCATTTCTTCAACAGTCTTCAATAACTGTTTGTCTTTCCTCAAGTCAATATGACCTGCAAACACAAAACAACCTTCAGTTTTCAAAATACAATACCTTCCATTCTCTTTTGATGCTTCAAGCACCAATCCTCCATCATAGATCTTTTGGATTTCAGCGGATCCTTCTTGTGGTGACTTCAAATCAATATGAATTTGTTCTAGTTTCCTGAACTCGTTCATCAGCTTGCCATTCAACCTCTGTTGCAATAGCTTCCATTTCACCCTTTTCTTCAGTCTCCATCTGTATCTTCGGTTTTTACTTGTCTTTCTTGCTAGACCAATTTCTGGTTCTTCATTCTGCTGCCAGCTTCTATACTCCTGCAATTTAATGCTTTCCTCAAATTCATTCTCATGTAGCTGATCATTCCTTCCAAATTTCTGGTTCCTTCCACATTCATCTTGCTGAGTTAATATTTCTGTCTCTTTTATGCCTTTGAGGACATAACCTCCTTGCTGCTTCTGATCTTTCATCTCACCTTCATATAATCGCTGCTCAATTTCTCTGATTTCAGCATCATATTTATTAATGTTGTCTTCCACACCTTTTCCTCCATCAGGTTCTGTAAGCTTTGTTTCTCCTTTGGGTTCCTCTAGTAATCTTTCCAAGAATTCTATCTCCTTGTGAAATCTCTCCAGCAGATCATCACAATTTTCCTTCTCAGCTTCATCCTTTTCTTGGCAATCCTCCTGAGTTGACCTGTTTTCCACATTATCATATTGCAAACATCTTTCATCAATTCCATTAAACAAATTCATTGGTTTACCTTTTTGTAGTCCCATTATGGAATTGTCTTCAGACTGCTGGTTTATGTCAACCTCATCTAACTGTTTTACCCCAAACAGGATTTCATCTATGAACTCCTTCTGTTGCAAATGATCAACACCTTCTTCCTCTAAAAAGGATTCTTCATCATACTTTACCTCAAGAACTTCATTCTTGGTTGTGACAATTTCAATCGACTGTCCATCATCCTCTGCATATCCTGCAAACATACACAAACTGTAAGAATCAAAATCACAAGGCTTCATTGCCTCATCTGCTTCCTTGGTCAACATATCTTCGAATTGTTCTGAACTCTGCCAATAATCCATGAGATCTTCAGCTGACCTCTCATTATCCTCTTCTCCCAACATCTCACCCTGTTCTGGTCTGCAAATGTTAACTTCCAATTCTACCTCTGCTTCTCTGAGTTTCTCTGATTCCTCTTGAGCACTCAATATCTGCTCAATCTTTCTCAATTCTTCTACTACCTCTGACTTTACTTGCTGATTTCTCCTTTCTTGTAGCCTTGGCCACTTTACTCTTTTCCTCATGGTCCAAACACTTTTCTGCAGCATCTTCATCAATATTCCAATCTGGAAATCTATCTCAGCTTTCTCTCGGTCAAAGTCTTCTTGACTCATCCTCATGCCATTTGCTTTGGCATCTTCCTTTCTGCTGTGGCTTCCTTGTGAACTTCTGCTATGACTATCTGTAGTCATTTTCTGCTCCTCTCTTTCCATGAGCTCCTCGCACCTCTGCAACAAGCCTCTGCAACAGTAAGTCCTCCTTACTGCAATCTTACCTCACTAAGCTCTCCTTACTCAGTCTTTTGGTAAGCACGATCCCCTATCTGGAATCTTCTCCTGAGCAACACCTTTTCTCTCTCTAGGCTTCTGCAATCTCTCACTCTCTCTTTCGAAAACACTTCAATTGTCCTCTCTGTCCAATCTCTTGTTGGATTCCACAGGTTCACTACCACTTCTGCTTTTAAGAACGCATCTGGTTCTTTTCTCACAGCTTCTCTTGATTTATATTGTTGCAATCTTCACTCTTTCTGATGCTGTCACCTCTGCTTTGAATGGATTTCCTCACAGCTGCAATCTCGTACTAAACTTCATTCAAAAAACAAACATATTCAATTTCAACAGAGCCAAGCTCTGATACCAAAATGACGCAAGCCTAATGCTTGCAATACCCCAGAATCTTTTCTCTGTGCATAATAGAATGCATTTCAGCTTTCATTCAAATTAAAAACTTCAATCCCGGCTACTTTCATTCTCCTTTCATTCAAGAAACTTGTAGTTTCACATACAAAATGTAATTCCAATCAGTTTCAAAACATTCCATTCATTAGGCAAATTCATACTCCTTACCTTAGCAATCATCACAATCACATTCTCATATGCTGGAATCAATCAAAATGCGCCCTTGGTTTTCTTTTTTTAATGAACTTAACATTGTTTATTCAATCCCAAACAATCTGCCCAAATTTGAATATCTCATGCTGAAGCTTCATCAATTATAATCATTAAAATATCCATCTCAGGATTTTAATCAACTATTCGAAAAGGTCAATACCATTCGTTTACCTATTACCTTTCATCGCTTTTCAAGGACTTTCTTTCTGCAATAATAGAACCATAGTTAATATATCAAATTTAAAACTCTGATTTTTCAATGTGACACCACCGCCTTCAGCCATAGATTCTTCCATTCATTCCGCCCACTACTTTCGTTGATCGCTGTCCAGGTTTTTACAACTCAATGCTATCACATAACACCATCTTACTCGACTTCAAATGGCGAATATTCCAGTTTCACTAAATTACTTCTACAGCAATTGAACCAGTCGATTCATAAGAGTTTTCTTAATTCAAAAGACCGTTTTTTATTCCAACAAGATAAAACATACCTGTGTTAAAAACGCTGTCCATTAAAACGCTGTCTCTTCTTCTGTGCAGTTCTAAAAATCACTTGGCAAATAAATCGATTTATATATAAATCTGCATCCTTTGAAATGGTTTGTTTCGCCTTTACACCGCACAAATTCAACAAGATGAAACCAACTCTTTATGATTACTGATATTCTTTCACAACGCAACTGCTGCACTTCAACGAATTTGCCAGACTTGACTTTCCACAATTCTCCAGCGCCTTTCAAACTCAACGACTTTACCGAATTCGTTGACTTACATTTCTCCTCCAGGAATTATTTACACATTCAATCACTGATTGTTCAGTATCAATATAGCTCCAGGTTCATTTATGTGTTCATTGACCTCACAATCGATTCTAAACTGCGCTATGGAAGCCATTCAACGATCCACCAATTAGCAATCTGCTATTGCATCAATATACACTATCTTATACAAGCTATTCCATTTTGCAAACGAGCTATCACACATTCAGATAAATAGCGTTTCATTAACGCTCCAACTCTGCATTCATCCTGGAATTATGAGGATAATACATTCTATTTTGTTCAACGCTACAAATCGACCACATCTATGCTTGCAGCATAATTTCATCACTGCATATCACAGAAAACACCCAAATCGATGTATGGAAAGATCGATTCACCCATCATACTTAATTGAATTCTGAAGATAGCAATTATATATGAATCCGCTAATTGACAGCGCTTTCACCCAATGAAACAAAATGCAATCCTTCCCACAGAGAACGCAGGCTTAAATTCATGTTAGACATTTCCATAAACAATTATTTTTAATTCCATCATTCGCATCACTAGCGCAGTCAATAACATGCATTCTACCTTCATCACTTTCTGAATTTAATTTGTAATATAAAACTTCAGAGTGAGATATAAAATCGAATCTCTATTCCACAGATACATCCAATTCATTTCCACCTAATTTCGTTTTATTCATTGAACACATGAATCCAATCTCACGCAAACTCAATACTGGACATACAATAAAAAATCAAAGGTTGTATTGACACACAAAATACTTACAATACAATCTTTTTCTAGGCCTGATTTCCAACAATTTGGCCCTTTACAATTGCTGAAGGCTGCCCAAACAGAAGCCCCTTCACTGCTCACACTCTCACTCTTCCTATTCCTCTATGTCTTGCTGAATTTATACAATTTTAAAAATGATTTAATTAAATGCTCAATCCCTTCAATTCCTCAACCGTCCCCTAAATCTCTCAACATCCCTAAAATATAGATTCTCATCCCTAAAACTTAGAACCTAATTCCAACTTAGGCTCCCTCATTAATTCTAAATAATCTAGAAACTAATTTCTGTCACATATACAATTTCTCACAAATAATTAATTAATCACTCAAAATAATATTAATATTTACATGAAGATTTAATATTTCTTCAAAACATGAAACCCCCTAGCTTAGGTAAAATACAATGTGTTTTTCGGAGATGATTCTCCCCGGATCGAGAGTGAGAAGAGTGAGAGAGTTAGAGAAGGGTAAGAGAGCGAGAGGGAGACATAAATATGGAGGTGGGAGAGAGATAAGGAGAGAGAGAGGGAGAAGGAGAGAGGATTGGAGGGTAGAGAGTGAGAGAGAGAAAGAAGGGGGAAGGGAGAGGGAGGTAGGAGAGAAAGGGAGAGAGAAAGGATGAGAGGTGGAGGAGAGAAGGAGGGATAGAGAGATGGAGCTGTAGGTGGAGCGAGGAAAGGAAGAATAAATACATAGAGAGGGAGTGACAAGGGAAAGGTGGAGAGAGTGTGTGTATGCCTATGGGTGGGATAAAGATACATAGGTGTGATGGAGACAAGGGGGAGAGAAGAAGAAAGGAGGAGTGATGGAGACAAGGGGGAGAGAAGGATAAAGGGATAGAAATAGTAAGATAGTTGGAGAGTGAGATAGAGTGATGGGGGAAGAGAGAGGATTGGAGGACATAGAAAGAGAGAGAGAGAAAGAAAGAGAGCTGGGGGATCAAATAGAAGGAGGCGAGAGAGGAATGATGAGAGAGAGGAAGAGAGTGATGGGGGAAGAGAGGATTGTTGGAGAGAGAGAGAGAGAGAGGTAGAGATGGGGGAAGATAAAGGGAGGTAGGAGATAAAGGGAGACAGAGGAAGGAAAAGAGAGGGGACTTGAAAGAGAGGAGGAGAGAGGGGAGGAGAGAGGGAGGGATAGAAATATGGATTTGGAGGGGGAGAGAGGGAGGGATTGAGAGATGGAGAGAGAGAGAGATGGGGGAAGAGAAAGGGAGGTAGGAGAGAAAGGGAGAGAGAGGAAGGAAAGGAGAGGGGACTTGAAAGAGAGGAGGAGAGAGGGAGGGATAGAAATATGGATTTGGAGGGGGAGAGAGGGATGGATTGAGAGATGGATCTGGATGAGGAGAGAGGGAGGGAAGAATAAATACATAGAGAGTGAGTAGTGGAGAGAGAGGGGGAGTGACAAGGGAGAGATGAAGAGGGAGTGTGTATGTTTTGGGGTGAGATAAAGAGACAAATAAAGAGATATGGAGAGAAGGGGGGAGAGAAGGAGAGAGAGAGGTATATGGTAACAAAGTTGGAAGGTGAAGATAGAGAGAGGGGAGGGGGGGAGAAAGGAAGAGAGAGGGTGAAGAGAGGTAGGGAAAGAGATATGAAGATGGAGAGGGAGAGAGGGGGAGGTAAGAATAAAGACATAGAGGGTGAAAGGTGGAGAGAGAGAGAGAGAGAGAGAGAGGGAGTGATAAAGAATATGGAGAGAGAGGGAGAAAGCGTAGCAGGAAGGAAGAGAGATAGAAGCGAGAGAGAGAGAGAGGGAGAGAGAAAGAGAGAGGAGGAGGAGGAGGGAGTGATAGATAGATAGATAGATTGGAGAAAGAGAGTTTATGTTTTGGAGTTGATATAGAGAGATAGAGTGAGATATAGATATAGATGTAAGGTGAAGAGAAAAAAAGATAGATGGAGAGAAGGAGTGAGGGACAAGGAAATTGATAGATATGGAGTGAGAGAGAGTGTGTGTATGGTGGGGTGAGATAAAGAGAAAAATAAGGAGATATGGATGGATATATAGATATATATGGGGGAGATAGGGAAGAAGGTTTCTTGCAGTAGATGCATTGATTTCAGTGTAGATGGTGATTTCTAATCCTATTTGATTTCTTGCACTAGATGAATTGATTTTGGTGTAGATGTTGATTTCTAATGATATTTGATTACTTACACTAGATGGATTGATTTTGATGTAGATGATTTATAATCCTATTTGATTGCTTGCACTAAATGCATTAATTTCAATGTAGATGATGATTTCTAATCCTATTTGATTGATTTCACTAGATGCATTAATTTTAATGTAGATTTTGATTTTTGGTTATATTTGATTTTTTTCACTAGATGAATTGATTTCAATGTAGATTATTTTTAATCCTATTTGATTGCTTGCACTGAATGGATTGATTTCAATGTAGATGGTGATTTCTAATCCTATTTGATTGCTTTTACTAAATGCCTTGATTTCAGTGTAGATGGTGATTTCTAATCTTATTTGATTGCTTGCACTAGATGCATTAATTTCAATGTAGATGTTGATTTATAATTATATTTGATTGCTTGTATTGAATGCATTGATTTAAATGTAGATGATTTAACTAAATGCATTGATTTAACTATAGATGATTTATAATCCTATTTGATTCCTTGCACTAAATGCATTTATTTCAGTGTACATGGTGATTTCTAATCCTATTTGATTGCATGCACTAGATGCATTGATTTCAGTGTAGATGTTGGCTTTAAATCCTATTTTCCTACTTGCACTAGACTCATTTATTTGAGTGTAGATGTTGATTTCTAATCATATTTCATTACTTTCATTATATGCATTGATTTAAGTGTAGATGTTGTTTTCTATTATTATTTGATTTCTTGCATTAGTTGCATTGATTTCAGTGTATATGTTGATTTCTAATTTGATGTATGATGGTACATTAATTTTAAATTCATTGGATTAATAGTGTGTGTGCAATGATTTCAGTGTAAGCACAAAAAATTATTGACAATGTACATTGATTTTTGCGTTATAGTATTTCAACCTATTAATATTGGAGAGCAAGGGAGACAAGGTATGATGTTTACCTACAATAGCTCGAGCTAAATATTTAAATGGTTTATGATTCCAACTATCCTTTTCAAATAATCAATATGAAAATATGACAAAACTAACATGGGTGAAAATAAGAATAGTAGAAGAAAATAGTTTGAAATCGATCACAATGAAGACTTCGTAATTGACTACATTCTTATTATTCACAGTTTCTATCATTCAATATTATTACATTGTCACTTTGCATTCAAAATATTTCATCATTAAAGTTATCTTAAAATATTTATCATCTCAACAAACTGAGGTAACTAATCAAATTTAAAATTAAAATGACTCAATGAATCTCAGACGTATTTAACATATTTAAAATGGTTATGTTAATATTAGATGTATTTACATATTATTGATAAAATTAAGCATATGTTCCTCATATTATCGATAGATTTTCCTTGGTCGCACATGACTGAAACCAGCCTAGATCCATCTTAACTCCGAATCTATCAAGCGCCGAGAGGGATCAAATCTCTCGAGGTGAAAACCTTTCCTCAAGTTTTGCACTCAAAAAAGAGGTTTTCACCTCGAGAGATTTGATCCCTCTCGGCGCTTGATAAATCCGGAGTTAAGATGGATCTAGGCTGGTCATAGGTATTTGAAGTAGTGTAGATTTGTAAATCTCCGTGTGTTCCACTCTATAGCAATTGGACAGGGTGGTGTAGTTGAATCCGAGCTCTAATGTTGGTAGTTTTTTCTAAAAGAATAACATTAAGCACAGGCCTCATTATTGTCACTGTGATTGGTGAATCTAGGGTAAGTGAAATAAGGAGGTTAATGTGAGTTTTTATTAATGAAAATGCATGTTATTGGAACAAAGATCCATACACTATATAATCGTAATTTGTTCCTCATTCATATTCTTAGTTGTCTTTTGCATTGATTATTAATTGCTTTCATTTTGATATGATTGATGTGTGGGAGGGCTTGACAAGTTAATGGTCAAAGGGAGATAGTGGAATCTATCTATCGAAAACAAACTATCATGTGTGCCCCCTAAGTATCTAAGAGAGAGACTTCCCTCTTATCAATACCAAAATAAATAAGAGAAGTTATTGGGAATAGCAATGTCATTCGTGCTTCGACAAGGTGGTGGATATGTAGAGGAGACAATTAGAGGCTAGTCTAAGAACCCCTTTATTTGTTCCATTTTGAAATTATTAGTCAAGGTGTTACTTAACTTGCATTGAACTTTATTTCTACCACTTAGATATTTATTTCAACACAAAGATAAGGAGTTGCTTCTTTCTAATGTCTTGGTTCCTTTATAGCATATTTTTTGGATAGTCAATTCAGTACACACTCAAGTGACTCAACAAGATTGTGAAAATACTGAAGGATTTTTAGTCGGAAGGATGAACCCTCTGCTTCTTGCATGCGGCTCCCAGCTTTCTGTCGCTGCCGCCAAGCCTCGACACAGGCCTACGGATCATGGATCCCAGAGACATGGCATGCCCCATATTCAACTTGAGCCCAGCGAGATACACATCTCCGTTGACGAAAAGTTGAAGAAACTATGCATTGAGCTCTCTAACGCACACATAGAAGTTGATTCATTCTCTACACATGTCTACGATTGCAAGGCAGGAGGGAGCACACCTGCAAGGATTCCCCACCCCTCTGTCGTCGTCAAGAAAACGCAAAGAAAGTCAGATCTGAAAGACCAGAGGACTTCAGCTACGCAACCACTCCAGATTGCTCCTGCAAACATACTTGCGTGCAGCCAACCATTGGTACAAGGGTTGCGCTCATGTCTTTGGAGCCCTATGAAATTCGCTGATGACGAAGCTTCCCAGGGTAAGCCTCCACCTCACCTGCAACTCCCCTGCTGCCTTGAAATTAAGAAAAAAAAAAGGCCCCTAATGGTAGCCTGAGCTCAGATGATTGCGGCAGGAACTCAGAAAAGGACAAGGACTACAGTGATCAGGCATGGTTCTTCAAGTTGGGCTCTGCAATGCTTCCTAACAGCCCGGGTTCCCTAGATTCATCCTCTCATGCCTTTCAAATCCAGATCTCGCTCCTCACGGGGAGATCCTTGATGATATGGGTCCGCTCAATGGATAGAGTGCAGAAACTCTTGCAAGCCCTGCAGCACAAGCTGGGATTCCCTTAGCTCTACAGCTTGATGTCTCTTTTCCCCTTTCATTCTATAACATTGAGAGAGACGCCATTGTAGTTTTAACCCTTCGTTTGAGAGGGGGGGTTGCAGGGCACTCTTCATCTACACCAACTTTCTCGTACAAGGATGTTGTCCATGCACAGCCAAAAAAAGCATATCCATCCCCTGTTGCCCCCAAGCCCTTTCTGGCTGATAAGATGGAGGAAGTTCCCTCTATAGAGATTTCCCATCAAGATCTGGCAGAGCAGCTTCAAAAATATGTAGAAACCACCATCATCTACAGATTCAATGGACTTTGGCCACACACAAAGGATCTCTACGACTAGATCTATGCCAACTTGACCCACAACTGCACAGTTATATTCTGCTCAAAGGGCTTCTTTAGTGTAGTGTTTGATCACGCCAAAGATTACCAGAGGGCCGTAACAGAAGGTCCATGGTTTTGGGGACGAGCAGGACCCTTCATCACCCCCTGGTTCCCAGATTTCGACCCTTCTACAGCAATCATCACCAAGATTCCAGTCTGGGTCAGACTTCCTAATTTACCTGCTCATTTATGGCATCTGTCAGTATTCCAAGGCATAGCAAACTCCTTGGGCCGCTACCCGACATCAAATTCCTTTCGGGAGTACCAAGGGTTATACACATATGGCAGAATATGTGTCAAAATCAACATAAGTAAAGGTCTGCCAGATCAAATCAATCTCAAGATTGGCGATTTCTTGTGGACAAGGACTCTGGATTATGAGAACACCACCTTTCGTTGCCACCACTATCACCAAACAGGGCACCTTCAAAACTCTTGCGCCAAGTTCCTTACCCAGAAAAATCAAAACAAACCCAAGCCAAAACCCAAAATATGGATACCCTGTCATCCACCTCCCGTGGATGAGGATGACACCTTGAGCTCAGATGAGGAGGAGATTGACGCAGAAATGGAGCAAGCAAGGCAGATGAGAAACTTATCCTCCATTGTCCCTGAGGGACCCCCTATCATGATGACCTTTCATAAACGTACCCATGAATCCTCCTCTACTAACTTAGATAAGGATATTCCTCTAGTAGTCAACAACAATCTACAAGTGGTTCCAGCCCAACCGCACCAAGTTGGATGGGTCGAAGTCAACAAAAAGAAATGAAAAAAAATCTTGCACAGAGGATGTTGCCCATTCTAGGTAGAACCTTGTTTCTATATTCTTTTGTTTCCTAGTCACGCTTCATTGTTCTTTTGTCTGTTTCATGTTCACACTTCAAGACCAAGGTTGATTATTTATCATTTCCGGTTGCCCACTTCTTGCCTCTCTTGATTGTAATCAAGTTATATATATATATATATTCAGTACACACTAAGTAAATTGTATTATCCTTTCCTTGCTAGTATCCTTCTTCTTCTTGGTAGGTAAAAGATGTTTTATTAAGGTTTCCGTACAAATTTTGAATTAGAATAGTAATCTTTTTTGTTTTTTGAGGAAGGAAGATCCACATAGAAGGTTTTGTTGTCAAGGCTTTGGAGCCAATAACCAGGTCCATTGTCAAGACCTTAGAAATAATGAAGAGTGGAGGCATAATAAATAGTCAACAAGCCACCAAGAGTAATGTAATCATAAACATTATAGTCGATGTAATCATAAAAATTATAGTTGACTAAATACCTAGAAATATTTACAAATATTATAATTATTAAGGTGTATATTATTAATCTAAAATTAATAATATTCAAGAGTTAATAAATCTAATATTGATTTACTAACTCTTGAGTATTATTATTTTTTGTGAGTTAATATTGTATTTCCTCAAAATACTATGAATCCCCAGTACATCAGACATCCATCCATCTTAAACACGTCACCTAGTAGGTGGTCTCAATCTACCCAGCAAGAAACCAGATATTTTTTACCACCTACCAATAGAGTAATTTGTCCAAAATTATAACAGTTTCAACATCCCTAACATGATTAAAGTATCAACTAAAGTATTGTACAACAAAAAACTATAAGTTAACATGCAAAAAATATCGATTCTGAGGAGGTGATTGGTGTCAAATCTTTGGCATTGGATCCAGGTGGAGCTACAGGAACAAGATCGCACTAAAGATGGGATTTTATATGAGTCGACCTCATGTCCATTCTTTTTAAGAAGACCCGTTGGTTTCTCTGAACTCATTTAATGTATTCCAACTTCATCCAGATCTCATAGTCTAAGAAATTTTGTTTGTCTCTAGCTATGAGGGATTCCAATTAAAAATTTTCATTCCTGGTTTTAGGAGGAATGATCGAATGATAAGTGTCAGTGGCCTCCTAGGCCTATTGTTAGGTACAGGTGCATCCCTGGGGGTCATGGCCACCCCCTTTGTGCCTATTTCACATCCATTGGAATTGCATGTTAGATAGAGGGATAGAACACTAGGGGACAACATAAGGGTAATTCGTAACAGGAGACTGGAATCAGCGTAGGCACAGGGTTCAAGACGGTGACAAGACCTAGAGTCAAGAAAGAAATTAAGTCTAAAATTAGAGTAATTTGTCCAAAATTATAATAATTTCAACATCTCTAACATGATTAAAGTATCAACTAAAGTAATTTCGAACAAAAAACTACAAGCTAACATGAAAAAAGTCACGAGTCTGAGGAGGTGACTATTATCAGATATTTGGCATTAGATCCAGGTGGAGTTGGAGGAACAGGATTGCATTGAAGTTGATATTTTATATGATCCAGCCTCATGTCCATTCTTTTAAAATAGACCTGATGGTTTCTATAAACTCATTTAACGCCTTTAAAATTGGAAAATACATTATATATTTCTTCTTATTTATCCTTTAGAACCATACCCAGTAGGGTCTTCATTTTCCAGTAAACAAAGAGTGCATTAAGTTACTAATTCTTCTTTCCTTGGTATACCCAAGGTTAAGAATCCACGTAGAAACTTCCTCCAAGACCTCAAATTCTGAGAAAGCTTGTTATCTATAGTAATGATGGATTCCAATTGATGAATTTCATTATGGGTTTCAAGAGGAACGACCGAATGATAGGTACCAGCAACGCACTAGACCTGTTGTTGGGCATGGAGTGCATCCTTGAGGACCATGGCCACCCCCTTTGTGCCTATTGCGCATTCGTTATCATTTCATGCCATACGGAGGGATAGAACACCAAGGGACAACATGACGGTAATTCATAGTAGAATACTAGATTCAGCTTAGGAACAAGTTTCGAGATGGTGACAAGATCGAGAGACAAGAAATAAATTAAGTCAAATCTAAACATAGGAGTCAGTAAGACAAACAATATACAAATAGATGGCCACAGATGAGTGGCAATTTATAATTTTCTGGATGAGAGAATTGTCGCAGTGAGGAGATGTCAAAACACTATTGAAACTGAGAGAACAATTGAGACCCCATAGACAAGTAAAATCTCCCCCCAACTAGCACCTAAAGTCAATCAAATGGTTAGGACAAAGAAAATCAAAGAATCATAGGGAGTGATGATTCACCCCTCAATTTTTTGTTTGTGGTGACCACCAGGCGTAGATATTGAGAGGTTGTAGCAAAGCACACGATAATCACCCAAGAAGCTACATCCCAGAGTTGTGGAGAATCCTCCCATCTCTATTTCCTTCCAAAATACAATACCATTGTGCTTTGAATCAGAGCACTCCCCCAACTAGAATAAAACTAGAACCAAGGTAGTGATGATTCCCACCAAATTCACTTTAGAAATGGACACAAAAAAACTTCCCTAGAATAATAATGAAAGGGTGGTAACTAGGTGAGAATTTCTCTTATTTTCCTTAGACCAAAACTCCTGCAGTGGGGGGGTATGTATTTTTCCCCCTTCCTTGGTGCTACAACCGGGTACCCAAGACCTCAAGCATCTAAGAAACGTAGAACGTGAATACCATATAATTCAAGGGTTGCATGATTGTGCATGCATGGGGATGGCCACGCCACCCCAACATGTAATGACCTTTCCTTAGCGAGGTGATGAGCACATCTCCCAAACCCACAAAGGTCCTTGAACTTCACCCCCATCGCGGAGAACTCTTGAATATTAATTTTAGATTAATAATATACACCTTAATAATTATAATATTTTGGATAGACTCTGCAGGCTAGCTGTACTTTCCTAGGTTTACTCATCATTACAAGATCTACAAACGTCGGCCATGGGTGAGCCAGG